>VWZF01000809.1:136753-150831 GCA_013396755.1 Sclerurus mexicanus
GCACCGCCCCCCGCGCCGCCCCGCGCCCGCCGCCGGCCCCGCTGCAGCCCCAGCAATCAACCCTGCTGCTGCCCCGGCACCTTCCCCGAGCCCGCTGTGCCCGAGAGCCCCGCGGAGCCCCCGCTGCGTGAGCTGCTGGATCCACACGCGGCAGGTCCGCCCCGGGGCCCCGGGAGGCTTTGCGGAGGTTCCCCTCACCTGAGCCCCCAGGTGTGTGAGCTGCGGGGTGTCCCCATGCGGGCAGGTCGCCCGGGGGTCCTGGAAAGCTTTGCGGAGGTTCCCCCTCACCTGAGCCCCCCATCCTGTCCCCGGGGGCTCAGGTGGGTCTGCAGTGAGGCGCACACCGCTCCTCCAAGCTCGTCCCGGGTGGTTATCGGCGTGTCCCAGCGAGGCACAGATGGACGTTCATAAAGGTTTGCGTCGGTGTCTGCTGTGCCACGAAGGGAAGCAGAGCCCCACCGGCCCGCGTGGGTTTCCAGCTGGCAGCCCGGGAGCTCACAGAGGTGAGCAGGAGGCACAGAGCCCGCACTGGGCAGAAAGAAGGGTTCGCACGGACAAAGACAGCACTGGCCTCTCAGACAGCCCAGAGGCTGCTGCCTGTCTCCCGAGGTGTTTGACCACAGCTCCACGGCAGGGGCCAAATGCCCAGCTCATGTGGTCTGTGCCACACACTGTGCTCTCCCATCCTAAGCGTTCGGTGGTGCAGAAATCATTCGACCACTCCAGGAGGTCTTTTCCAACCTGAGCGACCCTGAGATCAGCTCAGCTGGTCCGAGCACGGTGGTAGATAACAGTTCTGTGGCTCTAAGTCGCAGAGGGATGAGGCTGAGCGTGGCAGCGCCAGCAAGGCTGCGGCAAGGATGTAGCCCCCTGCCTCTGGCTGGCCCAGGGCTCAGCCGTGCTCAGCCCCATGGCCATTGTCTCCTGCCCCTGGCTTGTCCCAGGTGTGGCCATGGATGTGGTGGAACTTGGCACTAATGACACCTCAGAGAAAAACCTCCACTCGCGTTGCACTGAGGCATCAGGAAATGCCAACAACGTGAGTGCTTGTGCAGCTGTAACTCGGCCCCTTTGTGCGCGTGGGATGCGAATGCCTGCTGGTTTTCACACCAAAGGATGTTTCATCTATTCTGCACAGATACTCTGGATAATGCCCTCGTGCCTGGGGTGCTATTAGAACCCCTCACTACACTTGGAGCTCTGCTCTGAACGTGCGAAGCATTGTAAAAATTACAGGTGTTCCAAAAAATCACAGATATTCCAAAATGACTAATGTTCCTACCCTGGTCTAGGTGCCTCAAATCACGGAATCTGGATGTGCTCTTGTACGCAATTCCCCTGGTCCTGCCACATGTCTCTTCACCAGAGGAAAACGAGGCAACATCAGTCTCCTACCTGCCACACACACCTGGGCAGGTGTGTGACAATACCTGCAAAGCACTCGCTGTGTGGGGCACTCGTGGAAGAGCTGTGGCTTTGCAGCCAGTCTGGGGCTGGAGCAGTGAGTCCTAGAAAGCTGGAAAGGAACTCCTAAACCTCTTGCCATTTGCTGAAGGAGGCAGGGGTCCTGCAGAAACCCAAACGTGATCTAAGGTTGTTGGGCCTCCGGCGGTTGGCAAGGCTGTGAGTCCTGTGCAGGATTTTTCAACTTCAACGCTCTTTCATTGTTGGGTATTTGGTATTTTCTTTTCTGAGTGTATTTAAGCAATTAGTGTGAAAATCGGTCATGGAAAAATAGAGCCCTTTCTCCTAAAACGTGACAGTGACCGCTTGCTGGCAACCCGAGGGCAGGTTGTCACCACTGGTGCAGACATCTCCCCAGCCACAGTGCTCAGCCTCAATCCCACTGTCTCTCTGCGCTTCCCCAAGATCCACCTTTGTTTTCTAGTTCCCACAGAGGCCGTGTTGGCGTTGGGTGAGGACACAGTGTTGTGAGCAAAGCCTCAGCCTTTCCTGTTGCTGTCGGGGCCATTGGGTTTGGGGCCACCCAGGGTGGGCAGCCAGGCAGCCCTGTCCTCCTGCCTGATAGTGCCCTGGCCCACAGCAGCAAGGGGAGGTCAAGGCTTCGCTGCAAACAGACACAATTTCAAGTAGATGAGGTCTCGGTGTTAACACCCATGATTTATGTGCATTTTCAGAGCCCCACGTGAATGTCTTTTTAGTCTTTAAAACGTCTCTTTGAAGTATGTGCTGTTTGTTATCTCCCTTCGGTGGAGTAGGGGAGCTGACAGGTTTCGAATGAGATTTTAAATATCTTATTGCAGCACGTGCTGCAAAATCCTTTGTCACGTCTGACAGGGCAGCCATTCAAATCAGACAGATGTGCTTTTTTGTTTATTTACATTTGATGAATCTCTTTGCCCTAACACCTGGACCTCAACGGCAAATTATAAAAACAGCCCGGTAAAGGATGGAGATTTTGGCAATGCTAGAAAGGAACCTGCAGAGGTGCTGCTTGCAGAGCAAGGTAGGCTCGGTGGCCCCGGCCATTGTGCTGATGTCAGGGGCCGAGGGATGGTAATAGATGTGAGGCACAGGCAATGTTCATGACACCCTTATGTCTCTCTGCAAGTCAAAATCAGAGGCACCTGCTGCTCGTTTGAGGAGGTGGGTAGATGGCCAACAGTGCTGTCCAATGCCTCAGCTTTTCTGTATACTGTATACTGAAATGACACACATCGCTTTGCTTCCTGCCTGCTCCAAATACCCATAAGCTTTCATGCCCCAAAGTGTGGCCACATAAGGGGAGGAACTGTCTTCTTGGAAGGGGAGAGGGGAGGTCAAAAAGCTGTCTGCTGTGGCAAGGATGGCTTGCAGAAGGGAAACCACACCAGAGGGAAGGTAGTTTCCCCTACCCTGCAGGGATGCAATTCCATTTCCATCTCCTTCTGGGACACAGCAGCTCTGATGCTTTCCATTTCCCTGATGCAGGCCATAGCAAGGGCAGGGAAATGTTGCTAGATCATTTCAGAGCGATGGCACTGGCCAGTAATTATCACCTACTGGAAAATGAGTTTCACTTTGAAGAGCATATGGAGAGTATTAGGAAGGGAGAGTACATTCACTGCCAAAGCCCCACTAGTTGGAACAAAAATATAAATATCCACATTTTATTGGTGACTTCTGGTTTCATGCATGTTTTCCACCTTCACAGAAATTAAACAGTCAGGTCAAAGGGGAATGACAGCATGAGGATTGAGTGGATAAATGAATTTTTTACCATTTGTGTGGATTGGAGGAGGTGTGGACAGGGAGGTTTTTAAAGTACCAGTCTCCCAGGAGTTACCTTTACAAAAGATCTTGCCTCTGCAATGCCTGGTGATGAGTGTGGGCTCAAAGGCTGAAAATTCGACAGCCCTGTGCTCAAGTGCTCACTATTCCTGCACTCCCCCAGGACACAGCGACACTAAAGGACTTGGGGAAAAGGCATGCAGGGGAGGGGGGAGTGAGGAGCTGCAGAAGGTGGTGGCGCAGAAGGGTTTATGAAATGTGTCAGACAAAGGCAACTTGCCCGCGGCTGTGGTGTCTCTCTGAAACACCGAAGCACTGCTCTCCTCCACGGCAGGTTAGAAATCTGACAAATCCTGCCTATGGACTGGCCACCTTCAAGATTTTTATTTTTTATTTTATTTTTTTCTCTTTTTTTTCTCTTACAAAGAGCCCTCATTGGTCTGCTTTTGGTGAACTGCCAAGCGATTCACATTAATTTGCCTGCCCAGCTGTAAGAACCCGACTGCCCTCCTGCAGCCCTCATTATGCACCCTTCCCGCTGATCTAAATACAGAAAGGTCAGGAGGGTGAGCTCCAGTAAATTATTAGAGATACGCCCTTAACTGCTGTACTGTGTCGGCTTATTCTCCTGTGTCTCTGTGCTGTCCCTGCAGTTTGGTTTCCTAAGGACAGATTGGTTCCCTTGCTCCAGAAGAGAAAAGGATCAAGAAATTCTAGGGGGAATAAAATAGGTGAGGGGGTTGATGCCTTTGTGGCCACCAACCCCTCATAGACTTCCTTTACATCGTGGACATTTAAAAAGAAAATGTTTCTTATTGTTATCAGGACTGGCTCATTCACATCATGCTTTTCACGTGTCCAGAGCCTTGACACTTGCACTTGCTTAAGAGAGCTGCTGAAATAGCTGTCCCTGCAAAAGCCTGGTCTCTGCAGGGCTTCCAATGGTTCTTGCACACTCACAGCTCTACGTGCATTCCCACCAAGCCTGTAACAGCATTAAATGTGTCCTTCTGCAGCAAAGCAGCAGTGGGTTCTTCCAGGGACTCAAGCTGAGTGACTGCTGACCAACAGGTCCATTTTCCTCTGCCAACTGTCTACCCTGAAGTTACCAAAAGGTAAAAAATTCCTGGCTGCTTTATTTCCAACCTGCCCGTCAGCTGCTGCATCCACCCTGAGCACACAGCCCCATCATCCCCTGAGCCTGGAGTCCAGGAGTCAGAATGCTGCCATCTTGCAAATTATTCCCCACCAGACTTCCCTGCCCCTGAGGATACTCAGCTTTCCAGAGCTTCTAGACAGCAGTCTATGTTTTTCTTGTCTTTAATGAGGACACAGCTGTGGCTGTTCTCTTTGCTTTGCGTTGCTTCTTTTTTTTTCTTTTTTACCCCATTGCTATGGTAAATGGAGTTGAGAAGAGCAAGAAAACTGTGATGAATGATGGAAGCCAAGAAGATGTTGTAGAGGGAAAGTGAATTAGAAATGCAGAGTTTCTCAACTAAGTTAAAAATCTATATAGAATGAAGATCCTGCTGCTCCTACAAATCCTCCTTTTGAAGTCAGTGGCTGAACACCCTATTGCTTTGCCAGTAATAAATTAAACACGTAAATAGCGATGAAGATCTGGGCTATGCAAGATCCACTTGCTAATTAGCAGCTTTCCCTGGTGGCATTGCCTGCTCCAAAATATGAACTTAAATTTTAAGAAGTCATGAAACAATTCCTGAGTCAGTCCTCCTCATAGTCCTTGCTTTTCAAGAAAAGTAGGATCATGTGCTAAGTATGAGGGAGAATATACTCATGCCCTGTCACCTTCCTGGTCCTGCAGACAGGCAGTTTTGAAGCCTGTATTGCTCTTGACAGCTAGAGCAGGAGTGTTACACCACATTGCTGGGTGCTGTGCAGGAGCAGCACAGTGTCTCCACTGGCTTGATAGTGCTATGAATTTATTAAAGCAATGGCACGTTACATTTGTGAGCAGTGTACTGAAATATGATGGAAATAATTGATGACTCAGCAAACTGAGGGTGACACGAGGCTGGATTAACTGTGGATTTCCTCACCTGAAACTTTTCTTCCATCATCCCTTTATTCTCACCTTCAAAGCCCAGCACAAAGCCTTCACCCTGCCACATGCAGGTAAATCCAACAGCAGCTGATTTTGAAAGATGATTTTCCTTGAAGCTTTCTGAAGCACACACATTTAATATTCAGTGTCCTTTTGGAAACAGTCTGTCTCATCTCAGACATAGACACAATGGTAGGAATGAAGAGTTGTGAGCTTTGTTTAGGGCTGGCCAGCTGAGGGTCAGCAAGCCAGCGTGGCCAGAGAGCAGGCTTAGCGAGCCCAGACTGGCTGCAAGGATGTGAGAAATTGGGAGGGGAGCACTGGACAGCTTTTGCCTTTGCATCTTTTTTTGAACACAGAGGTTGGTGCATTACAGTTGCTGCCTTTTTCACCAGGAAGTATCTGCCAATGCTCTTGTTTATCAATCTGTGTAGCCAGGAGCAGATCTTATGGCCAGGCAAGCCAGGTGGGGGGGTATGTTACAAATTGGCTTATTAAGGGTTGAAAGGTGGTTTTGCAAAGACCTGAATGTCATAAGGCTCCATAATCTCATCAGGCAAACAAACAGGATTTTTGGTCAATCTGTGATCCTTTATGATATTGAAAGGGCACAGAGCTCCAGACTGTCCCTGATTTTCAGATGAATTGCTCTACTAATATAAAAGATATTCTCATAATGGTCCCAAATTAGTTGATTGCTTGAAGTGCCAGAATTCTTAATGCTCTGCTCTTTTAAACATATGGAAATGGATTCAACACTTACCATCTATTTAGAGATGTAAATTTATTGAAAAAGATGCCACTTCTTCCTAAGCTTCAGGCAAGCTCTGATACTTAGCTTTCTGGGCACAAGCAGGTTTTTACTAGGACCTGTGATTTTAACTGCAGCGATTTACTTTCCTTCTAAAAGAGGGGAGAAGCAGAGGCAAATTGACTGTATTGTCTACAGGGAAAAAAAAAAGGGTACTGGTACAAGCACTGGTGTGAACTGACACAGATAGGGCAGTATCTGGCACATCATACCCTGAGGGTCTCTTCCCAAGCACAAGAACCGGCCTTGCCCTGACTTTTGTGGCAACTGCTCTGTAAATCCACACTGGTGCTGGAAGCATCCCTTATTTCTGATACAGCCACTTGCTATAGGGGAAGAGTAATGAAAAACCAAGCACAGGTAATGACACTGACCAGTTCAAAACCCCATGGCAAAGAAAGCTCCCCTCCTTCCCAAGGTTAGCCTAAGCTTCTAAAAGCAAAGAGCATGGATCACTGATCTGCAATTAAAAGCTACTCTCTGGAAATCAGACTAGATCCCAGTTTCAGTCTCCTGGGATACCTTCCTGCACAGGCAAGCCCCATGCTGATGTGACGGGCACGAGGCTGCTATTAGAAGAGAAAGTCTGCAGACTGGTCCTAGCTGTGCTGCTGACAGCATTCTTTTTGATTTGCTGTAGTCACTTAGCACCTTGTAAGATGGAGATTTGTGTGTATTAATCAGGAATGCTGTCCATGCCTTAAAGCTTGTGAAAGTATGAGTTTCTGCTGTGGAAAAAGATTTTTTTCAAAAAAATGGTTGTCTTAGGTATTTGATCGTGTGTTATTATTCAGTATGATTCATGTATTAATTCCATATTGCAAATGTCTCCATCAAGTCTAATATTATGCTTCTGGGATTAAGCAATATTTGTTTCTTATCCCAGTATTTTTGCAGAGAAGCTGGAGTGGGGCCAATTCATGCAAGGTGCCTACACATTAGTGGTGAGCTCAGGTCAGGAGAGCACTTACCAAGTGAGTGCCCCAGTCATCTCCACTTGCCCTGCTGCGGTTTGCATCATGAAGAGGGCACAAGAGGTGGATTCCTCTCAGATGAAAGGTGGACAGTATGCAATCTCAGCACTCTGCTGCATTATGGGTCTGCTCCCAGGCTCTACTACTTGCTAGCACAGACACGTAGCTGCAGCACATTAATGCACCTTAAAATCTCTTGATGGCATTTGGGGAGGCAAGTTCACTGGCTGAATTAATTAACCACCAAACCTGGTATCTTGACTAGCTAATGGTTAATCAGGGCTTTATTTTCTTGTTTACACCATCTGGGGAAGAATCTGGAACGGTATAACATCAATCAGACCACCAACCACACCATGCAGATCTCCTGCACCAAAGTGTGAAATCCCAAATTGGTAAAAGCTTCTTAAAACAGAGCATTTTTACTGTCAGAAGAGGAACAGGGGAAAAAAAGAGAAAAAAAAAAAAAAAAAAAAGAGAGCAATTCTGGTTTTTCATCAAGTATATTTCATAATTGTCCATTAAAATATGCGCCCACATCACAAAACACTTTAAAAAAACCAAGTATTTTTAATCATATGTACAATAATGCAAAAATATGCCTAAATATGTATCTAATGCAAAAAAATAAACCATTTAATAAAATCTCCCTTCAAATGTCCCCTTGCTCTTCAACACATTAAAAAAAAGGACAGAGCTCAGTAAACAAACAGGAGTTAAAACACAAACTAAAAGATGAGAGCAGTGCAAAGCAGACTCTGAGGAATGAGAATGGAGAGGTATCCGACTCAGCTTCCCGTTCCCCTGGATTACACCACAACTACGGTACAAATTTGTCCTATGCCAGTTGAATTTTGGTTTTAAAAAGTCACCTGGTATTCAGGCTATAAGATGCTGCCTATGGCACTCATTTTCCGTGTGAGCAAAGAAAGCTAATGATAATCCAACTAAGCATCCTTTAAACCCCGTTAAACAAGGATGAATTTCACCCTAGGCAAGTATTTAATGTCCTGTGTAATACTACCAAGCACAAAGAGATCTCATCCAACCAACAATATGGATTAAAGTCTACCTGGACAACAGTGGTGGGAGAGAGACTTCTGTTGTTTCACGGCTACTTATTTATTCTTTATTTATTCTTTCTGCATTCTCTACAAAGGCTCTCGTCTTAGAATTTCAGTACGTCAAATATTTTGTGTTTGTCACTTTGCAATTTCACTGGTAGTTGGGTTTCTGAATATTTCTGAAGGCTAGGTCTGAATGTCTGAGCTAAATGAGACACTTCAGTTGCAAAAGAAAATGCTGATCTGATTCTTAGTTGGATGAGTTTAGGTGACTGATGTATATCCTTTATCTTGCTAGTCACTGCCCTCAGAGTACAGCTCTTGTTGGCAAAAGCAATCTGAGGAGGTTTCAGCACTGCTCCCTACAGGAAAGGTGGCAGGAATTGAAGCACTATTTAAAAAACCTGCTTATAAGGCACTGGTGCAGGAAGGTTTGGGATGAACGTGGTTTTATGATTCCTATTTTCCAACTGTTTAAAAGTCTGTCCATTAAATCAACCATAAATAGCAATAAAAAGGCATTAGAAAAGTCCGAAACCAAAGAAATCAACCTAGTATTGAAACTTAATTTACGACAGCCTCACTTCAGTGCGCACACGAGATCGTCCATGTTATTTTAAACTCATTGTTGGCTCATGCTCACCCTATATACAAAAGTCCCCTGACAAAGTCATGATGTGCTGAACATCTTCTACAAACAAGAAACTTTTAGATGAGATCATATAGTTACACATTAAACTTACAGACCGTGAACAGGAACATGTATTGGCTCAGCCACTGTACATATCTATTCAAAGCTTTAACAGCATAAGAATATACACAATATATACACTGAATTCACACAGTAAAACAGCCCTCAACATCTGCTGTTTTGTAGGGCTGTACATTTCTTCTATTAAAATTCCACACATGGAACCATCTCTGTGTCAGCTCCTCTTCATAAGCAATAGGATCACTTCAAGGTAAATTAGCTCTTCATGTATATGTAACAGAAACAGCAAAAGCTCAGCCTCTAGTCATCACTGTCACTCCCAGACTCGCTCAACTGCAAGTCATTTCCTATGGAAAACAAAACACAACAAAACACAACAATCGAGTAGGCGTTAATTCACATTTCATGGCAATCAAACCAAAGGACAGTCACATTTACACTAGAAGATTTAACTAAGAATAACATATGAAATGAATGCCAACATCAACTGTCATTTAATGGAACTGCTCTCCATTCCCAAGAGCATCAGGAGCTGCAGGGGGCCCATACACAGCTGCATCCAGGCCAAACCAAGCATCCTTGGCTCCACAGCCGCCGAAGTTGCTCCCTGGTGGGACAACAGCCCTCTCCATGCTAGCAGCTGTGGAAAGCATTCCACAGCCTCCACCCAGCCAAGCCCCCGTATATGGCTCTGGAACTAGGCACTGGGGAATTCCTTGGCTTTCTCAGCCCTTTTAAAATAGATTGTTTTGGTGTAAGGCCATTTGGGTGGTCAAGGCAAGGCCTCCACATGTCAATAAACCAAAAGGAATGCTAAAGTCATTACAACTCAAGGCTACCAGTGGAACTAAGCTGACATATGCTGTGACAGAGGAGGCTCCCCCACAAAGTGCAAAGAGAGATCAGAGGGTTATTCTCTCAGAATCAACCAGGGAAAGACCTCTGAGATCACTGAGTCCAACCTTTGATCTAACACCACCTTGTCTACTAGACCATGGCACTAATGCCACATCCAGTCTCTTCTTAAACACCTCCAGGGGCAGGGACTCCACCACCTCCCTGGGCAGCCCATTCCAATGCCCAGTCACTCCCTCTGTAAAGAACTTCTTCCTAATGTCTAACTTAAATCCCCCTGGTGCAGTTTAAGACTGTGCCCTCTTGTCCTAAGACAATGCCCTCCTCATAGCAAAAGGACTTTAAAGCCAAAGGCAAAAAACACTGCCTGAATAGAGGAGTTACCCTACCAGTTCCCAGACTGTCCTGCAGTCAGAAGCTTCTTATCATTCAGTGACCTATGCAGTATTGTTGTCATGGCCCAGGAGAACGGGGAGGAGACTGCTCACAACCAGAAGCCAGGAAATGTAGAGCCCTAATGACTTTTGTTGAACGTTGGATTTCACTTAGACATTCATTACTGGCAGGAAGACTGACAGGCTCTACAGTTTTCCAGCAGGCCTTTTTGGTATGGTCTGTACAATACAGTTGTTTTCTCAAAGGTGGAAACCCTACATATATCTGTATTCAAACTCTACTGGTTTCCTATGTATGAGTGCCAAGAGAAGTACACAAACATGCCTCAGGAGGAATTAAGAACAATTTATGGTAATTGTAAATGCAATATTTTAACTCCACTGAGTTAGAATATAGCATAAAGAAAGAGCAACACAGATGTACGCTGTGTCCCCAGAGATATTCTCATGGGACAGAACTACGCTCTAAAAATGTTTCTTACACTTTTTAAAGGGTGAAGTGATCTTGTACTGATTCGCTGCTTGCAAATGCCACATTTTAACCAAATACATGGCACTTTAAACTTCCCTTCAAAATGTGGTATTTGTGAAAATACAGCTAAGACCAACACAATAAATACTCTGACACAGCAGCAGCAAAGACCAGAGGCTGTGCATTTATGAACACAGAACAGCGTTGTGCCATTCACAATTCTTTACAGACCTTTAACTGACGCACATGTCAACTCCAGTATTTCTGTCTAATCTGTGGAGTCACATTAAAGTAATTCCCAGCCTCCAGCGCATCCGATCCTCCTGCACCAGTGGGTAGGTTCTTTCCTACACACTCATTCCACCTAGAGGCCTGAATCAGGGCCAGTGGGGTCCATTGCACTGATGCCTACAGCCTCTCCACACCTTCAGAAAGGTCTCAGCCCTCTGTTCACAAAATCTGCCCCTGAACTGAAATCATACTGCATGCCAGTCCAACTCCTTGGGACTACTATTTGCCAAAAGGCACTTCACAGAGGTAGCCTAACATGCTAAGTAAATGAGTGGTCTTAATCAGCTTTCAACAGTGATAAGACAAAGGCATTTACTTACGGAGGGTGTTCATGAGCTGATTGCTTCCTTGTGGCCTGCTGGTGCCGTTAGCGACAGCGTTCCTGTTGTTGTACTGCTGGTGTGGTGGCTGGGAAGGGGAAACACGTGCTGGCTCTTCCCCCTCACTGCTGGAGCTTTCATCTTCACTCCCAGATGAGCTTTCTGAATCTGATGAGCTGCTTCCACTGCTGCTGCTCATCTGCTCAATAATTTCAACCTCTGCTCTCAGCTCTGAAATAAAAAGACATTCATCTGGTTGAAACCATAAACAGGGCCCCATGGAATTTTGGAAAAGAATGTGAAAATGCAATAGTTTTGTCAAGTATAATTTGTCACACCAAAATACCTCACGTGAAAGAGAGAGGCAGGAAGGGAAACGAAAAAATTCTGACAGCTTTTTTACTTACTGCTGTAGCTAAACTTAAAGAAGCAACAGCACAGGTTAGTATCATAAAACCCTCCCTCCACTATTATTCTTTATGTACTTTACACTCCTGAAGGCACTTCATTCTTTGTTATTTTTGACATGCTATATGCTCTACGCACAAAGTAAGGCCATTTCCTGATTCTGTTAGATGCCAGTGACATTTAGGCTTTTGGACAACATAAAAAAATGGTGTGTGGGGCACATGGACATAGGCAAATGATCACAACAGAAACTGCCTTGGCTTTAGATAATATGTGAAACTGCTCCAGCACAGTCCCACAGCCCATTTTAAACAAACTTCAGAAGCAGATGGGTGACATCAAGTAATCTTGCAGCAGAGCAGATAAGAATAGCTGAGAATTTTCACATGCTGGGGAGTGGTAAAAATACCATAACCTGCTACAGAGCATACAAGTAGCCAGGAAAATACAGAAACTACTCTGAAACTGGAAAGTTATTTAAGACACTCCCCACTTCAGGGTTTCCAGTGCAAAGAAACACTGGATTACCACAACAGCACCACAACAGCCTCATCAGCAACAGCTAGTGTTGGCTGAATGACTGGTTACTGAAGAGCTACTAAGGTACATCACCCCAAATCGTACAATATTGTTAAATGTGTCATAAGTGGCCTACACACTACTGGAGGACAATTCTTTTGTATCCACTCACAAAGTTCCGTATGTAATGACTCAGTTCACTTAGGCAGGTTTCCATGAGAGAGCAACATTCACGCATATTTTAAGAATAGGATGTGAAACCCTTTAAAGTTAAGCTTTTGTTGGTGCTAGCAGTTCTATACCCACAGGGTTAGAAATCCATGCTTGCTCTGGAGAAGTCACAGACTAAAGGGATAAGAATGAAAGACGGGAGAGGTCAGGTATTATCACCTCTACCTGACAAATGGAGAACTCATGCCAGGAGTGATTTGCCTTAGGTCAGATGTGTGTCAGAGTGAGAAGAACCCCAGCTATGCAGATGATGACACCTTTCTTGCATATGACATAGCCAGATCATGTAAAGTTACTATTTGCTTTATGTAAAAATGGCACAATTTAAATGTTTCCTATCTTCAGCCCCTGCAGGAGTAAGTCTGAGCAACTGGAAGTCTTCCCTTTTTCAATAAGATCCTTGGGCTGCCTAACACTATAGAATAACAGCTAAGTTTTCAGCCTCCACAATATTTACTAGAGAATTCCTCTAGCTCAGCATGAATTAGTTTGAGAAATTATATTTTCTTTTGCCAATTTTAAACCCCCTATTTTTCAATTTCAAAATTCTAAGCTCAGTTTCAAGTGCTATAGTTTTCATTTAAGAATAGTGGTGCTGTTCCTCCAACTTACTTCCTAAATCTAGATCCCTGCCTAAACCATCTGTGCTCTCTGTACTTTATTGGTACACCAGGTAAAAGCTGCTTGTTCATCCTGAAGACATAGCATAAGAGACCATTAGAAGAGGGAGGAAGAATATATGATTAGGCCAACAGAAGATAATACTTTGTACTATAATGTCTTTCTCCCTTATTCCCTCCCAATACGGTTTTGCAGGCTTTAAAAACCCACTTCAGGCCTGGATTCTGACACAAAGACAAATTACAGGTTAGTGTCAGAATGAAAAATGGGGGAAGCAGAAAACTAAGAGCCCATAAAAGAGCTTTGGTTATGAGAAGGGAACAGGAGAATTACTCGGAAGAAGTGGTAAGGCCCATTATGCTGAAAACAGGCAAGGAAAAGCACAACAGCATCAGTATCACAAGCTTCAAGGACTGAGAAGTTAAGGCTGTCGTCAGTGACAGTGATCACTGGTGGAAACTTGGTCAGTCAGTATTTAGTGAACTTTTGCCTCACAGGCTGACAGCTTTCCCTGAGGTCTCTGTCGTCTCTTAATTCCTTGAGTCCAGAATTCTAAACATCTCATCTGTGCAGATGAGAAAAAAGCAATTATTTCACCAATATTATGGTGGCTGCTGCACCACTAGAAGCCTGTCAGGCAGAACTCCAGCAGAACCACTAAGGAAGTCTGGTCAAACCAGTCTTGTGTCACACATACAAAAACACCGGTTAACCCAATTATGACAACAAGGCCTTGAAGGAAAAACACACCTGCTTCAGAATTATGCAATTTTACATTTTCCCATTCGACTCCTCTGCTTAGTGCAGTTATAGGTACTTAAGCCATGGCTAAACATTTCCGTGCAGTGCCTCCAATTAAAACACTTGTGTGTGTATATGTGCACACATATTCCAATCGTAACAACAAAAGTGTCTGACTCTTCCTAGATATTTTTGCACCATAAAAACAAACACCTGATATTGATAAACCAACCCTACCCACTGCCCCAACCCCACCACTCACTGAAAAACCACTACCCGGATTTCCCAACACTGCTAACAACGACGGCGACCAGGCAACACAACCCCGCAGTACCCATGACCCTCGCACCAGCCAGAAGCAGGACGAT
>VWZF01000811.1:1767-17711 GCA_013396755.1 Sclerurus mexicanus
GGAGGAGCCCCATGCTGTAGCAGGTGGATACCCAAAAGAAGACTGTGACCCTGTGGGAAGCCTGTGCTGGAGCAGACTCTTGGCAAGGACCTATGGACCTATGGAAAGAGGAGCCCATGCTAGAGCAGGTTTGCTGACAGGACTTGTAACCCTGTGGGGGACCCATGCTGGAGCAGGCTGTGCCTGAAGTACTGCACCCTGTGGAACAGGACTCATGCTGGAGAAGTTCATGAAGAACTGTAGCCTGTGGGATGGACTCACATTGGAGAAGTTCATGGAGGACTGTCTCCTGTGGGAGAGACCCACACTAGAGCAGGTGAAGGACTCCTCCCCCTGAGGAGGAAGCAGCAGCATGAACTGAATGTAACCCCCATTCCTCATCTCCCTGTGTCGCTGGAGGGGAGTAGGTAAAGAATCAGGAACAAAGATAAGCCTGGGAAGGAGGGAGGAGTGAGGGGAAGGTGTTTTCAAGATTTCTTTTACTTCTCATTATCCTACTCTGATTTTGATTGGTAATAAATTCAATTAATTTCCCCAAGCTGGGTCTGTTTTGCCAATGATAGTAATTGGTGGGTGATCTCTCTTTGTCCTTATCCCAAACCACGAGTCTTTCATTATATGTTCTTTCCCCTGCCCAGTTGAGGAAGGGAGTGATAGAGTGGCTTTGGTGGGCACCTGGAATCTGGCCAAGGTCAAATCACCACACTGGAATGAGTGCTGGGCCTGACCCACCTGTGCTCCTTGGTAGAGCACTAATAAGCTGATGCACCAAGGAGGTGTGGGGGAGCTGGTTAGGACAGCTTGTGCTATTTCCACTTATGCTATGAATTGGAAAGTGCTGGGGCCAAGGCTCTCCATCCACATCCAAGCACATCTCAAGCCGAGCATCAGAAGGTAATTGCTAGATGTTTAGCTTCAGGGCTTAGGAAGGGGCTCTTCAGAAGTTCTGTACCAAGCTGAATTTGGGCAATAATTTTAGGATGCAACCTGTTGCATTAGGAATTTACTTAAATGTTTGCTATTTAATATTTTTGTTGCTATTTTGTCTCATAGAGTCATAGAATCATAGAATGATTTGGGTTAGAAGGGACGCTCAAGATCATCTAGTTCTAATCCCTCTGCCATGGGCAGGGACACCTTCCACTAGACCAGGTTGCTCAAAGCCCCATCCAACCTGGCCTTGAACACTTCCAGGGATGGGGCAGCCACAGCTTCTCTGGGGAACATGTACAATTAAGATAAAGAAGAACTTCATATTAAAATTTGCCACTAGGATTTCTAGATCTGTCACTGATCTTTTGTATATACTTCAATTTAACCATTCTGTAGGATGAGAAAACAGACTCAAGCACATAGAGGCATGGTAGGGAGGTTAAAGGGTGTCTCATTACTCTTTTTTTGTAAAAGAACCTGTTTGAGGTAGGCTGTTGAGATCAAAACCCAGCAGAATATCTGGAAGTGATCACAGGGCATCAAGGCAGAGGATCAGCTTTCCTCCTTCTTGGAGTATTCACTCTGCTAGAAGCAACGAGTGTTTCAAAACATAAAATTCCCTCTTCCAGGACCCATGTCTTAACCTGCATTCATTCTCTGAAGCCTTTTGATCAACCATAAGTACTGTGGGACATAGGACATGTACGAGATGTGGACACATCTCTCATTAGGTTTACCTTGCAGTGGGTGTAGTGAGTGAGGCTGAGGTAGGAGAAGCTTCATTGAGAGCAACAGTGAAGCAGTACATCTGACTGCAAGCACTCAAAATTCCAGCTTTTTCCTAGGGCTAGACCAGCAACTGTCCCAGAGAAGAACTACACAATTTGGGAAAGGTTAGCAAGAGCAATAGCACTAAATCCCCACCCATCCACTGGGAGACCTCTGACTTAGTTATATTGTAGAAATACCTGTGTCTCACTGCCTTCACAGTCAAGAATTTCTTCCTAATATCTGATTTAAACCTGTCCTCTGTCAGTTTGAAGCCATTCCCCCTTGTCCTATCACTACATGCACTTGTAACTGGGCCCTCTCCATCTTTCTTGTAGGCTCCCTTCAGGTACTGAAAGGCCACAATAAGGTCTCCCCAGCACCTTCTCTTCTCTGGGCTGAACAACCCCAGCTCTTTCATCCTTTCCTCATAAGAGAGGTGTTCTATCCCTCTAATCATCTTTGTGGCCCTCCTCTGAACTTGCTCCAACAGATCTATCTTCTTATATTGCAGGCCCCAGAGCTGGATGCAGCACTCCAGGTAGGGTCTCACCAGAGTGGAGTAGAGGAGCAGTCACCTCACTTGACTTGCTGGCCATGCTGCTTTTAATGCAGCCAAGGATACAATTGGCTTTCTGAGCTGCTAGGGCACATTGCTAGCTCATGTCCAGCTTCTCATCCACCAGCATCCCCGAGTCTTTCTCAGCAGGGCTGCTCTCAATCCATTCATCCTGCAGCCTATATTGATACTGGGAGTTGCCCCTACCCAGGTGTAGGACCTTGCACTTGGTCTTGTTAAACTTCATGATGTTCTCATGGGCTCACTTCTCAAGCTTGTCCAGGTCCCTCTGGATGGCATCCCATCCTTCAGGTGTGTCAACTGCACCACTCAGCTTGGTGTCATCTGCAAACTTGCTGAGGGTGCACTCGATCCCTTCATCTATGTCAATGAAGATGTTAAATAACACTGGTCCCGATATGGACCACTGAGGGACACCACTTGTCACTGATGTCCATTGGGACTCTGAGCCATTGGCCACTACCCTCTGGATGCGACCATCCAACCAGTTCCTTATCCATCTAACAGTCCACCCCTCAAGTCCATCTCTCTCTAATTTAGAGAGAAGGATGTTGTGGGGGACAATGTCAAAGGCTTTAGAGAAGTCCAGATAAATGACTTCTGTAGCCCTTCCCTTGTCCACTGATGTAATCACTCCATCATAGAAGGCCACTAGGTTGGTCAGACAGGACTTGCCCTTTGTGAAGCTGTGATGGCTTTCTCAAATCACCTCCCTGTCCACTGTGGGCCTTAGAAGAGCTTCTAGGAGGATCTGTTCTGTGATCTTCTCAGGCACAGAGGTGAGGCTGACAGGTGGGTAGTTCCCAGGGTCCTCCTTCCTACCCTTCTTAAAGGTAGGTATGTTTCCCTTTCTCCAGTCACCAGGGGCTTCACCTGACTGCCATGACTTTTCAAATATCACAGAGAGTGGCCTGGCAGCTACATCAGCCAATTCCCTCAGGACTTTGGAGTATATCTCATCAGGTCCCATGGACTTATGTACAATCAGGTTCCTTGGGTGTTCACAAACCTTATCTTCACTTACAGTGGGAAGAACTTTCTTTCCCCAGTCCCCGTCTTGCAGTTCACCCACTTGAGAGCTGTGGGAAGAGAGGTTGCCAGTGAAGACTGAGGCAAAAAAGTTGTTGAGTACTTCAGCCCTCTCCTTGTCTGTAGTTACCAGTTTGCCGGAGTTGTTTATATCGGGCTTTATTCATCTCAGCCTCATTGCAACTGGTTACACATTCCATCTTCCTCCCTGAACCCAAATACTTTGCTCTTAGGAAATCCTATTGTAGCTGGCTCATTGAGAGGTACTTAAAATATTCCATGTCCATAGGAAACATTTAGGGATGTGGTTTAGTGGTGGACTTAGCAGTGCTGGGTTAACAGTTGTACTTGATGATCTTAGAGGTGTTTTCCAACCTTAATGATTCTATGAAATGGAAAGAAATGTATTTGTTTGCAAGAAGAGGTATCTCTTCTTTTGATGATAGCTAAAAAAAACCTGCCCATGTGTATTTTCATTATACTGCATGAGGATGCTCCTAAAGATTTAGAGAATGAATTTATCTCTTTGGTGGGTATTATGATTTAACCCCAGCCAGCAGTCAAGCCCCATGCAGCTGCTTGCTCACTCCCCCACCAGCAGGATTGGAGAGAGAATTGGAAGGGCAAAAGCTTGAAAACTTGTGGGTTTAGATAAAGATAGTTTAATAGGGAAAGCAAAAGATGTGCACACAAGCAAAGCAAAACAAGAATTAATTCATTGTTTCCCATGAGCAGGCAGATGTTCAGCCATCTCCAGGAGAACAGGGCCCCATCATGCGTAATGGTTACTTGGGAATACAAACACCATCACTCCAAACCTCCCCTCTTTCTTCTTCCCCCCATCTTTATATAATGAACATGATGTCATGTGGTCTGGAATATCTCTTTGGTCAGTTTGGGTGACCTGTCCTGGCTGTGTCTCCTCCCAGCTTCCCATGTACCCCCAGTCTGGCAGTACAGAAAGCAGCAAAGGCTGTGGCTCTGTGTAAGGCCTGCTCAGGAATAACAATATATTATTAACCCTGTGTTCAGCACAAATCCAAAACACAGCCTTGTACCAGCCACTGTGAAGAAAATTAACTCTATCTCAGCTGAAACCAGCACATTGGGAGAAAATCATGCTTACATTTGCTTAAAATAAAAAGTTCTGCTTCCATAATTGATCATGAGAATTTTATAGATTTCTGGTGGTTTATTTCTGTGTGGAGACATGTTAACCTGCAGATCCCTGGAGGTTAAAATCATAGTCTATAAACCCTTTAGAGGAGACCAAAAAAAAAAAGGGGGAGCAGTGTGTCTGTGTTTGGATTATCCGGTGTCTAAGTTGGTTATGCTGGGAATGGCTGTGAATTGTGACCATCTGTAGTGAGCACTGAGGATGTGCATCCTGCTCTTTGGGAAAAGATTCCTCATTTTATAGGCAGATTGAGGTCTGGGACTTCATTAAGAAATGGTCACATTTGAGTTTTTAGTGTCTTGGATGTTATTAATAATATTTGAAAATTACAGAAATTATACAATGAGGAATATATGGAAGCCATCTTCTCCAGCATGTGTTTCACCAGAGTGGGACTACTTGGGTTGAAATACTTCAATAATCTGAATATGTACAAGATTATGAATAATCTGAACATGTATAAGAAATGTTGGAGGGAAATTGGTAATATCAGATTCCCTATTTGTGATGCGTTTACGTGTCCATCCCATGTGAGTCTGAGCCATCCAATTTCTCGAATGGTCTTGAATGGCAAAATCCAACCTGCTTTACTTCTTCACCTTTAAAGGGTAGAGAGGGCAGCCCTCTCTCTGCAGGGAGGACGTGTGAGGACTGATGACTAAAGAGGTCTTGAAGGATGAGTGTAAGGTCTTTGCTTTAGATGCTCTTGCTTTGGGTTGCCGGTTTTGCCAAAAGCAGCTGCACAGGAAAATTCAAGGTGCTTTGCAGTTTGCTGGAGGTTTCTTGTAATTCCCACCTGATTGTATCATGATGCTTTTGCTTCTCAGAGAAAGGAACCTTCACCTTAGTGTTGGTGGAATGTGTACCAGAATAACCATGTGAACCCATTTGCTGGTGTGCATGGTGCAGGGTTCCAACATTCCCCACCTGTTCTTGGAACAAGGAGAAGTCATGTTACCATGACTCCTTGAAGAAGCAGGATGACTTTCCTCATCCTTATTGGTGACAGCAGGCTCTGATAGCTGCTGGTGAAGAGTATCTCCATCCTTAGAGATATTCAAAAGCCATCTGGATGTGGTCTTGGGCACCTGATTGGACTAGGTGACCTTTAAAGGTCCCTTACAACTCAAACAATTCTATGATGGTGGCCCTGCTTGAGCGGGAGGGTTGGACCAAATGAGCTTCAGAGGTCCCTTCCCACCTCGACTGGTCTGTGACTCTGAAACTGTGTGTCTTCATGATTGGGATGTCATTGCACCCACTGGACCTTGGTGGGTCTTGGAGGTTGTGGACAGTGGGGCAGGAGGACAGGGCTGGAGTCAGAGCTGAGTCTATAAATTGTCTGCTCCATATTGTCGACAGCTTTGTGTCCTCAAGGCTAAAACTGTATCACTCCTTGCCTTCATGGTGCACTTTTGCAATGGGCAAGGGGACTCTGTTGCAGTGAGCATGGATTCACATGGAAGCGGAGGAGCCCATGCCCAGAGCTGGGACACCTCTGTGGCTGATGGTGGGAGATGCTGTGCCGGGCTGTGTTGTGGTCTGGATAAAGCTGCATGCCTTCTGGTAACTGCCTTTCCCTCCCTCCTAGAATGACAACAAGGAGAGCTCCCTTGACATGCTGGGCACAGACATCTGGGCTGCCAACACCTTTGATTCCTTCAGGTAAGCCAGTTTTAAAATGTTTTGAGACAAATAGACTATGTCTTCTCTTAGCCTTTGCCTGCATATCTGTCCTGCCAGTACCCAGGTGCCAGTGAGTACCCTGCCAGTACTTACATTACTGCTCCTCCTCCCCATCTCCAGTCAGCCTGCAGCACTAAGCACAATCAATCTACTTAAATCATCCTATGTGCTTTGGAGAAGCCTCTGGATGGGTTTGCAGTCCAAACATCTGAAACTGGTAGTGATATAATTACTTGTAATAATCCAAGAACTGCACAGACAAGACGAGGTGGCTCTGAGCTACTGCTCCAGGAATTTACTCCTCTTCCATTAATTGGAGATGCAATCGTGCATTGGCTTTGTAGCTGCTGGAAAGAGCTCTTCAGCTGCTGCTTCAGTGTGGGGAAAGCAGTGAAATATGCTTTCTGTCCAGTTTTATGCATCTCTCTCTCTGTGCCTGGAGCACTGTAAGAGTCTGCAGGGGCTAAGTTCCCACCTGGGACTTACTCCAGGCCATTGGAGCAGGTCATGCAGGACCAGAGAAAACATCTCCATTGCATGGACCTGTTGCGATACCCCCTTGATACAGAGAGGAAGTATAGCTTGCAAGGTGTGTGCTGGATCATACATCAAAACTAGGGGTTTAGATCAAGCAACAGGAGCTCAGCATCTCAAGAAACCTAATAAAAAATGAAAAGAAAGGAGATGCAGAAGTATGAAGGTTGGAGGCCTGCATCCATGTGTTCTGCAGCACGAAGTGGTGCCTCCAGAAATACCAGCTTTCCTTGCCTGCAGGCTCCAATATGCCCTCTGCTCTTCAGCTCAGTGGTGTTTAGTTAGTAGTGGACTTTCTTTTTCCCTGTTTTTCTTTCCTAGTGGTGTGACATGGGACTTGCAGCCTGAAAAACTAGATTCCACCCAATTTCACAAGAAGCTGCGAAATACCTCCAAACACCTGTTGCCTCACAGAGACAGAGAAGGGTAAGTGCTGTGCATGCAATACCATGCTCTCTAGGAAGGTCTCTAACTTCCTCCTTCTTGTAGGAATGCTAGCTTGGTGGCATGGCTCATGTGGAGAACGTGGGGAAGAGGCACTGGACCACATACAGGGTTTGAGGATGTAACAATCAGTCTATCTGACTCTATCATCCAGTTCTGGACTAGAGCAGTTGTTCACTGTATTTTTGCCTTGCTTGGTAGAATTCAGTCTTTAGACCATGTTGGATCCAAGTTTTCTAGATCCAGATCACCTAAATTTAAACATCTCAGAATACTGGAGTAAAGATCCTATATTTCTGGTGATCCTGGTTACAGGTGACTGGTCTTCTGCTGTTCCCCCAGCAAGATTTCAGGGAAGGAGAGAGCATCAATGTGATACATATAGATCCAAGTGTTCATCCCCTGCTAGCCATAAAACTATGAAAATATTAAACAACTCCTTTTGGTGGTGACAGGCTCCAGGGGCTTCTATGGTATTGCTGGATTTCTCTTTGGTTGTTGGCTGGTTAAGTCAAATGAATGCATACTGGCACCAAGAGGATCACTGATGTTGCTCAGATGAACATCACTGTTTCTCTGCAGATTCTTTGCAGATTGAGAAACAAATACTACCTGAAAGGAGGATGCAGTGAGGTGAGGGTTGATCTTTTCTCCCAAGTAACAAGTGATAGGACAGGGAGAAATGGCCTCAAGTTGCATAAGAGGAGGTTTAGATTGGATATTAGGGAAAATTTCTTCATGGAAAGGATTGTCAAGCCTTGGAACAGGCTGCCCAGGGAAGTGGTAGAGTCACCATCCCTGTAGGGATTTAAAAGATGTGTAGATGTGGTACTTGGGGACATGGTTTAGTGGTGGACTTGGTATTGCTGGGTTAACAGTTGGACTTGATCTTAGAGGTCTCTTCCAGTCTAAATTATTCTATAGTTTGGGGTTTCCTCTCCTTATTGTTTAGGACATAGAGGAAGGAAAAAAATCAGAATGGATCTAAAAGATGGGGTTGAGAAGATTGCAGGTGATGTCTCATTGCCACGTTGTATGTGGGGATGGAAATCCTCTCTGAGAAATTTTTCTGTTGATACATTGGTATTGCCAAAGTACTGGCCAATACCATATGCATGGGCTGCATATCTTGATTAGAAACACCAGGCCAGCAATCCCACCCCAGCCCAGGCTCAGCATCTGCAGGAGGCTCCTGTACCATATAGTGACAGGCAGACTCACAGAACTAGATGCCTTTTTTTTCCTGCACTGTAAATATTTACTGCAGGTATATAAACAGCAAATTTCAGAATATTTGAAACAATGTGACACTAAATTTCTAAGTCACTATGTTCCTTAGACATATTTACTCCCATTTCTACAGATGGTTTTGAAAAATGAGATGAAGTGCCCTCTGTAAAATAAGATAAACTATGCTCCATGGTTGATGGCAATTGCCAAGTGATCCTGCCAGTGACACCTGATATGTATAGGGAGGATGCAGCAGGGTCTGCTTTGTGGTTTGCCTCTGGTTCCTGGTGTACTGTGAATGCCCAGGATGCAAACAGGTAGATAAGGCAGTGTGGTGATGAGATATTTAATTACTCCTAAATATTACAGCTGTAACAAATGAATTAGTGTATATGCAGAAAAGCTAAAGAGATGCTGTCAGCACAAGCAAGGCATCTCCCAAAATGAAGGTCATATAAGCAACCTGTGCTAGAATAGAGAAAGCACAGATAAAATTAATTTTATTTTTTAACTTTTAAAGTTGTCTGTGTTGTGCATTCACCAGCTCTCTGTGCCAAATCTGTGCTGAGTGTGTTTCAGCTTGCTGAACCTCCAAGAATCTCCACCTGCTAGCTAGGCATTTTCCCTCTTGCTTGAGTGGAGATTTTAACATGCTAGCTGTGCAATGAACAAATTAATAGAAACAAAGGAAAGATGTGGTTCATTATGTGTTTTCTATGCTGTAAGTACAAAAGGGACCATTTTATTCCTTAGTCCAATCACTTGCCCAAAGTTGGCCATGTAGTTGCATCCAGTTGATTGACATTTAGTGGTGTTTTCTTGGCTGAAGCATTTTCCTCCAGAAAGACATCTGATTTTATTGGAAGATACTGAGTTTGTTGGTATGCTAAATAATCAAAGTGGAGTGGTTAAGGAAAACCAGGGAACTGTACCTCATTTCTGACTTGAATTTATCTGCCTTTAATTTCCAGCATTAACTCTTGCTCTGCTTTTACTCTTCCAGTTCAAATAACCTTTGTAGCTGATATCTTCTCTTCATTCCGGGTATCTCCCAAGTGCATGTATCACTTTAATTTTTTTCTGCATGCTAAGAAATTTCTCTAACACCTCTTGAAACATGACTGCCAATGCTGCCTGCAGTCCTGTAGTTCAGGCTCAGATGTGTGTGCTGTCTCTAGAGGAAAGCTGATTTCATCCCCCTAATCCCTGTATCCTCATCCCCTGCCTTTATGCCACAGTCCAGCATCAGATATTCAGCCTGGGACAGTCACCATCCTTTTCAGACAGTCTTTTCCTACAGTACACTTGCCCATTCTGTGCCTGCAACTGGTATTATTTGTCCCCAGATGTTTGACTTGATTTTTCTCATGTATATAAATATATACATATATTTTTTCATATATATTTATATATATACATGCTATATTTTTCTCTTTATAAAGTCACTATTTAATCTATGAGGGAAAGTCACTTGTTGAACACCTTTGATTTCCCATAAATCATAGATTTATGGGAATGGTTTGGATTGGAAGGGACCTTCAAGACCATTTCATTCCAATCCCCCTGTCATGGGCAGTGATACCTTCCACTAGACCAGGTTGCAATTAGGGTGTTAATTAAATTAATTGTTTCCCTTCAGCTTGCTGCTTTTTGAGCCTAGTACTTTAGCACATGCCATTTTTCTGAATTTTTTTCCCCTTATTTGCTGTAATTCCACCAAAATATGTTGTTCTCTGATTTCCAGGCACTGATTACCTGGGTCTGCTGCTATCAAAGTTTTCATCTGTTATTTGACAATATCTTGTCACTAATTGACAAAAAAATACATTATCATTCTTGCATAATAAAAAAGATCACCTCAATTGTTTATAAATGCAGAAGGATGATATTGATAATTTTTTCTTTTTCTATATCATTGCAAATTCTCTGTATTCAGCTAGTAATTACCTTTGGATTACTTTTTTTCCTTTCTTGATGCAAGAAAGTCCTTTAGCTGCCAGCTTTGTGTTTGGTCTGTGAGTACTTGGTTTCTCACTCCAATTTTTTTGCCTTTCAAATTGTATGTTTGTATTTATACCAGTTGCTGTTTGTTGTCTGAGAGGTATGTTTGTGCTTGTTCACCAACTCAGGGGAACTCGACCTCCTGTGGAGACTAGCAAATGAGAAGTGCTTCAAAGGAAACATTTTTCATTACTTATTACCAAAATGCTGTGGCAGATGGTACATATGCAGGACTGAGAAAAGCATTTAATTTTGTACTAACAGCTTTATGCCTTCGTGGGAGAGTTTTGGAGTCACAGAACACTCGCTTCAGAGAGCCTCTGTTTTCATGAGGGCCCTTTGCCATAAAAAATAATTGTCCCCATGTGCCCTAGTAGAAAATTAACTTTGGCTCCAGTGGGATTTCATGTGGTTTTGTTTGTTTTCTTCTAGCCACAGGCTTGGAAAAGGGAAATATGAGGATGGTGATAGCATCAACTTGAACGACATAGAAAAAGTCCTTCCAGTGTGGCAGGTAGGTGATGAGGACATATCCTGCCCATGCTATGGTGGAGACCAGCAGCTCCTTCCCTCCCTTATCTTTCCTTACAAACCCTTTCCCAGAAGTGGGAAAGCTGCTGGGCTGGACATGTTGAGCTATGGCCCTTTGGGGTTTGTGAATTATGCCTGTGGTTTCAGTAAGCCTTGCAGTGACCCTTAGTGCTGGGCGAGGGCAGTTACCTAGTAGACTTCATTGAGAGGTGAGATGTTGAGGACAATATATATATACATACTTATATTTACATGTACAAAAAACTCATATCTTAGGAAAGGAGATCCTGAAAAGCATCAACCTTCCTGACAGCTCCAAAATAAATTGCTGCCAGGAAGCCCGCAGTGATGGTGTGCTGACTCGGACATTTCCCCTATGGAGCATGCATATGTTTATATGCAGTGGTCATCCACTTGTATGTTTTCTTCAGCCTGTTCCTTCTCCATATCTCTCTATACAGCCCAATTTCAGCAGTTCTGGTTAAATGACCTCTAATGTTTGGATGTTGGGAAATAGCAGGATGAGACTCTCAGTTAAAAAGTCTAATTGAATAAGTCAATTTGTCAGCATCATATAATTTTTCACTTTCCAGAGCCCTAGTCCTCAAAGGAGCTGAGTGTTGTGGGCTGGGCAAGTTTCTGAGGATGCTCAGCATGTTTTTGCTGAAGTGTCCTCTTTGCCTCCAGAGAAAAGGATGGAGGCATCTCATGTGCTGTGGTAGTGTTACCCTTTTCAGTGCTGAGCAAAGAGCTCATTGGGCTTCTTGATCATGCATCATGCGAGGAAAAGCTTTGCTCATCCTGAAAACCATGTGATGATCTGCCTTACTGTTTCTTTTGGGTGAGCTAGCTGGCACTAAATATACAAATCAGTGTAAGGAGTGGAGAAGTAAGTGCTGCTGACTTTGTCAGGGAGCCTGCAGCTGCTTCCTGCTCAGTCTCTTCCATGCTTGGTACATCTGGACTTCAGGTCACAGGAAAAAACCATCAGGTTCAGCTGATACAGATCCCAGTAATTCTGCAAAATAAGGTGATTTTCCCTGGGTAATAATTGGAAATGATAAATCAAACAATCTTTGGTGCAAGGAACTGATTTTCTTCTCTAGGGTTTAACTTTCAGTCAACAGCTATTAAATAAGCCAGGCCCTCCTGGTCTGGTTATCTCATTGTGTCCTAACACCAAGTTATCACCTTATCCTGTCCTAACACCAGCTTAAGTCCATTGACTCCAGTGAATTAATTCCAATATATACCTTGATATCTTAATTAATTGCTAGTGTGGCATCTCTAAGATGGAAGACTTAGTGGGAATGATGGATTTGGTGTTTTGTTTGTGCCTCTGGGCACACTCAAGTAATGCTGCATTATTTTGGAGACATGCTTATCTAAGCATGTGCAGTCATATGTGCATGTGAGACCTAGGAGCTGGGTAGTTCTGGGTGACGATTTATCTTGTTTGGTGTTGACAAGTGAAATACTTGCAGACAGCTGGTTTAATCCTGGCATATAATTAACTGGATTTGAACACAATCACACAATGACAATGGTAATTTTGTTGGTCTTTATCCCTTGTTTTAAGTGGCTCTGTGGAGCAGTGTGTGGGGGCATAAGGGAAAATATTTGTGTGAGCCTGTGGAAGAAAAATTCACCTTCCATGGGGCTGTCCCACACTGAGGTCATGTTTGTGTCATATCCTGAAGAAGAGGCTTTTCAGGTTGGAGATACGTAAACTCTTGTTCTGTCTGTAAGCACTCATGGGTTGCTTACAGCATCTGTACATGGATGGGGGGGGGTCATCAGTCCGAGCATCTTCCATGCACCACTGGAGTGGTCCAAACATCCTCCAGTGTGACTGAGCCAGTCCAAGAATCCTTCAGCATGACTCAGATGAAAATGTTTTGCTGCTGAATGTGCTTCAGCAGCAATAGCAGGGTTAACAATAGCATGTTTGAGAGACAGTCTTACTTGCAGGCTGCTTTAGAAATTTGAGTTCCTTTGATGATAAATTATGATAGGACGTGAATCTATAACTAATTTGCAGTGTACATTCAGGTCTGTATGTGTATCTCTACAGAGAGATACAGTGACACCTCTAATGGGTTAAGCGGAGTATTCTGGATATCTGGATGTTAATATATATACATGAGTTATGATGCTGGAATCTATCAACAGTATTTTAACAAAATATTCCAAGGAAAGGCTATGACTATTTGGCAATTAAAAGGTGAAATAATAAACAAAAACCAAAACAACTCCTAAAATCCTCTTCTTTTGTTTAGAAATTGGAGAATGGGTGCATCTGATCCTCAGAGATGCTCTTGCAGCATGGTGCACTCTGCCATCTTGTGGATATGCACAGGCAGGCAAATCCATCTCAACTTTGGCACTGGGCACAATTCCTTCACCACAACTGGTACTTTGAAGCTTTCTCTTGCCCCATCTTTTCAAAGCTCATTTGAGGTGCTTGTTCTTACTGGTCAATAGGCTTTGTTTTGAAAGCTTCATGGCTAGGAGCTCATGAGGTCACTGCTTTGGCTGTAACCTTTTCATCTCTCCTTACTCATAAAAGTCTGTAGTTGGATTTGGGCACTAATTCACCTAAGTGCTGCCAAAAAGCAACTTTGGAAAAAAATAGTCTTTTGAAGATAAGTATTCCCCATTCATAAGATCTGTTTTTTATCGCACTCCAGGGAGGATCAGTTATCTGCTGTGTTTGAGAGGTGCAGCTCAGATGCAGAGCTGGTCTTCATCACCCTCTCAATTTTCACCTCATCTGGTTTGTTGGAGGAGACCACATAAAAATCTTGGCATCATGAAGACATCACAGGGAGGGCTGAGTCAGTGCATTTTGCTTTTTTGCCCTTTGGCAAACGCTTGGAAAGACTTTCAGGCTTGGATCTTTCACAACCAAATGTCCTGGTCCTAGATACAGTCTTCAGACGGCAAGCCCTTGGCAAACTATACGCTTACCAGAGAAAACAACCCAGGGGATCATGTCCTACAAGATATCCACCCTCCTCCCTGTGAAGCTGCTATAGCTCACAAAGGATACAGGAGGCTGCATGTCACAGGGACATGCTGTGAATGCTGCTAGATATGAGGAGAGAGTTTTGGGACATATCCCAAGTGGTTTCTGGACAGGCATCTTGCAGTTTTTGGCTTTCAGTTTGCGGGACATGTGCCTTCAGGATGGGCTTGCCCTCCTCCAAATGCTGTGACTGTGCCTTTGCTGGCCAGCTGCTCTTTGTCTTGTGTTATATGGCACTTTTGAAATGCTGGGCTTTACTGGTGCTATGGGATAAACTTGGAAGACAGCATTGATATAATTTGGTTTGGTGCCTTAATTGCCTTGCAGCTCATCTCCTGTTCCCTTACTGATTTTCGACCCTTTTTGTCATATGCTTGGAGTTACAATAAACTGCTTGTTTGTCTTCTGGCTATGGTTGTCATCCAGCTTCCTTGTTGGATGAGAAACAAGGGAACAGGTCCTTAGGAGAAAGGCAGACTCTGTAAGTTGTTCATGTTCCTCTTAGCATCACTGTATTCCTGACTTTGTCCAAACAGGCTCAGAAGAGCTGGGATTCCTGACCATGCTGGGATCTCACCTGAATTTAGGCACCTATCAGGCATTTTAATCCCTCCTCATTGACAAGTATTTTCAAGTCAGACATTACAGTCCAGTGCAGAGATCATGTGAGTAAAGGTGGGACCTGTGTGTGGGCTGATCACTCAAATTTCCTGCCCTAGGAGAGGCATGGACACATTGGGACATGATTTGTTGCATCTTGGTGTAGAGGTCTACAGAAGGTTGAATGATTCCTATCTGAGGATACCCATGTCCTTTCCCTGTCAGCTCTGCAAGGAGCCCAAAGGGACCAGCTCACACATTGACTTGGACAGATATGGTAGGTTCTTTAAGAGTGATGAAGTCAACCCAGGTGTCCAGGGGAAGAAGAGTGGATCATGGGCAAGCATCCTCTCTGCTGTCACTCTGCATGTGCAGGGGGGAGATCAATGTCCAGCACTGGTGTGAGGGCTTGCTCCTAGACCCTACAGATCACTTACCCTTTCAGGGTGGTAGTGGCAGGGGGACAGGTCTCTTCAGAGCTCAGGGATGGCTCTTTGGTGGGGTGGTGTTATTTACTATCACCATACAGAGTCCTCACCCTCTCCACACGTCCTCTCTTGCCTGCTTTTTCTGCACTACAAAGTTGGGCAGTTCTCATTTTAGCCAGCTTGTTAGGCAGCCCAGATCCTTCCTCTTTCAGTCTTGGCCATAACAATGTAGCCTTCTCTCAGTAGTCTGTTCTGCACTGGTGAAGTTAGGATGGAGATTGTAATGATAATTCTTAAATATGTGATTCACAGACTTCTCCATGGACACCCCCTTGTTGTGGGGGAGAAACTTGCTTGCCCTTATGAGGTTGTGAGCTGTGCTGATGGCGGTACATGCCTCCAGTAGGGTCTCCCATGCTAGTCAGGTCTCAACTGAAGGGTCAAAGTGTGTCCATGGGCAGGATGGGCTCACTAGCCCCCCAGCAACCATCCTAGGAGAAGGACAACTCTAGCACCAAACCTGGGCAGATGGAGCTTGCTTAGCCCTGTAAGGCCATCCATCTAAGAGAAGGATACTCAAACCAAACCTACGTCCTGAGGACTTTGCTGTCACCATCCAAGCTCACTTGGCCCTGGCAGATGAACCTTAGGAGTAAAGGGTGGGGCCAGTTCTGCGCACACTGTGCCTCACCTAAAAAATCCATTGCACAGGCTTTAGAGGTTCACCCACTCCTGCAAAGCCCTGTAGTGACAGGTGAGGGACAAAACAGCAGGTGATCAGGTGCACTGGAAGCTGCAGCCCCAACCCTGCATGCAGGTGGTTCAGGACATTGGTTGCTCGAGACTGACCCCGGAGATGACAGTCTGGTTCAGCAGCATCCTGAATGACCAAGCAGCCTTTTTCAAGGAGAGCACTGCTTGCTCCACATGGAGAGGGGCCTAGAAAAGGTGGCCTAACCAAAGCTCATCTCCACC
>VWZF01000813.1:7146-70122 GCA_013396755.1 Sclerurus mexicanus
AAAAAAAAAAAAAGGAGAGATCACAGATAAGAGCCATCTAATAAGATGGGATTGCTCTTTTTTCTCTCACACATGTCTTGTTGGTTACTTTTTTATATCAAACTTCAGAAAACAGAGCTGGAACATTTCTGTGTGGAGAAAAAGTAGTAGCATTATAAAGTTAATGGCTATATCTATATCTTTAACTGAGATACAAGGGCATAGCTCCAATGGCACTGTCCTACCTTGTTCTTGTGAAGGCATTTGTTATGCATGTGGTCAGATATAATATAGATCAAATCAGCAAAATGTCTTTGGGACATGGTAATGCATCTTCCTCTCTCGTTTCTTTCAGATTTGCTTTGTTTGCTATAGATGCTGGTTGTTACAAGGTGCCAACATCTCATTAGATTCTCTTTTACTTATAATGATTATTTTAGTGTCTTCCTCACTATCCTAATAATTGGTCCAATGTGATTATTTTGGACTACCAATCTGTGAGTTTACATTTTCTATTAAACAAAAAATATAATGACAGGGAAAAAAAAAGTCAAGCAAGAGTAATTTCCTGGGTACCTTACTGATTCCTACTGGTAAATGCATAAACATTAGAAAAGTAATGAACTGTTTCATCAACCTTTTTGAGACTATGGCAGAATTACATTAATGTGTTTGGTTTTCTGGAGGTTTTTTGGTTTGGTTTTTTGGTTGGGTTTTTTTTTTCCAAATTACTGTATCTTTTCCCTAGATCCCTAGATTCCCCTGTATCTTTTACCATCTACAGCAGATGTATATGGTATTTGGACTAATGGATATATTCATGGACAGAATGGGATGCACCTTTTAGTGACCGGGGAAGAGCATACAGTAAAATATAAAATACAAATATTCCATGATATACTGCTGTGACAATGACTCTTCTTGTCCAATTAGCATAGGAATCGCATTCCTGTCTATTCTAGCTCATGGGGAAACAGTGACTGTCAGCAAAAGGTAAACTGTGTCTAATCTTAGTTTGAAAATAGCCTGCATATATTCTATATGGAAATCAGTAAACTAACTTCTTTGCTTTTTCTAAAAATATGATTCCATATTATTGAGCCTTAAATATGCCTTCATTTTTCATTTTGAATAGAAATACATCTACCAGTAAAAATACTCTAAGTTTGCATTTTACTTGCATAAAAGCTATGTTTTGGAATTCATATCCCAGTGTGACATTCATTCTTCCCATCATAAAAAGAAGTATATGGTGGGCTGGAATTAGGATTTTTTGCTTATTGATTTCTGAAAAAAATACATCTAAAACATTATGAGAGGTAAGCAACTATTCAGTCTGATGAAAAATCTCAACTTATTCAGTTTGAGTTCGCTTAATTAAAAAGAGACAGCACAGAAGAATACACAGTTGCAAACACTGGCAAGAGCACTTAGAAATTATCCCACCTGACCTATGCGTGGGGTGGGTGTGAGCAAAGTGGTACGACCACTCTGTGCTCCTGCATGTAGACTGCACAACAGGCTGCTTTCCAGGAATTCACAGCTCAAAGGACACCCTCCCCAGAATGTGCAGCTCAGATACACAGGAAACCACACTAGAGTTGCCTCATTTTATAATCAGGATGAATACAAGCAGGCAGACTGTAGCTGACAGACTCTGTGAAGAATGACTTGCATGTGACTGAGGTCCCTTTCCATCTTTTCAGACATCTGAATTTTGTGTACAGTGCTGTGAGACACTGTTTCCCTCAGTAATTGGTTGTGGAGAGGCCACACAAAGATTCATGCTTACTGTTAGGGCTATACATGGAAATAGGCATATGGGTATAACTATTTTGCTGGGCTTCATACATCTTTCTTCAAGTTGGATGGGTATTTTGGTGAGGGAAGAAGTATCTTCTTTTTATTCACCTTAGAAATGATGCTTAATACATGTCCTTAGGAGGTGAGATACTGAAATACTGCACACATGGCTGGATGGGTCATTGGGTGATACTGGTGTTTTGTCAAAATCAATTCCTGAATGAGGAATAACAACATACAGAGTTCATAAATCAACTGAGAAAACTTGTACACCAAGCCTCAGAACCACAAAATGACTTCTCGCCCTGCATTTCATAATGTTTCCCTAAGCAGCTATTCCTGCTCACCCTAAGGGTTAACAGACAAACCTCAATGCCGACTGAAGAATTGTAGGTTTATGGTTGAACTCAATGATCTTAAAAGTCTTTTCCAATCTATGATTCATTAAAATATTTAAGGGCTCTTGCTAACCCTAGATACAGTACAGTAAAAATATATCTGTTATGGAAAGTATCAGTGAACAAGGTATTAAGGGCTATAGCTGCTTCTTTTATAATATATTACTGCAATAAGCAGAACTGCCTGAGGGTCCCAGTAAGTTTGGGGTTTCTTTTATAGGTTCAGCAAGTCATAGATATTCTGGCATGACCGTCCTAATTCTTGTCATCCTTTTAGACTTGTCTGAGTGTAGAGAGGAAGGATTCTTCAAAAAAAATTTACACAAATCCAGGCTGCAGACATACTGCACAGGTAGCAGCTTTGTTTTTCAGAGCCTCACTTTATGAGCACAAAAATGAACTGGTGAAGTTATAGATCTGATTTCTCTGTGTCACTGGAAATAGATTGCATTTCAAGGAGGAACATGTAAGAGGAGTTCCTTAGGAAAGCTCTGTAGACTCATAATCTATCAAAACACTTCAAATATGAAAAGGTGCCTTCCAGAAGAAAAGAACATGCTCCATTTCTATATTTTGTAAATTGTTTAGCATTTGACTTAAATGACTTTTCATTTCATTGCTTCTCTTGTATGCTCTAGCATATCTTACAATGGGGGAAAAAACCCAAACAAAAGAATTCATCTTATTCATAACAAAATAAATCAAGCAAGAAAAACCTTCAGTTAACTTCTCTGCTTTAATTCACTGGTAAGTATTGAAACCATACTTCCAAATATCAAAATCCTTTCCAAAATGGTTCAGATGACTGATATACTTAAAAATCTTGTGCTCCAGCAGGAGCTCAGTCTCACTTTGACTAGAATATTTACTCCCTTGGCCTCTTGTCAAACACCTCCGGCAATCCACAGACCTGTAAAGCAATGCACAGCTGCAGATTTACGTACATTGGTGGCATTGTCCAGGTGTTGGCAGTGGTGGCCTGCAGAGGTGGCCTCCATGAGTAGAGGTCTGGGCTACCCTGTGCTGGACGCAGCCAGTTCCCGATATACTCAGTGCGGATCCTAAGCCAAGATAGTGATGCTACCATGGAAGTGTGCTTAAGAAAGCAAAGAGAATGCTAGGAAGAGAGAAGGGCAGGGAAAAGCAGAGCAAGAAAAAACAGTGGGGGCACCGAGTTTTGAGGTGTTGATGCTCCTCTTCCTCAGAGGGACAGGGACCCACGGAGGTCCCACTTGAAACACAGAGAAAGGGTGAGAGAGGCCAACAGAGATGTTTATCTGTTATCCTTGTGCCTTGGCCACAACCCTCCATGTCTCACTGAAGGGGTGTAGCCTGTGGACAAAACACTGAGGAGAGGTACCTGCAGTGAAGGAGTAAAGTTGAGCCTGGGAGTGAAGTTGAGGAAACACACACCAACTGAGAGGGGTGGAAAGGTGTTTTCACTGTCTGTGTAAATGCTTGTTTCTTTTCTGGTTTACTGTTGTATCTCTGTATGCTAATCAGCACTTCCATTGTGGAGATATGGGTGTGCTGTTTATTAATCATGAGTTCTCCAGTGTACAGATGCTGATGCCTGTCCTTTTAGAAGGTGAGAGAGGTTTGAGTTCACAGGGGTGCACCTCTGCCTATCTCAAGTGCATAGTTCAGAAACAGAATAAAACCTGTTCCCAAGAGGAATTTCTTATCCCATCTTGCCTTTCCTTTTCAGCAAGACAGAGTAAAGACATTACTTACAACATAATCTATAATATTAACAGCTGTCAGTGCATTAAAAGTAGTTTAAGCAATTGCCTTTAGTTGTCAAGATATATAATGATAAGAAGACATTGAAGGTGGGGAGAATTACACAATGGGCGCAAAAGCAAAACACTTGCTCTGACTCCATAAAATCAGGAAGCCCTGAAAGAACATTTTGTCTGTAAAGCATTTAGGATCTTCATTAAAGCCATTGTTTATAACCTGGAAAGATACTATTATATCAGCAAGGTCAGCTTCACTATCAGGCTCATCAGCACAATACAACCAGCAGGGACATTTTAAAAGGGTCCTTTTTTTATGCCCTGAAGTGGTTTCAGTATCTATACTTTAAAAATATGATCAGGAATGTATAAAAAAACCCACCCATATTTCATGCTGATGTGTTCCAGTGCATTACTGTCAGACTTTAACCATGAAACGGATAGCCCCTCTATGCAAAGAGAATAGCTAGGAAAAGATACAGGGAACAGTAAAAGAAGCTTCAAGAAATGGTTATGAAATATTGGGTTTATCCAACAAACATGAACACACCTTAGGTTTATGAAGCACCTATCATTAGCACTGCTGTTCTTTCTAGCCCATTAAAAATTAGCTTAGCTGGCAATTAGAGAGACTATTGTTGGTCTCTCCTTGAAACCCTCCACTGGCTGTTCAGCAAATCATCTCACAAACTCTTGCCCTTGATTCAAGATCCTATGATGAAATCTAGGTTTCAGTTTATATTTCATGTCTGGTTTTGCCATCAGAAACACCTACCTGGTATGTGAAGTAGATTTAATAGAAATACTCTTGCAACATAGAAATACTTGTAATAGAAATACTACTGCAATAACACATCATCAGTAGGGTTAAACTAACCTGTCTCATGATGGTCCAGTCCCAGATCACGTTCCCTCTTAGTGAGTGTCAATCCAACATTTGATGACTTCTGCTTCACAATGATAGGAAGAGCCAACATCAAAGAATCAAAAACTGTCGTTGCTATGAATGCTTGGCCGCTGCAAGCAAGTTATCCCTGTGGAAACTTTTCTGACACCTCCTGTGTAAAATCCAAAAAGTCAAAAGGATTGTGAGGCCCCACTTTCACAGTCTGTATTTGTACTGAAAATCAAGATCAAGTTAGCTTTTTCTCTTCTGCTCCATGCGAGGCTTCCGTCCTTCCTGAAAACTCTCAGACTACACCATTTCGACTGAACGCTCTTCTAATACCACTCTGAATGTCCAATTCCATAGTTTTCTTCTGGACTGAAAGCTGCTTGAAGCACAAGGATGGATTATCCTGAAGAATATCTGTATTAATGATGAGTGATTAGTAGTTACATAGCTAATTGGCTTTTTGTTCCCAATATTTTAGTGACAAATCAAAAACCAATGGAAGAAATACATAATTTTAAGTTAATAGATTTATTTTTCCCTTTTTTTTTCTCTGAATCAAACATGTGAGAAGAAAGTTCAAAAGAAAAAAGAAATTTTAATTTTAGTTTTATATTGCCTTTTTTAATTATAAAGTGAAATTTCTTACCAAAATGTGGTGTTTGAACCACAGATAAGTCTATACCTGGGATATTTCTGGATGAGTTTTCAGAACAGGTCCAACTACATCAGTTCAGTGTTCCTTCTTCAAGGTTTTTATACCCTGTAAAGCTAATTGGTCTGTGTGAGTGTATCTTCCACTGTAAGAGCTAAATGTGATATTGCTATTGCAGTGTACTATACATCATAAAGTATGTATATGTTGCTATTAGAAACCTATGAAATTTAATATTTGTGTACTTTGGAATTTGACAGTAACTTCAGCTATCAACATAGTCACAGAATATTCTGAGTTGGAACGGACCTACAAGAATCAAGTCTTAAGTGTATGGCCTGTATGGGGACCAAACCTGTGACCTTGGCATTATTAGTGCCACGCTTTATCCAGCTGAGCTAATCTCAGGGTCTTTGTGCCAATTCAATTGTCTTGCAGTGAAAAATTTGAACTAAATCACTAAATAAGGCTTTGTTTAATCCAAAACTCCATTTTAAAATTAATAAACTATGCATCAGAATAGATGTGTATGGATTTTCTATGTGCATAAACAATTCCAACCAGTTATTTTTCCACTTCTTGAAGAACATGCTTTACATTGATTTTCATTCTTGATTTTAGTTCATGGTACCCTGATGCCTGCACATAAATAATGGGAAAATCAGCAATACCAGCAGTAGATATTTCTCATTCCAATTAGAAAAAGTAAGAAGGGGAATTTTCCTTCATTAGATCAGTATAATTGGAATGGGTTTATTCTATCCAGCAGTGTCATCTGTGTATAAGATTTTGACTGACTTAAATCAATATATTTTCACTTGGTAGGATTATTTATCCATCTTTAAAGCATCACAGTACTGTCAAGGACAGAGAATTAGACGTATGAAAAGAATTCACAGAGAACACTCTTTTAGATGTATGTGTTCCGATTGTGATAAAGTTTAAAACAATGTAAGAAACCAAATATCAGACTCATTAGTGAATCAATATGCAACTGTTGCCAAATATACCATAAAATTAATTACTGTTAATTGGCAAATGGTGTAGGGTAAAATTACTTGATTTAAAGTGAGAAGAGTGGAGGTAACAACATACTCTAGAAGCTGAAAGCTTTGCATGTATGTCAAGAGAAGAGCAGATGCAACCATCTGCCACAAAGAAACTAGCTACTTGAAGTATAGGATACAATTTTTAATAGCTGCTTCATATTTTAGACAGGATCACTCTAAATGCAATTATCTGAAAATTGTAACAAATATATTACTGACAGCTGATTAATTGCGTATTAACTGTGTAAGCATCACAGGATGCATAAAATGAAGTAGAAATCAAGGGATGACCAACAAAGTAATGCACCTGGTTTATTGAAACACTGTTTGGAAGCCAGAAATAAGGAGGAACATTTACCTGTAAAAACAAGCATTTAGGACTGCCATGGTTATGATCAACCAATTTTTTTTTTTTTATATACCATTTAAAATCCTCTCCTAAACTTCAACTTTTTATTCTTTTTTCCACGCTTATGATATTAAGAGCACATATGGATGTTATAGTAATTTTCTCTAGTTTTGTGTCATTATGCTTCAGTTTGGACATAATTGCAATAAAAATGCATGCCATTAGTCACTGTCTCAAATTTTCCCATAATGATAGCTTGAAATGTTTTAGAAGTAGTGACTCCTTCAAAGTATAAAGGATAAAGCTGTTTATGTAGGATCTAATGTGATCCCAGTTTATAAAATTGATATAACTTAATTGTTTTGTGTTGGTCTGGTGAATTGAATTTGACCATCACTGAAATTTTCTCTTCTTCTGGTGTTTGTTCTTCAGAAGAAAGCAACAAACATTATTTACTGATTCAGCAATGAGAATGTAACTGGACAGGTACTTTATGAAAAAGTTCTAAATGTAAATAATGACAGTTCTCCCTGCCCACCCACTGCTCTTTATTTAATGTTCTTATGAATTATTTACAGGGTGAAATCGTAGGCAATTTCAGGGAGATCTAAAGGACTAATACATAGATTATTTCTGCTAGTAACCAAAAATGTGTTCGAAGTCAACCAGCCAAAAGATGTTATTGTGAAACACCAAACTTAACCACCCAAAAGAGGACAGTTCATTGTGTTCTGTCACCAATTCTTCTGAGAAAAAAAAAAGCTTTTCATCAATCGAAAGATAAAGACATTTTTCAGAAATGTGTAGTCTATACCAGAGCCTGACGGCTTCCTCAATATTTAAAAGGAGAGATATATCCTTATACAAAATTTTTCCTGATCTTTCAGAAAATGGAAATACACTGTGGTGTGCATTAAAGCAAAAAACATTATTTCTTGTTGTTTCTTAAAAAGAGATATTCTGGTGAACACTATGAGAGACATTTTCAGAGGAAATAGTTCCAATTCCTTTCAGAGAAGTTTTTGAACGTCTTTTATGGGTATTGAGACTCTTCTGAAAGCATATCTCCATTTTGTGACATATATTGCATATATAAACTATTGAAGACATTTTCACTGACAGGTGACTAGGAACAGTTGTCCCTTTACTGTCTTGCAGGTTTAATTAAACTCATCATACGTACACATGTATGCAAGGTGTGAGTGTGTTTCACATTCAGAGAAAATTACAAAGTCTTTACATGAAATAATCCCATCATTATTAACTACTGTATACCTATCTAGTATAGATAGATATCATTTTTGCTTGATATCATAGACTATGCTGAAGGGTTTGGTTTGCTTTTTTTTGTGTGTTTTTTTTTTTCCCCTGAGCCCCTGACATTTCACTGAGTCCCTCCTGTTCCTGAGATAGTGACTGTGTAAAGGCAAGCTTCTCCAGTTACTTCCCTGCTCTGAAGTCACAGATGTCTTTTTTTCTCTCTGTGATCAGAGAAATCAGTTTCAATGAGAAACCATCCTTAATGGGAATTGTGGACATTGGTAGGAATGACAATAAGGTAATAGAATTTTCTGTAACAAGAAACATTTACAGGAATAATGTAAGTCTTATCGTATCAAACCAAAGAAGCAGTTATCCCAGTTTTGTTTACCTGACATAGCCAATAGCAGATCTCTAGTGAACACTGCAAAGGCACTCCTTAAAATTTGCATCAAATATACAGCAGTTAGTGAAACCATGCAAAAAGGTATTACTTTTGCTGTGTAGTTCTCCCTGATTTTTTCCCTTCATGCATGTGATACTCAGTTACTTACTCTCAGAGTCTAATTCCCTGTGGCAGAGGATTCCATGGTTAACTACATTCAAAGAAGTATCTTCTTTCTTTTGTCTGATACTTGAGACTTACTTGTCTCATCTCATGCTCCCTACATCTTGTATTAGAAAAGACAGTAAACAATTTTTGCCTATTTAGTTTCTCTCTGACGCTCCTGACATTCTGTCATATCCACCTTAAATTATTTATTTTCCAGGCCAGTCTACTGTATTTAATCACCCTTCTCACAGAAGCCATGGAACACCTTTGATCATCCTTGTTGCCATTAATGTAACTTTTCTTGTTGTAATATTTCTTTTCTTATGGGAAGGGACCAGAATTGTTCAAAAATACCTAAGACTTGTTCTCATTTTATCTTGGGAGGTCAGGAGATTTGAGTGCTATCATCCATTAGAAGGGATTATAGTTCTATCCCCTAGCATACCAAACCTTTCACTCTAGCATGAGATACAGTAAGGTGTCTTCTCAAGAGCGTTGTTTCAGTAGACTTGCAAATCTGTAAGGGTACAGAACAACTTCCCCAAGTTGCTCTCTTAAATGCCTCATGTTTTAGTGTTTATCTAACTGCATTACTGTCTTGCTGTTTTCAATAAGTTTTAATCACTTGGTTTCTTGGAGGTTGCTTCATCAGGAGTTCACGGTTGGAAGTTCAGTGGTTGAAGCTTCCAAAGTGTCCTACCCAAGGCCTTTCCCTCATGTACATGGTGTCAATCCTGAAGGGCCATTCAATAAAGATAAGAAAAGGAGGTGCAGAAATTTCATCTTTTCACTTAGACGACATGTTAGCTTAGTCTTTTCCTTTATAAATATGCACAGAAGTAAAAAAAAAAACACCCCACATTTTCATATGAGCATAAAATATGGTTCTAATATCCTGCACTAGCTACCTTAAGAGGCTTCCTCAAAAAACCTCATTCAAAATTCACCTTTTGGCTAAAATCATGATCTTCCCACAAAACTAACCTACGAAGGACTCAATTCTGTCAGCAGTACATGATGCCCGTAGAGGGTTCCAGGTACAAAAATATTGCCCTTCATAACACAAACCGTGTTCTGAGTCAGAAAAGATGAGCTATGTCATCCAGAAGAGTGTTTAGATTTCCATCATATCTCTCAAAAGAAGTAACTGCAGAATGAGGCAGACACACTGGCAGGACTATCTCACACCTTCTCCAGAACTGGGACTATAACTGACTCATTTGCACAATGCCAGTTCTTGTGTACCTATGCCTCCATGAGCTTGTCCTGGGATAGCTACAATCCTCCACAAACAAGCTGTGCAGTCACAGCGCAAGAATGTATGCCCACGCACAATCTGTACCCTGCTGAGTGGGCAAATAAATAGCAAACATAACAAATGAATAATATAGTGTGAAATTCAGTGTATAATAACTACATAGAAATGCTCACAAGGAAATGGTAAAATCATAAGTCAGGGAAGAGAAGGCAGTGCCTCCCGTGACACGTTGCATCTCTTTTCTGCATTACTATTAACACCCTCTGAAAACAAATTTGTATCTGGAGAAAGCACAATTTCAAATTTGTTCAGAATCAAAACTACTATGGAAGAGTCTTCCTTTGAGGAGTTTTAAAATAAATACTATTCTATAACTAAGTGATTTTCATTTTTTGAGTCAAGACTGCTTCTCCTTCTTCACACCAGTTGTTTTACTCTTTCTTTAGCACAAGGAAGGAGCTAGCAAAAGTAACATTCAGAACAGCCTTAAAAAGTGTTGATGTGGAACTCTTGGTATGATTATGGTACTGAGGCAGTTGTATACAGCAGAACAAGGCGAGACTAAGCAGAGGTTCCCTTTCAGCCACAAAGATCTGTTTATTCCACGGGGAAATTATTTTATATTTTCTCACCTTGGAAATATTTCTCCCTGGAAAAATATTTCCAATAATAATACTAACACTACTACTAAAGCACTAAAAAGAATATAAAATAAATAAAACAAATACATTCATGCATAATTAATTTGCTTTCTCTATATCATGCATTTAGAGTCATCTTAAATACCCTAAGGTGAGTTTGTAAGGAAACATAAATTCAACATTAATTCCAGTCTTTGCATGCAATTTATATTGGTTGCCTAGTTTTCTCACTTTTGTCATTGACGATTACTGATATGCCCCAGAGATTTTCCTGCTAAATACATACGAATGCTGACAAGGACCAGAGAACTTGCAAACTATAAACATACGTTACTTTATATATATAACCCCCCAGTACCTATGTAGTATAAATTATTTTATAAGACCTGCTTTCTCTTCCAATAAACTTTAAATTATAGTAATGCACAAGATATTTCAGATCAGATGAGGAGTGTAGTTCAGGAGCTAAGGAATAAATTAGTGAAATACTTAGAATTTTTAAATCTAAATGAAAAACATATCTTTTCAATTTCCATTCCTTTTGATTTTCTCACTTTTACTAATAGAAAACAATCTACTAATTTTTCTTACTGATGGAATTTTTGTTGTTAGAGTTTTAAAAACTGAAGCATACTTAACTGCTAAGATAATGTGTGATCCTTTAAATGCAGAGCTACACAGTCTCAGTAAAATGACCCCTTTATAGTGAAAAAGTTCTAAGAGACAAACTTTGGATAGAAGTCCTGATTATGGTCTTGTTTATTGTTATTTCACGGGTTTACTCCCAGAATTTTCTCAGTAGATGTACCCTAACTTGGGCTCTAGATATACATTTATGAAACAAGCAAACAGTATGAAAAATATTTATTTGCAGAAGCAACATTCTGGCATCTATACTTTTGTTTCCTGTGTGAGCAATTTGGCAAATCTGATGTTCTTAAATTCAAGTTCCAAATTTATTATATATTAAAATAAAATTTCTCCAAGAGTGGTTGCATATGTACAAAATCTCCTTGTGTTTTCAGAACATTTCTTGCACTCCTGTCCATCCTTTCTGTTCTGAACTCATCTTCCAGTAGACTCCTTTGCTACTTCTCTCTGATCTTAATTTTGGTTTGGAGAGGTGGCATGAAGCATATGCTTCCCAGCTGGATCTTCCATGGGGGAATTTTTATCTGTTCATTGCATTCAGTTCCAAGTGACATTAAGGTCCCAGGAAGAAAAAGATCATCATAAGAAACTCTCTGGTTTTCCTCTTCTCAGTTTTCAGCTGCAGAATCAGAATGTTACTTACTTAAAAATCTTTTACTCCTGTCAAGCCAGAACTATTTTTTTTCTCTTTTTGGACCTGATTCAGAGAAAGAGTCACAGATTCATATAAATACGATTTACAGAATATAGGACAAAGTAATACTTCAGCTAAAATACTCATTTCCTCCTACATGAAAAAATGCTTCTCTGATAAAAATGGACATGTTTTTGAAAAACATATGAAAAGAATATTTTTGCATTGTATCACATCAGAGAAAAGAATGGATTGGCAATTTATTAGCTTTTCATATATATTGCATACGAAAGGATAGTACAGGATAATCCAGTAAAACTCAGTAGAAACTTGTCTTCTTTTGTTTTAATAAGTTGTAGACAAAAATTTTTATTAATTTTCTTGTTACAGCTAATTTCATAAAATCAATTAAAAACTTAGATAATAAGTGGAAATTGACTCTTACAAAATTAACAGGGTTAGAAGATGTAACTACTTCAACAAAAACTATTAATTTGAAAACAAATTGTTAACTCTTTCAAAGCCACAAGACTGATTAGATTATATATTGCAAGCAAATATCAGTGCTGCAAGTATGTTTGGGTTTTTTAAATGTTTACAGAAAGGTGTCAATTAAAAACAATAACTAAACAAAAACCCTACAATCAGCTGCATTTAGATTTTTAAGGAAAAAACAGTCTTTTGTTTCCCCAGTTATCTTCTTCACAACTCTTATCTTGCCTTGGACAAACACTTGATAGGAGTTGGAGATCCTGAGTATGAAGGGGGACTGAAGTCTCAGGACCATATCAACTCTTTATCTTCAAGTACTCCATGAGCCGCTTGGGAGATTGGCTTTGTTGTGCTGTGAAGAGCAGAGTCCAAGTCAGTTGAGTGGGTCCTTTGGAAAGTATGCTCTGCCCCATGGCAGATCCCAGAAGCTAAGAATCTCTCCTGGTAGACTCCAAGAGGACTGTCAGCAGGCAGTCTGCAGTTGCCAACACATTGGCTAGAGGGTGGGAGATGATCAGTTAGAGCTGTTTTTTATCTGGTAGTAGCCAAATAATGGAAAAAAAAAGGAGAAAAGTGCGAGGAAATTACATGACAAGTCCAGTCACAGGTTGCAGGTGTTAACATTTCACAAGATTGTCAAGTATTTAATTTAAATAATTTAATTACATGTTCAGTAAAACATCTAATGCAGTAAGATTCTCATTCAAAATTGAAATTTCTGAGGTTTAGCTATAATTAATAACTAGTACCTGACTTCTGTATCTAAGAATAGCAGCAATTTCTCAAAGTCCTGTATTACTTAATGAGATGAAAAACTCAGTCCTGCTGTAGGGATTAGTTATGGTTATGCAGGTGCTAAAATTATCTTAAATCAAGTGTATTCTGAGGGGACTGCATTAGATATCTAACTATATTATAAACAACAACATAATGTATTTAAAAAGTTCATGAGTTTAAGACAGGCTTTCTGTATTTCTGCATGGCTGAATAGATTTGGATAAAATCAATTGGTCGTTTATGCTGCTCCCATCTGAAAACTGACTTAAAAATGTCAGTTTGTTAGAGACATTATCATCCCTTCAATTTTCCATCATATTTTTATTAATTTCTTTCCTACATTTTGATCAAAAATGGAACTACTTAACTTTATTTAAACAGTCTTTTAAAGTTGCTTTATACTCTATGGGATAGATATCTGAGAAATCCTTCTAGGAGCTCCATTCCTTCCCTTTGAGCTCTATTGAAGCTCTTGGGTCAAAGTCAGCCCTTTGTAAAATATAAAAGTGACCTAAACATGGCCTCAAATATATTATGAAGGCTACTGATGACTTGATCCCATATTTTCTATTAGTGAAATAGAAATCCAACATTATAGGAATCTATAGCTTCCTAATATTACGGTGTGGGAAGTCACTTGGATCTGAAAGGAAAATATGATGAAAGAGATGTATTCCACACAAAGTATGTCATACGGGTGATCTGAATGACAAATGACTCCCAGGTAATATTCAGGTACCATTCAGAGATGTTGAACTACTGGATGGTGTCCCCTAAAATGAATTTATATTAATCATAGTTAAAGAGTAGGTATATTCCCTATCAACTAACTGTGACTTTTTTTGAATAGGTTCATTCAGAGGGATTAAAATTCAGTGAGATAATTAGCCGACTCAGAGCTGTGAAGACCAGTTCAACTACTTTTATATGTAATTCATAATGAACTTCCCCCCCCCCCAAAAAAAAAACAACCAAAAAACTAACCCAAAACCAAAACAAACAAAAAACCCCCTAGAACTGAAACTAATTTTCTGGTAGAAGTTTTATGGTTCTTTTATCATAAACTCTTGGCTTAAAGGACTGTATAAAAAGAGAAGAAAAAACTCTTTCCTCCATGAACACCTGCATATACATCTGGACATCTATAAATGTCCTCTAAAGCCAGGAAAGTAATCATCTCTTACAGAAAGGTTCCAAAATGAAGGTATTTTAATGAAAAGCAGTGTTTTCCATACAAATATAGATTCACTAATAATAACTAAATTTTGTACCTCAGATGTCAAATAGGTTATGTAGTATAGGTTATGTTGTACACTGACCCATTATGTTACATTACTGAACACTACTTCTCCATTCTTTAGTGCACCATCTGTTCATAACACTTTCAATAATTGGCTCCCATGTATAACATTAGTGTATTACAGAAAGTAAAGTTTGCTGATAATTCCCAAGGACATTGTTTTAAACAGCAACCTGATATGCAGATAAGAAAGCGTCAACATTTAGCAGTTGGGAATAAGATAGTGCACTTGGCTGGACACTCCGAGTAGAACCTGATTTTCTCTAATTTGACACCTAAACTAGACAATGCACTGGAAAAGAGCCAGAATTTAAGTCAAGTTGTAAGATGTTGAGATTTGTCAGAAATTATGTGATTCAGTATTATAAACCTAGTACAAAACCAGAGAAAAATATAAATTTTAGATACAATAATTCAGTTATTTTTTGACAATCGAACAAAAGATAACTTTTAATTGAAGGAAAAGATTGGATCATTTAAACCATATCCACAGAAAATCACTATTACTTACAAACAATAACAAAAATACAAATATTGTCATTTTGCCAAGTAGGTGTATTTATTTTTAAGTCTATTGTGCTAACATAAAATTTAATGTCTAGCTTAATTAGGTGGGGTTTTTTTACTTTTTAGGGGCTAGAGGTTTTATATAATTCAGTGGTATTCAACAGGAAAAGATAAAAAGTAAAGCCTTCCTGTGGTTTCAGTCTTATTATCCAAACATTGAATGTCTCATTTTGCTTCACTTCCATCTTATAGGTTGAACAAAAATAGCACAGTGTTTATTCACAGACTGTGCTGTTGCCAAGTTCATTGTCATTATAAAACATGTGGCGTAGTGTGTGACTAAGAAACAACAAAATGACATTTTAAATATACGTGCAACTGTTGCTTTTTCACCAGATGACATTATCCTGCATAAAGCTAAGTAAATCTATATGTTGCTAAAGCAACATGGCATGCCATCAAATATATCTAATCACTCATTCTATAAAATATTTGTGTAATATTTTCAAAAAGATAAAACTCTAGGATTTCTTCAAGTTCAAAAATGAGTGACAAGGATTAGGGGATATGTGGTGGTGCTCAAAACCAAATAAACATTCTACTAGATTGATCTCTAGTTTCAATAAAAGAAGAAGATCTTTTTTTTTCTGGGCTTATTCAAGACTGTAGGAAGAATCCTTAGAAGATCTAAGCATCATCACCAACCTCAACTACTTCTGTAGATTTACAATACCCTTTTGTGGCCTACTCTTTGAGTCAAAATTTATAATACATCATATATGTAAAATAAATAAAGCGTCCACACCCAAGAGAGGATGAAGGAAATACTTGTATGTTTCATCTAGAAGTCATTGTTTAACACTGTGCTTTAAGACAGACAGATAGCATAGTAGAATAATATGAAGTATTATAGAGGTATAGAGTGTTCAAAGGAATCATAGAACTATTTAGACTGGAAAAGACCTCTAAGATCATTGAGTCCAAGCATTAACCCAGCTCTGCTAAGTCCACCACTGAACCATATCCTTAAGCACCAAATCTATATGTCTTTTAAATGCCTTGAGGGATGGTGGTTCAACCACTTAACTGGGTAGCCTGTTCCAAAATTTGACAACCCTTTCAGTGTTGGAAGTTTTTATAATGTGCAAGCTAAGCCTCCCCCAGTGCAACTGGATGTCATGTCCTCTTATCCCATTGCTTGTTATTCAGGAAAGAGACTGACTCCCACCTCCCTACAATATCTCTTCAGGTAGTTGTAGAGAGCAATAAGTTGTAGAGAGCCTTAATTTCTCCAGGACAAACAACACCAGCTACCACAGCCACTACTCATAAGACTTGTGCTCCAACCCTCCAACAGCTTTGTTGCCCATCTCTGGACAACCTCCAGCACCTCAATCTTTCTTGTAGTGAGGGGGCCAGAACCAGACACAGGATTCAAGGTGCAGTCTCATCAGTGTTGAGTACAGAGGAATAATCCCTTCCTTAGTCCTGCTGGCAACACTATTAATGATACAGGCCAGGATGCCACTGTCCTTCTTGGCCACCTGGGAACACTGCTGGCTCATGTTCAGCTGCCTGTTGACCAGCAGTCCCAGGTCCTTTTCCACTGGGCGACTTTCCAACAACTCTTCTCCCAGCCTGTATCGCTGCACAGGATCGTTGTTAGTCAAGTGCAGAACCTGGCACTTTGCCCTGTTGAACCTCATACAACTGGCCTCAGCACATTGATCCAGCCTGTCCAGACCAGGATCCTTCCTGCCCTCCAGCAGATCAACACTTCTGCCCAGTTTGTTGTTGCCTGTAAACTAACTAATCCCCTCATCTGGGCCATTGACAAAGATATTAAACAGAACTGGCTGTAATACTGAACCTTGGGGAACACCACTTGTTACCAGTCACCAGCTGGATGTAACTCTATTTGCCACCCCACTTTGGACTCAGCAATCCAGACAGTTTTGTTTTACCCAGTGAGCAGCACATCTGTCCAAAATTCCTATTATCTACCATGCCCCTCAAAGTTAAGAGTGATTATCTCTCTGAGCTTTCAGGTCAAGTAGAATTGAGTTTAAATGACAAAGAAAATATGCACAAATAGAACGAGAACTCAGAAATTCATTATTAGAAAAAGTGCTGAGAAACAGAATGAACTTTTAATATAGATGGTGCAGTGAGCTAATATAAATGTATTTAAGAAAAAAAAAACTAAAAAGCTGAGAAGACTAATAAGTTAAAGACATTAATCAAGTCTGGGATTCTATGTAGCCAGCTGTCCTCTTCAAAAATAAATATTACTTTTATTAATGTTACTATTATGGTCTATTTTTTTCTTTAATGTGCTAAGAGGCCAGCTTCATATTAACAGTTTCCAAGATGAAAATATTTCCATCATGATGTAGGAGAGAATGATTCACTGAAGAGCCCCAAATAGTCATAAAATTAATGGTAATATGAGATGAACAGCGAATAAAGCCTCAAAGTCTCCCTCTACATGTATACATGAATGTGCATTTATGGGTCTGTGCATATATATGTGTGTGTGTACATATAAAGCATATATATTTATTTTTTTAATAGTTCTTCATGACAATAATATCTGTCCCACCAGAATGAGAAGCATGATTTTTCAATAGATTCATAAACATTTGAGCAACTTTGAAGTTTAAGTTCCAGATGTAGCTTTCCTACAATTCAGGCTTTTATCCTGTCTTCCAGGTTGGTTGTCCCCAGTGCCTGCTAATGTCCAGCTTCCTTCTGCATATTTTCTTCTGTCAGAAAATCATTAAGATTTTCCTTCTTTGGCCAAGCCTGTTTTACAAGACTCTAGAAAACCAAATAAGGTTAGGTGCCTGTCAGGCACCTTCTACTGCAAAATGTAATTGGAACTAAGCAGCTCCAAGGAATTAGATGTGATCATCACACTGCGTTATTTCTGTAGAAGAGATTGAAAAATAAGAAATGTATACCTGATGGGTATACAGAGAGAGCATTTCAGATAAAAAACTCCAGAGAGTAATCCATCTTGGTGCTTCTCACTTAAACACAGGTTTTTACCTGTGGACCTTAAAACAACTTTTATCAGTATAGGGAAAGGGATCACATGTGTGTATATGGAAATGTGTATGTTTATGAAGCAGATATATAAACACACAGAAACATATTTTTGAGAAGCAATATACATAAAAATCACAGTACTTCAATAAGTACTGTATTTGTCTACCAGCTGGAACGGCACGGAGCTATTGTGCAAGCACTGGTACAGATATTTTTATAAAACATTTTGGACAAAAAAATAAAGCAACAAAGCAAAACAAAACACATTAAACAAAATGGCCCTGGTAGTAGAAATAATTGTAGAAATAGTAGAAATAAGTATGGCAGAATTCTGTATTTAAATTTTATGCCTGCCTATATTTTCTTTCTATATTTTTTTTCTGATAGATGTGCAAACACAAAAACAGGAATCTGTAACAGAAGAGTTTTTGTTCTCTATGAGACCTCTGGAACAGCAACAGCAACTAGGAATTCCACTGGCTTCATGAAGTACTGCAAATATTTAAACTATGTATATTTTGCTCTTTCAAAATGTAATAGTCATTGTGGATATAAAATCTTTTGCTTTTAAGTGGATCAATTTATAGAACTTGTATTCAGCCCCTCACTGAAATCATCCAATATAATTTAAAATTATAAATGACAGAAGTATACAAAAGTATGACCAATGTAACACAGCAGAAAGACTAGAAGTTAATCCTGTGCAAGTATTGGGCAGGAAGACTAAACAAGTGGAAGTACTATTGCACAGTGTAAGCAATTTGATCATAGAAATCTTTACCTCAGGAGATTGTAAGTGCTAGGTTTATAAAGGCATTGAAGAATCAGAAGAACCTTTGGTGGAGGAAAAAGTGTTAGTGAAAAGTCTACTAAATATTAAAAAGGAGATATATTCCTGGGGGGAAACCACACCTTGGAAGAAGCTGTGTGCCATCCCAAGAACTGCCACCATGTATTGTGCTGAACACATACACCTACCTTAGTTAATAGATCTGCTGGACAATTCTGGGTTTGATTAATCCTTGCTTCAGCTCAGAATAATTATTATTCTTGTCTTAAACCTGTTCTTTTTTGTACATTTTGACTGTGACAAGTTGGTTAAAATTAGACTATTTAAATCATAATTCTCTATTTTATTCATTAAATAGCAATTATAAGAAAATGTTTGGCTTCTTGAAAAACAGGAGGCATTCCCTGAATTTGTTTTCATTAGGACTTTTCCAACCATTTGTGCTATGTTTTCATAGAATCATAGACCTGTTTGAGATGGGAGGGGCCTAAAAGATCATCTAGTTCCAAACCACCTGCACATCCTCAGGGCCATCTTCCACTAGACCAGATTGTTCAAAGCCACATCCACCTGACCTAGAATATTTCAAAGGATGAGACATCCAGAACTTCTCTGTACAACTTGTTCCAATGTCTCACCACCATCCTAATAAAGAATTTCTGCTTAACATCTAATCTAACCCTACCCTCTTTCAGTTTTAAGCAGTTGTCCCTTGTCCTATCACTACTTACCCTTGTAAAAAGTCCCTTTCTGGCCTTCTTGTAGGCCCACTTCAGCTACTGGAAGGTAGCTAAGGTCACCCTGGAGCCTTCTCTTCTCCAGGCTGAACAACCCCAGCTCTCAGAGCCTGCGTTCATAGGATAGGTGCTGCAACGAACTTGAAGAAAATTGAGTTTGCATAACTTTTCCTAAGCAATTTTCTATGTCTTATTTGATAAAAAGTACTATGTGGAAGTTTTATGTACAATAGTTGGAAAGAAAGCTGAGATAATCTGTTTATTTAAACAAACATATAACACTAAAATGTATTGTAAGATATTGGAAGGAGTTACCATAATCCCTTTCTGTTCTGAAGTGATTTTTTTTGAATATGTAATAGATTCTGCAAGTGCTTAATCTCTTGACAAAAACTCTATAATTTGCAATACTCTTCTAATGATCACAGGGTATTTCTTTCACTCTCAGGACATTACCACTCTAGTGGGAATTATGGACACACTTTAAGAGGATTTGATTCAGTATTAGGGCAGCAACTGTGTGTTAATTAAATACCAATTGATTATTTTAAATGCTTATGCTGAGTTTTAGGTACGTAATCTGTAGATCTTGATTACAATTTTTTGAATGATAGATTACATGCCCTGGTGTAATAGAAAATGTTAGAGGGATGCTGAAAAGTAAGAAAGCAACTGCTTGATGTTCAAGGACACCATGGTAGAAATGGGTAAATGTAGGTTCCTTGTTAAACCATATTTATCATTAATTGTGTTCACTAATACAGTAATTTATAAGCTTTACCAGATCCAGGGGCTTTGTTCCTTCAGTTTTCCAACACATGAGCAAGATCACAGAATCATAGAACCACAGAATAATCTGAGCTGGAAGGGAACCACAAAGATCCTCAAGCCCAACTTTCAAGATACCATACTTTCCTTTTTAAAGGAAGAAAAAGACTTGAAGAAAAGGTGCAATTTCTCTTTTCTCACACCCTGGGTATTACACACCCCTGGCAAATAGAGGTTTATCAGATAGGTAGGTGTTCCAGTTTAATCCCAGCCTGCAACTAAGTACCCTGCAGCTGCTCACTCTCTCCTGTCCAGCAATGGGATAGGGAGGAGAATCAGGGAAAAGGAGAAAAAACAAACCTCATGGGTTGATAAGAGCAGTTTAATAATTGAAAAAAAAATTATTTTTATTGTTGTTTTTGTAATAAAAGGGAGAAGGAGAGAGATATAAAACCCAAAAAACCCACAATAGATACAATAGATACATAATAGATACAATATAATTGCTCACCATCTACCAACTGATGCCCAGACTGGCCTTGCCCATCTAGCTCTCCCTGGTTTATGCACTGATAATGACATTCTATGGTATGGAATATCTCTTTGACCAGTTCAGGTCTGCTATCCTGGTGATGCTCCCTCACAGCTTGTATGCACCTGCTTGCCAGAAGAGCATGGGACACTGAAAAGTCCTTGATGTAGAGAGTACGCACTACTGAACAACTACCAAAACAGCAACAGATTATCAACATTTTTCTCATAATGAATTCAAAACACAGCACTGTACCAGCTACTAAGAAGAAAATTAACTCTATTTCAGATGAAACCAGGACACTAGGTTTATGCTATATCCTGTGTTGAATAGCCAGTAAAATGAGCGATGGGGTTTCTTGGCTTTTGTTAAATATTAGGTCATGGGTCCCTCATAAAATCAAATCCATACCCCTTGATGTGAGATTGGATGACAGCCTAAGGTTCACAATAAGATATAGCCAGTTTATCGCAATCAGCAAGGATTTTGCTGATGTTTAATTTACCAGGGACTAGTGTGGGAGAGAAAAATTCATCAGGCATGATTTTTCTGTTAAGATGACAGCTACAGATCAGACTAAAATTATTTTGCACTTTCATTGCTTTGCAGAACTCCATCATTTGTGAGTGATGTGTTAGCTGAGTCAGTCAGCTTTGTGTGTAGACGTGAAAGGTACACAGAAGAATAGACAAACATTAAACTATGAGATTATGACATGAAATCAAATGGCACATGTGCCAGTGCTAGCAGAATCAGTATAATTACAGTTAAAAAGTACTTCTGTCTCTAGAATTTTTACATATTAGATATGTCCAAACAACTCATTCAATCTAATTAATCAAATATCTACTGAAACAGAAAAAGAGAAACACAGAAAATGCCTTTGTAATTTTTCTACACTGGGCTGTTGTTTTCTGTAGTAAAAACTTCAGGATTTAAATATGTAAGTGCCTTAGACTGTAAAGTATTATAACAGGAATGAAAATCACTCTAACACTATTTGGACAATAGCAGCTGTTTTTATCTTCTGTGCCAGATTTATTTTTGGCACCATTCCTGCTGGTTCCTATGTGCTGGCTCAATGGGGGAGAGGATATCAAGACTGAGTTTATGTAAACGGTCATTGCCAAGGTTCTGCCTCTCTATTGAAAAAGAAAAAGAGAGCCTAGATTTGAGCAGATATTGGGCTAACAAGCCTAAAGACTGACTATCTGTGTTTACTAACTGTTTAACTAACACACACCAACAGTCCAGGCTTCAGCATGCAGGACTTCCAGCATCCTTGTTCAGAAAAGATCAGGTTTCTGAGGGAGAGGCCAGAACAAATCTTCATGCTCATATATCCTGCTATCCTGGGCTGCATTAAGAGGACTGTTAAGAATTCAAGGGAGGGGATCCTTCCTCTCTGCTCAGCACTTGTCAGGCCACATCTGGAGTACTGTGTCTAGTTTTGCATTTCTCAGAATGAGAGGCATGGACTTACTTGAAGGACTTCAATAAAGAGCTACAAAGATCAGAGGACTGAAGCATCTTAACTGTGAGGAAAAGCTGAGGGAGCTGGGACTGTTCATCTTGGGGAAGAGAAGGCTCAGAGGCATTGTATCAATGTCTATAAATACCTTAAGGGACAGTACAAAGGGGACAGAACCAGTCTATTTTCATTAGTGCCCAGTGACAGGACCACAAGCAGTGGGCAGAAGCACAAACACAGGAGGGTCCATCAGAATATCAACACTTTTTAACTGTAGGGGTGACCAAGCACTGGAACAGATTGCGCATAAAGGCTGTGGAATCTCCATACTCAGAGATATTCAGAAGCTGCTTGGACATGGTTCTGGGCAACTAATTCCAGGTGGCCCTCCTTGAGCAGGGAGGTTGGACCAAATAACCTTCAGAGGTCCCTGCCAATCTCAGCCATTCTGTGATTCCATGATACAGTTTTTAGCCTCTTTGTTGTGATTGCCAACACAGACACATATGGTAGTGAATTTTGTCCTGATACAAAAGCTGGGTGAAGTCTAAATGTCAAAATTTCACACAGGCTACTGAACAGTTTGATAAATTGAGTCACCAACCAGCAGAACTTAGGAAAACAGGCAGAGGTATTGAGGTCTGTACCATTATCATCTGTGCCCCAAGTCCCTTCCTCATCCTCATCCACATCCTCATCCTCAGCAAGGGTACTAAGCTCTCTGTAGAGACCCCATTGTCCTATCTGTCCCATGGTCTTCAGAATGACCGGCTTAATAACAATCATCTCTGCAGGCCAGACCATGCACTCAGGTGGCAAGCAAGCTGCAATACCTCATGAATACTTTTATACACCATTATACTTCAGTGAAGTCAAGTATTCTCCTGTAGGAAAGGAAGTAATCTGATATACCTTTATTTCAGAAGCAACATCCTCATTTCTGACTAACTTTGTTTTGCTACCTCCTTCCTGCCCTTCACAGGGACACCAAAGGAGTAGAAATTCCTGCACCAACCAGTCATACTTAGCACAAACTCATGAAGTTATGCAGAAATCCCTCTGGTCCTGCTAAATTCCAGCTTTCAGTACTTTGATTGCCAGCTAATGATTTTTGATTTATTTTTAAGATCACTGGTGTCTTAGAAAGAACTCAAACAAATGCTGAGCATGTTACTTTTCTCTGAAATGAAAGTCTTTGATTTCAGTATATATTACTCATTCATAATTATTGGAAAGCTGTAGGAAAGGCAATAGGGAGAGACTTGATTTTTGTGAGGATATTTTGTTTGTTTTTAATTTCAGTGTTCTTCTTTCTTTCTCACAACTCTCCATTAGTATTACATATAACTTTATGATTGGATGGAAGAATTGTAGATAAAGGCATGTGAAATGCCAGTTGTCATGTATATCTTATTCTACTCACTGAGTACAAGACAAAGCTCCACTTGAAAGTTTGAAAATTGGGTATTATCTCTGTTATTCAATATTGAACAATAACAGGTTCTTCATATTGCAAGATAAGCACACAAAAGAAAAAAAAAAACCTGAGAAGCTCTTTATCAGTGAAAAGTACTCTAAGAACAATACATGTAGAAATAGGGAGTGATTACATTTTGACTAAAGTTAAGAAAAAGAGCTGCTCTCAAATCCCTTAGGAAAAAAAAAAAAAGGCAGATAAATATATTCTCCCAACAAAAACAGTTTAATCATATATGCTGTCTGATGCTGTTTTGTGGTTGCAATGACCACTTTGCAAGGAACAGGCTTCTTTGATAAATAACTCTACAGATAAAATACTACTTCTCTGTGCAGAGCTTGTTAGTCATATCCTGATGTGTCACTGATGGCTCAGAGAGATAAAGAGAAAAAGAAAGGGAAACGTGGTTGATCAAACAGGTAGCTGGTCTCAAAAGTAATTCTACTTATGCATATATGCAAAATTCTATGCACATATACAGTTACTCAAAGATATACATACACAGGCAGTCATACTAAATCTATGAATGTGAGACTGGTTTCCAATACAACACAACACGTGCTTATATTTGAAATAACAGAAGAAAGAAACTCGGCTTTCCTACCTCACAAGGTATTCTATTTGCAATGTATAGTATTATATAAGAATACTGTGTACAGTTAAATAACCATAAGACTGAGAAAATGTACCCAAGTGGGGAAAAATAGCTATTTGAAGACTTCACTTTTTTATCTTGTCAAAGTGAGGTCAGTAGAAAAAGCAGGCACAGCTCTGAAAGGAGATAACACCTGAAAGGGCATCCATTCTGTAGGAAGCATAGCATTCCACTTTTGTTGTGAACTCACTGATAAGTATGCAATCCAGTTAGGCTTGAATTTAAAAGAGGGGTAGTATTAGAAAGAGAAACTAGGGGGAGGGGTCAAAGCCTTTCTAGCTTTTTATTCTGAGATTTGAGATGGCTACAGATAAGCTAGAAGTTCCTTACTTCTCTCATGAAAGAGGTACAAACACTTGTGGTGTGTGGGGAGACCAAGAATCCAAAACATGGTTATTAATGCCAGGTCAGAAAAAATAAATATTCTGCTGCTGATTCAGCAGCTCTATGACTAATTTAAAGTATACAAGTAAACCAAATACTCATTAACTTCTACATGTCTAAAATTTTTGAAAGCAAAAGTAATTGCTTAATAGCTTGCCAAACTGAAGTTTAAAACCTTGACACTTGTTGGGTACATTAAGTGTGTGTGTATATATATATATATATATATATATATATATATATATGTCTTTGTCCCTTAGGGAGGCAAGTTTTTAAGAATGGATTGAAATGTCTTAGTCTATTTTCAATATAACTTATTTGAAAAAAGATTTCTCCAACTCACCCACCCAAGCATTCCAGACCAGGCATCCTATTCCCATACTGCATATCATGAAGCACATTGTGATAGATCATCATATATCAAAATAAGAGAGGAATGAATCATAGCAAGTTGAAATTTTGGATGGCTCACTTTCCATCTATGTTGCTGGGAAAATAGGGCTGAGCGCTCAAAAGACTGCTGTTTTCTCTGGCTTCTTTTGTGCCTAAAGATAGAAAAGAGTTAGCAAACACTGGGAACATCTTAATTCAATTTCTTCCTGTATTTACATATGCACCTTCTTTCTGCTCTTAATCTATGCTCCAGATGTTCTGCTGGTGCTGTTTCTCCCTCCAGACAGTGCTTTTCTTCCTTTCCACCATGCAGGACATTATTATTCCTTCTTCACATAGCTAACAGCTGCAGCTCAAGTACCAGCCCCCACCACAGCCCCAAGAGGTTGCAAACATAAGTTAGACATTTCTGGCTGAACTCAGCTTTTTGTCTGCTTGCCTCCTACTATTGCTAGCACATGTCTAAGATCTTCTTAAGTCCTGTTCGCAGGCTCCCAATGTTGCATGGCTGGTCATTGCAGAAGTCAAGTGCTTAAATATAGCCTTAATCCACAAGTATAATATCCCCCATTTTAAGCCATAGCTTAAATCTTAAAATAGAAAAATGAGAAATAATGACAACCTACCAACTATTGTTGAACCTCAGATCTATTTTTGAGTGAAAGTTCTAGCCTGGCTTTCTTTTCTACAGATCAACTCAACCATCCCCTGATGCAAACATAACAGTTTTAAAAGCACAGTGTGTGTCACCCAGTGATTCATCATCCTGCAAGTCAGAACTAGAATAATCATTCCCTAAACAGGAAAGTACCACCATGTGATATAAGAAAAGCTGACATTTAAAAATACACAGGGAAAGATGCTTTTTCAAAGATTTACTAGTCAATACCCCCCAGAGAAGTTGCTTAAATACAACTGTAGATTTTAAATCTATGCTAAATGCTTGCCCTGAGGCCTTATTCCAATCCCATTGATGCTGATGGAAGCAGAATCCACTGAGGCAGAAACAGAAGGCTGGAGTAGCTAAACTTCAGCTGTGCTAAAATTCACAGCCTTTTGCAGTCTCTTGCTACTGCAGAAAGAATGAGGCCAATCAAGTCTGGGCTTTCCCTGTTCCTCTTCCTGTCAATTTTCTCCTTAGTTTATTGCCCAAATATTTTCTGCTTTCTAGCATCTGCTGAGTCTCTTACATACCCTGTTTTGTAGTGCTGGAGGTTATGAACCTAGAAGGTTTGACAAATAAAATACATCAAAAGCATGAGAGTATCTCCTTTCATGCTAAGGACAACAGTTCAGTCTCATAGGATGCTAACAATCTCTGTGTGGGTTATCATTACCTTTCCTATGCCATGTGTTCCTAAAGAGCATTGCTCTTTATATCCTTCTTTCTTTTTTTTTTCCATCTTATATAAAGATGCTCTCATTATCCATATAAATGCCTGTTTTTCTTTCTGAACTTTATGTCTCAGTGAAATCTTTAGGCAGTGGGTTTGACTGATTAATTATGCATTGTGCAAAAAGATAATCCCTTTTATCAGTTTGAATTTATTTCCTTTCAGTTTCATTTACTGTCTTGTTATTCTTGTCTCCTCACACAGGGCAAGTAAGTTTATCTTGGTTTAAAATCCCTTCATATCACTGTCCTTCGATATGCACCATTACTATATTCCCATTACCTGATACAGCAAGGATCTCAATAAGTCTTGATCTTTGGATGTTACTGACTTTCATTTTTCAGCATTTTTTTTTTCCCAGAGCCTAAAGGCTTTGTAGTAGATACATAGGCCCTGGTTAACTGGATTATCACTGTGTTTCTAATAAAGATGTTCCACAGATATTGAGAAGCAATCCAAAGACCTCAGGGTCAAGGACTACTAGCTAAAATGTATTGTTTCTACACTGACCTTTGATCATTGTTAAGCACTCTGCATATTAACTTGATTTCTGCAAGCCTTGCTCATTCAATGTTGAAGTATATGTTGCCAATCATCTCTAATTAGCTCTTCTCCGAACTACTCTTTTTTTTTTTTCTCTCCTAATGTAGAAGTTTTTGCAACATTCATTTTCGTCGTTATTCTTTTGCCCTTTGCTTAAGTGCTCTGCAAGCACAGAGAAACCATAAGGCCTTAGGGTGGCTTAGAGACTACCTCCTTTCCAGAAAATTGGCACAGCATTTCAGCATAGGAAATAATGCACCTGTGTAGCCATCCCTCCTTCATCCTTAGGGGTCATATATCCTTATGCTTTTATTTTTTCCAGTGAGAAGATGAGCAGACTGATTATGTGAAAGCACAAACCTGATGTACACTCATAAAAGGCATCTCCTTTATCAGTGGAGACTTGAAGCTGGTATACAAACCTCCACGTAGCAAGGGCTAACCTTAAGCTGTCAGGAGAATCAGCAATGTCTATTTGATGCTATTTTACTGATTATGTTTAGGCCATAATTTGAGTAGAGCTCAGTTAAGTAGTACACAGAAGAGTCTGGTTTAAAACTCATTCTGTACTTCTCATCTATTGGTCTCAGCTGCTGGCTAGTGTAGCTACATTTCCAGGTGTCTAACCTCAGTAAAAACATCTAAAAATGGTCAGAAGGGCTGTAAGGAGTAAATCTTTCTCAAGGACAAGGAGTTCTGGATTTTGTCACCACAAAAGGAATGTAGAGGGCAGCCTGTCTTAGTTACCTGTCTATGCAATGGACAGTCAAGCTCCAGGAAAGATTCTAGTGGAGGAAAGCAGGAAGTAAAGTTGAAAGATTTTGACTGCTTGAATTTAAATCTAAATTGAATTTAGTATAATTAGAAAAAAAAATCTTAAAACCCTAAAGTTTCAGTGTTGACAGATCCTGTATGAATATTATACAATTTTACCTCCATATTACTTTGCCATATCATAAAGGCAGTTTTTAACTGTATTAAACAACATCCTTGCGATGCAGAACACTGAAGGAGAAACCTGGTAGTATCTTACTACTGCAGGGCCTATCACTTCCTCCTAATATTAGCCTTGTGCCTTAACACCAGATATGTTCATCTGACCACATGACTGTGGTGGAGGGGAAGGAAGCACAGAAAAGCGCATGACAAAATAGCAAATCCTTACTCTATTGAAAACGTCTTGCTGGAGTTTAATTAGAGGATTTCAGGAAGCCCCAGATTAGTAAATGGAAATCTTTTTGATTTGCCTTGGTAATCATCGGAATGAAATTTCAGGAGCTAATTCCCAAGGGAAAGTGCATCTGTGCACTTCAAATTAGCTGCTTATATGCTCACTTAGATTCTTTACATGCCTTCAAAACCATGCTGATATATTTAAAATGTATGCCTTGGTTGGCAGATTTAAAATGAGATCTTTGGCAGATTACCTTGGTAGAAATTTTTCCACATTCTTGTGGATTGTTTCTCTCCTCCTAGAAAAGATATCCCTAGGGAATTCAGCCTGTTCTCTTGAGATATCTGCCTAAATCCCAAGAAATCAAAATTAGAATAAAAGTATCTTATTCTAGATCCTCAGACTCTCATGAAGCAATATACACCTGGCAGTTGTGGCTGTCTTCCCAAGGTGGTGCAATTTCAACTCCATATATGAGCAGCAGGGTGCTACAGTTTAAGATTTCATGTCCTGTGACCTCATAGGACTAACAAATGGAGTAAATACTATCAGAAAAAGGGGAGGCTTTAGCTTCTGAAGGCACAAACATTGTGCTTCCAGCCATAGCCACCTTCAGGTATCAGATTATGAAGATATGGATTCTCTTTTCAGCTGTTGTATTCGGAAAACCTTACAGCTTCCCTTATATTTCCAAGCTAGAGCTTTACAATTAGGGCTATTTAGATGTCTTCTGATAAGCTTGGTGCACTCTCTTCAACTTTTAAAATCCTTCCCTATTCTTTTACTTATTTGAGAAGTTACTATGAAGTACTAATTCTCTAGTACCTATTGCAGTCTTATGCCAGTATGAAGCTCTGAAAAAAAGCATAATTTGCCTGTCTGAAAAGTTACACATTTTAAACACACTTCCTCAGAATACTTTTGCAGTTGCTATGGTGTTCCATGTGAAGCCACCAGCAGTTAATGAGTGTTGACAAAAGCAAACATTCAATTGCCCAGGTGCACAGGTATCCAGTGCCATTTGCTGTACTTCAGAGGCTTCCAGCACCCTCTCCAGAAGGGCATGAGTCTCTTGTAGTACAGTACTGTGTATTTGCCAGGCCTCTACATCTACCTTGGATTCATTTATGCCATTTCAATATTGTAAAATGTTTACTTTGAGTTGACTGAATCCCTTACTGAGCATCACTGAAAGCTGGGTTCTGAACTCCTCCTAAGGCCTCCTAATGCCTTCACAAGTCTCCACCAAAATCTGTATATCCCATTGCCCCCTGTTTTCCATATAGGCACAACTAAATATTACTGTGTTCCATATCCCACAGGAAATGTAGGGAACATGAGCATTCCTGGCTGCAATCCTAGTATAGCTCAGTCTTGAATTCATAAATAAAAATCCCATGCAAATTAGCTCATTTATTTGCAGTCAGGATGATACTGGCACTTGTCATAATCATGTATTCTACATTTATTTCTATCTCTCAGATTTTTTTTTTTGACTATTCATATTTTTGTCTCCTGTTATTTATTATCATAGGAAGTAACTCAGCTTGTCCATTACTGTGGCCAAAGCTGCAACATTCAAATAAATCAGTTGCCTCATCTTCTCTTCCATTTTTGAAAAAGAAAAGAAAACAAAAAATAAAAGGTCTTCTGATCTTCTTTCTATTCCAGGAAGGAGAGCTAGTCTCTCTAACTCTCTTGAAGTGAGGTGGATTATTTTTTCTTTTTGTTCCCCCCTTCAAGATGCCATTAATAATCATTTAGATTTAGATGATATTTAGATGAAGTATGAGGAAAAGCACTGATGTAGGGCTAGTCCCAATGCATCTGGAGAGGCCCACAAAGACTGAAATTTTGCTTTTGGCTAAGATACGCAGTAAAATGATAGTAGTTAAATCATTATACTTTAAAAGTCTTCATGATCATTATCCAGTAATTTTATGCAGGATGAAAATCTGAGTGAAATATCTCAATCCAGTTCCTAGAGTGTCAATGACAAGTCAGGGGTCAGGGATAAAATTGCCATAGTACAATTTGGTCCTGCAGACTGAGATACAAGAAGTGTATTCTTAAAAAGAAACAGTTTCTTTAAAAGGTGTGTTCCTTTTAAACTTCTTCAATTTCTAGAAACATAAGCAAGGTCTGATTGTGTCTAAGACTGAGGGGTGCCCTTTTTTTTTTTCTTTTCACAGATCAGTTTAAAAAATTCAGCTCCTGGCCAAAGTGAAGTACTGTGTTCAGCAGTCAAAGCAGAAATACATTGGTGGAAGGCAATGCATCAAGGCTATGAAATCACATCTCAGCTAAGATGATGGCATAAAAAAAGGCTCATCTGAACAAAAGAACAGGAAATTGGTCTAGGGACACAAACTCCATAGTGCTCAACAATAATCCCACTCTTTAGCCTTGAACACTTGATTTACTATCCTTCCTTCACTTTTCCCATATCTGAAGAGTTCATGTTTGCAAAGCATTTGGAAGCTAAAAGGGGTAATAGAAAAGTTCTGTATTACCATCATCAGTCTTCTCCTGATACCTAAACTAGAAAACCAGAATTTTCTATAAAATATATTTTTTAATCTAAAACTGGTAGCCTCTAATGGACTGTGCTTTTTATTAGATAATGAAAAATACCTGAACTAAAATGGGAGGTAAAAGTCTGCAATCAAATAAAAAAAATAACAATAAAACCCAGAAGTTATCATAAAAGCATTTAGCATAAAGAGAAAATCTGGGGGGAAAAAAACCCAACAAAACAAACAAACAAAAAAAACCTCAAAAAACCCCAACCAAACAAACAAACAAAAAGACAGAGGAAAAAAATTTAGAGGTAGTTTAGCAGGCAGTTTAGGCACTAATCAGTACATGCTGGGTATAAATGCTTGCTCTATTTTATGAAGGACAAAATTGTAGTATGCATTTTCACTGTTTTACCTAAGTGCTATTTTGAAAATGGCTTCCTTATCACTGAAAGCTAAGGGAATGCAAACATGCTTGAAGACCTTTGTTCTTTTATTGAAAGATTTATGTTGCTAACCTTCAAACACTGGGTGATATATAGGTTTAGATCTTTACTGGCAAATTTCAGGCTCCCCGAACTCTAAAAGTTAGAATGCAGGTAAAACAGTAAATACAACTCACTTACCAGATTTCTCAGCATGAGGGGAACTTAAATAAAAAAAAAAACATCAGAAGTGGATATGAAATAGCTGTGACCTATAACTATCCCTGACAGCTAAGAATGGACTTGATCTGTGTGTGCTTTGTCTAACATGTAGAAACTTGGTAACCAGGCAGACAAAAGAACAATGGCATATAAAGAAAATATTTCAGGGAGATTATATTTCAGATATGAAAGACAAGATAATTTATGGTATGCATTAGAGGCATTAGAGACACTGTTTTTCTAGGTAGGCAAAAATTTAACAGAAATAAGCCACAGAGAACTGATGCAATTGGGAAACTCCAACCCTTGTAAATTCATATTAGATCAGACTGAGAAAGTAAATGAAGCCAAGCTATCAGCAGTCTTAAAAATCAAATGTGCAAGTAAAGCAGCAAGATCAAGAAAAGGTCAGATTTTATGGCAAAAAATCAAGGATTAAATCATGTGAGCTATCATCATTGACGCTATCATATATTTCCTTTTTAATACAAAGCTTGGTCATGGACTGTGTTTCTGTGGTAACAGGAAAGGTTGACATCAGAATTATGATGTAAATGAATGGATCCTCACATACCTTCTGATTCACGGTCAGTGAAAGATGCACATAAGGAACTTAGATGTATCTTCTCTAAGAATATCATTAAAAGAACAAAGAAGAAAGGGTCTATGCACTGACAGAGGGCTCTACACATTTTTGACAGGATAGCAATAATGAGAGCAAAGTAAGCTGTTCTAAACATGCTTTCCCTTTCATTTCTCTACGCCCATCTTCTCCCTTTACTTCCTTTTCTGCCAGCTTTTAAAGATTGTCTTGTTGGACCTAAAACATTATAAAAAAAGTTGAATTAGACTATTTGACAAAAATAATGAAATATTGGTTCCAGGTAAAAGTGTCTCCTTTTAATAAAAAATTTCTCCATAAACATAAGTGTATCAATGACTGTATTGAGTGCAAAGTCCATTGCTATACAGGTGATGACAAAATGTCCTTGAAAGTATAATGAAGTTGGAAATGGCTGATGGACCAACACAAAAATGATGCTGGTTTTCACTTGGAAAATCCGCCTTTATATGCATGAATTCACTTTTATTTGTTTGCATCTCTTCTTTCAAGCCAGCCATTACTTGTCAAAAAGTAGTTCTGAGTGAATGACAGTGTGGGGTTCCATACTTGTTCTCTCTCGGTGACATCCAAATCAAATGCATATGGTTTACAAGGCCAAAGATGATTTTCTGGCTGCGAGAGCTGTAGCTTCAGAAAATTAAGCATTGTTCTTTCAGGGACTGTGTGAAAAGTTCACAACAAAATGCCAAACACATCAAAAGCATTTTCATTTGATCATGCTTCCATGGTCTTTTTCTCAATTAGAATTGCAAAGATTTTTTTTTTTTTTTCCACATCAAGACTCAGCAGTGGAACAACACTTAAAGTAGAAAATAAGAATAATCCTGAAATTTGCTGTTTTGAAATGCAAGATAGTCAGATGAAAATCTACCCTTGTATTTTCACTCTGAAAGATCTAATGAAAACTATTTTCACACAAACTTAGCAAACTGACAAAAAGGGGAAACCACACACAGAATACTTCATAACAAAGAGTTAAACGTTTTTCATTTTAAGTTGGTGGGTTTTTGTGTTTTGTTTTTGGGGGATTTCTTTATTATTTACCTTTCTATATTGTTTATAAAAAATCATTCCTCCATTGTTTTGACAAAGTTTCTTCAACCAGAGTTTAAATGAAATTTTGATCAATTGTGGTTATGGCATAGGATTAACTTTCATCACTATTGTGACTATAGAAAATCTGTATATATAACATCTGTTTTGGCAAGCCAAAAAAAACCCTCTAGCATATGTCCCGGTGAAGAAATATGATATTTTCGATTATTATCTCTGCATGTTCCCATGATCCTTCCTGACAGAGGAGTGTGAAGTGTGGAACCCTCAGCTATGGCTGCAAAAGGCCCAGTCCAGAAGCCTCTTCTGTTAAGGCAGCCTTTAGAACCCAGAATAGTTCTGTGAAGCCCTATAGAGGTACAGCAATTAGTCTGTTATGAAAAAGTTGGAGAGTTCGAGTCTGTATCTTAAGTAAGTCTGTCATAGACCAGGACTAGAAGTACATACAGAAATAAATGTGAATACAGTAAGCATGGACTAGTTTTACTTTTAATTGTCCTTCCAACTCTAACATCACTTTTATTTTTCAAACTCTGTAGACCTTTCTGAATAAAAGAGGACTTTCAACATTTACCTTCATATGAAGTTTCAGATGAATTAGTTTTAGCCATGTTCACACCTTGTGGTTTGCTTTCCTCTACTAGTCCAAGAAGTCAAAATTTAGTCTCCCATACTAATGTTCAGCCAAATTATTTCATACTTGCACATGAAAGAAGCCATTTCAGCTTTGTTTACATGCACCAGAGAGAACAAATGAATGGAAGCAAAATCACATAACTTGGGAAAACAGTTACTGCCATGCAACAGAATTGTCTAGTATGTGCACCATAAACATATGGAATAAAATGATATTGCAGAAGAAATACATTGAAGAAATTCAGATAATGACCATGGTGGAGGAGATCACAAGATCATTTCTGGAATTCCATGAACCAGGAGAAAAATATCTTAAATTTATCTAATTCATAATTCATCATGAAGGGTTCATTTTGAAGGTGAGACATTCTTCCTTTGTTGCACAGAGAAGTTGCAGAAGCCCTATCCCTGGAAGTGTTCAAAGGCAGATTGAACAGGGCCCTGAACAACTTGATGGAGTGAATGGTGTCCCTGCCCATGGCAGGGGATTAGAATTAGATGATTCTATGATTCTCACCATCTGAATGTTTTTCAGAACAAACAAATGTATACATAGTTCATGGGGGTGTGATACATGAAGTCCTCAGGAAAAGCTAGCACAGTTTTTTTTCTGAGATATTTAAATTTTCTACATTATTTTCTTAATAATATCAAATAACACCAACAACTATAGCAACTAGCAGTGAGTTGCAGAAATTGCACAGTTGTCAGGGAACCTCGGGAGGATGAAGAGAAAATCTTAAATGATAGGCATGTTACACAGCATCAACTTGACATAGACTCGCCATGCAGTATTTCATCCCTATTTATCAGTGTGGATTAGACTGGAAGAAGAGGGAACATCTCTTGACACAGATCCTGAAACTTATTTGTACAATCAGACAGTTACAATCAAACTTATAAAAGTGATCCTCACAGCTTGCACTAACCCTAAGTTTTTGCCTCCCCCTAACAGACATCTTTAAGAGGGCAGTCAAAAATATCTTCTCACTGTGCTTACATTCATTTTATCTCAGTTAAGTTACACGTAGAGATGTGATAAAAAATCACCATCTATTTATATGCAAGTTGAAGAAACACGCTTTGACCATGTACTCTAAAAGCAGCAGATGCCATCTGCAATTGAAATTATGTAAATCTATTCTGTTGAGGAACAACTAAGAAGCATTTCTAGGAGCAATTCTGATGCCATTTCAAAATTAAAGAACGTGAGGTCTCTGATTTATTTTAAAGATGTCCTACTATTTCAGTGAAAAATAGAGTAAATGTGTATTTGTATTTATATATAGCACAATTGTACCTGTATATTTTAACAGGCTGATTAAAATTTTTCAGAAAACCCAAAAAGACACCAAGTTTAAGTGTTACATGATTTTGCCAATTAAACATAATTCAAAGTTGTCAACCTCTACTGCATAAAGCAAGAACCAATGAAATCCTGGGTTTTTTCTAAAAGGAAATGAGTAAAATTATAATCTTACCACAAAATTTGCTTTTCATGCAAATTGCATTTTCCCAGTAGTTAACTTCTGGATCCTTGAAGCATACCTTGAAGGCAAACACATCCACACTGGGAGGAAGGGAGGATGAGATTCAAAACTAAGAATTCAGTAAGGAAAAAAAATTTTCTAAGTTCCCTCTTTTGGACTGAAAAAACTCCTATTTGCATGTCCATGCTATTTTAACAGAGGTTTATACCACTTTCATTATCTCTACATGAAAGTGCCTACTACCAGTTTGGTGTTGCCCAAATTGGATCCTTCATAGTTGCTAAGATATTAGAAAATATTGAAATTACAAGAAAAAATAGCTTTCCACTTCTGTACGTATTGCAAGTAAGCAAGAAAAAAATGAAGGAAAGTAATGAGTACAAAAACAGTTGACAATAATGGTTTCCAATAAATTTAGTTTCATTTCCAGTTTCTTAAAGAAGTATTGAAAATCTTTTTGCATTACTAGAGGCTAAGAATCACTGTCTCAAGCAACAAATTATTTCTCAAGAAGAGAGGACTCAAGATATTTAAATTGTTCATATTACTACCAGAATTTGGAGATTGTGAACAGTGTCAGCGTTTTACCACACTGATCGTCACAGGTCTATCATTTGTATGATGTGCTCTTTTCAGATGAACAGGGAGTAATCTGAAGTAGGACACCATGTGGCTGGCAAAGTCTTTGCGTGACAAAGCAGCCTTCAGAATTAAAATGATAAACTCCTCACCATATGCAAATAAGAGATGGTAATCCTGGCTCCTGATGGAAGCTGATCATCCAACAATAACAAGAGCTAGAGCCCTGGATATCCACACAAGTGTCAAATACCAGACTGAGGCAGGTATGCCAGATCTCCTCTAGCCAGGATCATATAACTTGTTTTAATCCAGAGTGATTCTGAGCCAGATGCTTTGCTATAACTTCTGCCAAATCCAGGGGGGAAAAAAAAAAAAAAAAAGGAAAAAAAAGTGCCTCAAACATTGATGTGGAAGATTTTGAGACCTGAGGTCAGAAGGTTTATCTGCACAGGGACAAAACATACTGTAACTTCATCTTCCTTCTGAGCACAATCCTGGTTTCCTTTGCTTATGAAGAAAAAGGAAAACATGCTGAAGATTATTAGCATCTTTCAAGAACTATATTTTAAAAAGAGAAAATGCTCAGCACTATAATTTGAGGTTTTCCATGTGCTAAGTCAGTGAAGCCATGTCAGACCAGTCCTGTTGATTTCCTACAGGAAAAACATTCTAGAGGTGCCAGAGAAAATGTCTTTAACCTCCAAAGAAGCAAACTGTTTATGGGAGCATTTCTCATCAGTGATTATTGGAAAACCAAAATTTTCACACCAGATGTCAGAGTTCCAAAACCAAGGTTTCTTAACCTCTAATAAAATCAAAAAAAATGTTTTTTTCTAGAGGAATCTACAGAACACATTGTGGTTTTAAGCAAAATTGTGTTATTGAAAAGAGGAAAAGAGAGAGAGATTTAGTTAACTTGCTTAAGGCACAATTTGAAAGCTATCATGGTAAAATGTAATATTTGCCACTACGTCTCCAAATTGTGGCATGTAATTTTAATTCCAAGTTGGAAAAAAACTTTAAAGTACCCTAAACTGCCTAGAAAATTGCAGTGAAAGTTTGATATGAGGGCAACTAAAGTCTTTAGAGTCAGAAAATGTAAACAAATACCCATATGCCCAGAGTTACTGAGAGTATCCCTGTTCATTCTTGAAGAGGACTTTCCCTGGGATAGTCCCAGAACTCAAGGCAATATACACAATATATCAAGAATAAAAATCTCTGAGAGTTTCGTCTTAAGTATAGAAACCAAAAGACAAATCCATGTGGAGAAGAAACTTAGAAGTCCCTAAGCTACAAACACAAAATCTATTCTCAGGATGATGTACACCTCATTTTCCATGTAAGATTCAAAAGATATGTCCTTAGAGATGAAGACCTCCATCTATTTTGACAGGAATTTGTTAAAACCTGTGTAATGTACTTCTTCCTTCCAGTAAATATATATTTCTTTCAATGAAAAAAAAAAAAGGAAAAAAAAACCCTCATGGAAAATTACATACCAAATCTAGTTCTTAAATTCTATCCTTTTCAAGCTGTTACCCAGATTGACAAGAAGGTCAGTGATGTGCTGAGTGTTGCTACAAAGATTACAGAAAAGTGCACTAAAAGTGCTATGACTGTCAGTGCATTGATGGCTTCAGATCACATTATGGTGTTGAAGAGTTTCTATTAGCACTGAGCTCAGTATTTCACCCACAAGCTTTCCCTCAGCCAAGTGTGCTACGGATTCAGAACACAGCTCTGATGTTAGGTTCTTCCAGGACCTCAGACAGAGTGCAATGTTTAAAAATAAATTTTAAAAATATATTATTTGTCCCAAAATACCTTGTTCTGCTTGTGCAGAGTCAGAATGCTCAACTTGAATCCAATCAATTTTTTCACAATGTAGCTGACAATTTTTCCCACAATCAAGAAGCACTCCAATCAGTAAGTGAATAGATTCATTTAGGGTTAACCAAAAAATATGGCACCCAAGATTTTTTCTGATTGAGATTTTGTGGATGTTCTGACAGGGCCAGATGCATGCCAATTCTTGAAATGATTGAAAAACTCCTTATGACTCCAGATTCCTGTCTTTGCCACATTAAAAACAAGAAAGTATAGAACACAACTCTGACCATGTTTTAAGGAAAGCAGGCACATAGCATTGTTAATTACATCAAATAGATTGTTTAAAGTCCACTAGACAATGTAGCACACATGCTACAAGACAAACAAAAGTCATTACATTATGTGCAAAGGATAATGATTCTTTCCAATTTCTTTCCAATTTCTCTTTGCAGTCTTCAACATCCTCATGAGGGGAAGAGGAGGGGCACGGATCTATCTTTTCACGCTCATCACCAGTGGCAGGACTAGAAGAAAGAGCATGAATCTGACTCAGGGGAGGATTAGGTTAGGTATCACAAAAAGGTTTTTCACTCAGAGGGTGGTTGAGCACTGGAACAGGCTCCCCAGGAAAGTGGTCACAGCACAAAGCCTGTGTTGAGTTCAAGAGACATTTGGACCACACACTCTCAGGCACATGATGTGACTCTTGAGGTGTCCAGCATAGGACCAGAGGTTTGACTCGGTGATACTGATGGGTCCCTTCCAAATCAGCATCTATGATTCCATGATTCTATGAGACCCTCATGCTTCTGTCTGGTAAGGCAGTGTTACATCTAAGTCAAACTGAATGTGCTGATTGAATGCTGTTCTTGTCCCTCAGCATCTGACTTTATATTTAAAAGTGACACTGTTTGCTTCTTATGTTATACTTCTTTATTACTACTGATGTGGCTTCCTAAGTCAAGGTCTGCAATGTTTTCAAAGGAACACCCAAATCTCAATTTCAAAAGCCAAGCAGTTTTAAAATTTTACTTGCTTTGGGTGACCAGCTCTTTATAATATTTATTCAAAATGTGTGTCCTAGAAAAAGGTAATAGTGGTGGAGTTATGAAAAAGGAGGTTGTATATCTGGGGTTAGTTGATACCATATTGAAATAATTCATCACAAGTTACTGAGAGGAACATCTTATATTCATTATCCAGTACTTTTTCATCTAGTGAGAGTAGCTATTCAAAGTGCAATAAAATAATTTTATAATTTCAATAATTTGTGTGGCTGTGTTGGGGGAAATAAAAATAAATAAAAATAAAATGCCAGAGTATCTTCATTTCAATTTGTTCAAAGCATTTTCTTTTCAGAATTTCATTTTGACTTCTAACATGAAAAAAATCCAGTTATTACATCACCTATCTAAGGAAATAAGCTCTTAATGTTCTAATTTTGTGGGGGTTGAACTACCTTTTAAATTTGAGTATTTTGTTCTATTTTAAAAAATTTTGTCTGAGACTAAGACACGGGTGAAGAAATTTTGTGTAGACCTAGATCAAGGTTCCAGAATTCAATTAGGATAAGTTCCTTAAATCTCTGCAGAAATCCAAAGGTTGTTCTTCCAAAATGACAAATGCATATATAGAGATCAATAAATGTGTCTGCATATGCACATATTTCTATATCTGTATTTGAATGTGTATGCATACATACAAAGGAAATATTTTTGCTTCATATTAAGAGAAAAATGTGATTGTGACCTGTAAATATGCAGTTTGACATAACAGTTTCACTCTAAATATTACAGTTAAAAGTTAATTTCTGAAGCCAGTGGGCAATTAATTCAGACTATTGGGGGTTTTGTGGTTTTTTTATCCTGTCCTCTTTTGCTGTATTCCAGTTTTGACAAGTTCTGGATCTATATTTATTACAGACATTTTGAAAACATTTGCTCATGTCTTCAATTAATTCTTGTCCTTAGCAAATATTTCCTGTGGCTATTTCAATGTTTAATTTGTTCATGTGCTTTTCAAATTGGTAGGATCAGGCCAATCAATCATTCTCTGGAACTTTTTTGTGTGCATAAAAAGGTGGTTTTTGATGTGTTATTGATTATTAATGACTAATAAAAACAATAAACCTTCCAAAACTGAGAAAAATAATGTTGGAGTAAATATTCTCTGCATAATGTGTTAATATTCAGTCATCTCAGTCATTTTCATGGAATCTTTCTACCCCACTATCTCCACCAGTAGAACTTGTCAATCTCATAAATATGTAAAAAATAACCCTTTTCTCTTAATCATCTTCCTTCTCCTGACCATACCCCTCTTGTAATACACCAGATGTTCTTTGCAAATGCCACCAACATTTCACCTGGAAACCTAACCTTCCCTTTTCCATATACTCAGATTTTATCTTACTGCTCATTCAACGTCACAATAACTATATTTTACATCAAGGCAGGCTTCCTATGTTCTAATCAAGAGCAGAATAAACATTTCCCAAAATTATCAACATGGTATTGGTATGCAACCTCATTTGATTTTTGAGCTAATTTCACTTCATGATTGTGAGCTGATTAAGAAGAGAATAGAAAACAATTTTCAAACAAGATGGTGACTAATGCTGTTTAGAACTAAATCAGGTTCTGGGTCAGTCCCTGGTGTGCACAGCATTAGCAGTCCTGCATGGCTGCTTCATCTCAAGTCAATCATTTTTGCATTCAATTGAAAATACTTGAAACTGACTGCTGCTTTATAAATTATTCACATTTCAAGATAAAATGTCATAATATTATTTTAAACTTAAAGAGCATGTGGCCACATACTATGTATAGCATCAATTAGCATAATACCAGATAACAAGAGGTGATATGCAAATAGAAGAAGAATGCAGTATTGGCACAGCCCAGCACAGCAAACTCTGACATCTGTTTGGCAATATTTTGCACGTGTAAATTCTGCAGCTCTGTCTGTCTGTGTTTAATGAACTTGTCTGGAAATTCAGAGCACCTAACTGAGAGATTATCTAAACTAACAGCACAGCAGCAGTCTGTTTTAATTTAGGCTGTCTCCAAGCTACTGCTATGAAAATTAACAACTCTTAAGTGTGTTAAATAATCCCTGGCCTTCGTAATAATTGAGCAGGCTGAAAGAAGTCTTACAACTTGTATTATCTTGTTGTCAAACACCAGCTGACTTTTTTCGCCTTGTATATTGATTTGGAGAATTAAGCTGCCTCTATGTAGATATGTCAGCCTGGAAGCATTTGGAGGACAGCTAGCAAAATCCTACTGCTACCAGTTTTAAGATAGCAATGTCAAATAAGACATTAATTCATAATAACAGGCAGACCCTATGTTTTTACCTCCTGAACAATTCCAAGAGACGGCAGATGGGGCACAAATTAATTGCTTTTTTGCCTATCTATAAGGCTTTGGGCCAAAGAGTAGCAGCTGAGAAATGAAGACAGGTTTAGCTGTATGAGGTTGATAACAATGCTCTGCAGCCCCAAAATATATGTTCTGTATGTTTTGCCATAAATTGTCATAGAATCATAGAATATGCTGAGTGGGAAGGGACCCATCAAGATCATTGAGTCTGACTCGTGGCCCTATGCAGGACAACCCAAGAATCACACCATGTGTCTGAGACAAGTGTTGTCCAAACACTTTGCAAACTCAGACAGGCTTGGTGCTGCGATCACTTCCCTAAGTAGCCTATTCCAGCACCCAGTCACCCTCTGGGTGAAAAATCTTTTTTCTGGTATCTAACTTATACCACCACTGACTCAGATTCATGCTATTTCCTTGGGTTCTGCCACCGGTCATGAGAGTGAAGAGATCAGTATCTGCCCCTCTGCTTTCTCTCATGAGGGTGTTGAAGACTGCAATGAGATCTCCTCTGTTTCCTCTTCTCCAAGCTGAACAAACCAAGTGATCATAAGACTTCCTCTCCTAGCAATCCTTTCTCTAATCAATTAGCTGCCCTGCCCCGACTTATTAAAACAGCCATTGTATGTGCTGGAGTTAGAGAAAGAGTGCCATTCTGGCAGCAACGCATGTTTGCTTAGCGCTTACTTGGCAATATGTTACCACATGAAACCGGGGTCCAAGTCCACCCTCAGAACAGATGGGAGAAGAGGACAAGAAGAAGTGACCCCAGGCAATGGAGGTTATCATAAAACCCTATTAACATCAGGGATGCTATTGCAGTAATGCCAAGAAACCTCATCTGAGGCTATCATCTTGTGGTGCCAGGCAAAGAAACACATGAGCATAAGACATGGTTTGAAAAGTCTTTCTTCATTCTGAACTAAAATACTATCAACCTCTGAAAGGACTGACATGGATGGTGCTCCACTGTTTCTCAGCTCCTCCAAGCTCAAAGAACTATAAACTTCCTCAGGCATGTACAATCTCATTTTTCTGCAATAACTTCTGATTGATGGCTAGTCTTGTTTTGTCGTGACATCAGAGTCAGGAGATGATGTTGATTTTGGGAGAACTGGAGCTGAGGTGACTATATTTCCTGTTTCTTTGGCACTAAGAAAAACTATTTGCTTTCTTTTACAGAACTTTGATTTTTTTATTCTCTGGTAAGGAGAATTCCAGTCTCTCTCTCTAGAGACTGGAACAGCCATTAATTATAACTTTTCTGGATCATGGAACAGAAAATATCCAATAAATGTGTGCATTGTCATGGGATAAGGAGTAGTTGAAGAGCTAGACTCCTGGAATATAAATATAGATGTGGACGGATAAGTCACCACAGGCAGGTCACTGCAGGCAGGTGGAAGAAATCCATCATTGTCCAGGTAGTTTCCTAGATTACTTCTGTAGTTATCATCAGGCAAAGGCCATTACAAATTGATTGTGCTGATGTCTGAGCTCTTGCTATGGGGTCTGACCATGAGCAGAGATATCTCAGAAACTTCTGTTCGCTACAGTTTCAGTTCAACACACATTTCATATCAATAATGCTTTGTTTCTATGCTCAGCAGGGAAGTTAGATGGAAATTTTGTACTTTAAAGTACTTCACCTTATATTACCTCTGTGCAAATATGACTGAAAACAACAGTCCACATATTTTGAAATATTTGATTCTGAATATAAATAAAACAAAAGGCATAAATCTCTAAGTTTAATTCACCATATAATATCTTTAGGAAAGTGAACATACTATTTTCCTATAGATACTATTTCCTATAGATACTATTTCCTATAGATAGGTCATTTAGGGAACTAATTGAAAATGTGCAGGTTGCAGAAATGTAACCACCAATGAGTAAAATTTAGTGACTTCACTTGCATGACTGGCAAAACTAAATATTCTTATTTAATAAAGAATACATATTTAATAGTTCCAGTGTGTGGATATTTTTTCATGCAAATATAAATTCTGATATCTTTATGGAGAAATTTATCTATCTAGTGCATCAGATAAGGTTATGCAGTGGCCAGACTCAAGGGAAAAGAAGTATATTTCATTTGAGCTGAGAAAATATAGTGTGTTCCAAGAGAATATAGTCAACATTTTTCTTCTTTTTCTTGACATGAGACTTTCAAAGTAGATGTTATTTTTTCACATAATACAACCATTTCTCCTACCAACAATTTCAACAAACAGAAAACATTGAGGTGAACACTATTTTTATTCATTCTGATTAAATCTTTTTTTGGTAGCTATGTGCTGTATAACGCTTTTTAACATTTAAGGATTTGAACTGAACTAGCTTCATTTTATCTGTCTGTTTTTTATTTTGTTCATGGATTTATTGCCAGAGAAAAGTCCTCCCATTCTCACTGCATAGCCTGAGTTGGATGAATGTTCATAAGTCATTACAGAGGGATTGCATTTTTCAAGGCAAGACTGTAAAGGAAAAATCCCAACCATATATTGGCTATTCTCTATATAAGTGAAGAAATGGCAAAATAATTTGTTGGTATATCCATATAGGTGTAGACAAGGTAGACATAAATGACATGAATCAAAGACCGAAGTGTGTTCCTAATTGCTATGAGACCACTGTGTTTGATGTAATGTGCACAGCAGAACACTGCAAAGCTGTATGCCCTGCATGTCTGAAGCAAGGTCACCTTCCGGTGGGAGACAAGAGTTCCTCATCGAAGTGTCCTGCAACTGTTTGCGACCGAATCTCTTCTCTGGATCACTTATTGATTAGCAAAGACCAAACCTAGAAAGAAGGACCAAACCAAAGGCAGCATATTCTGCTTTGTGAATGAAAACACTGAATTTGTCACATGTCACATTTGTCAGTTTAAGGCTACTTCACATACAGTCCTTGTATTGTGTTTCTTGAACCATTATTGAACAGGTTAACTCTTTTATTTCATCAGATCATGCTCAAACAAAAATAACTGTTGTTAGGAGAGTAGTAGGAAAATATATATATGAAAACTGATCTGTCATGAATTTTTATGACATTTAGCATCTAAGTAAAATACTATTTCTGTGCTTATGACTCTGTCCTTGAATTAAATACAACCTCCATGCTCATTATTTCTATTCAACCAGTTTTGCCATCATAAGAGGAATGTTAACAATCCATTTAGGATTGTTAAGGAAAATTCTCTTCATTAAAACAAATAAGAATGAAGGGGGTAGTAGGAAAAACACTCTCATTATGACAAAAGTGAAGGTTGTGAACAGCTACCCAAAGGGACTGTGGAATCTTTTTCACTAGACATATTATTTATACTTACTGTAATGAAGGTTGCATTCCTTTGAAACTAACAACAGTTGTATTTAACTTTTTTTTGAATGCCTCTTCTTGGTTTTATCTTTTACTGCCTTCCAGATATTCCTAATCTACAGTCTTTCTGTTCTGTGGAGAATGGACATTCTGATTTCTTGATCTTCACTGGTGGATGGCAATTCTTATAATTACATTGCACCTCCCAGACTATCATCATTGCATACATAAGACCAAAAGTTATGTCATATGACCGTAAGTAGAAATATTTATCCATGCCCATGTTCTTTATTTGTATGAATGAGTTTAAAGAAGGTTTCTCTGTGGAGCAAATACAAATTGAAATCATTCATGATTGTAATCATTACTCCTACAGTAACTATTATAAAGTTCCTTCAAAACCTTTAATTTGATCTACACATTCCAAACCTTTTAAGTTGGTATATGCATTCTAGAATAAATTCTGTACTTCTATGTACCAATTCATGAAAAAATTGCTTTGATAAATAGATGATTGCTTTGATGGATAGTCATTTAATTCAGGAGGTAACAAACATATATTCCTTTCATTTTAACATGAAAACATATAAACACACATTCATAAAAGGATCTTTTTGAATTTTAGGAGCATTAGTATGAAATATAAGTGATCTTCCAAAACTGTGAGATAAATGAAAATAATGAAAAATAATCACAAGACAGACAGTGATTATATAAATTTTTAAAGTTCTGATTTTGCACAAGTTAATATTCTGCAGCCTTAATGACTGCAATAGTTTTGATATTTGAATATTAATGGATTAGCATCAGTAGCATTCTCACCCTTGGTAGTATTCTTTAAAATGCATGTTGTACTTATAAGAAATTATAAATAGCTATCTTTCAACAAATAGCAAGACTAGGCATGGACCATTAGCTATATTACAATGTAAAAGTCTAGATCTATTCTCCAGGAAAAGGTGCTTGAACATTAGTCTGGTTGAGCAACTTAACCAATGAAGCATTTGCATTTTTCTAATGATACCAAGGTAAGTTCAGATCAAAGAGAAAGGAGAAAGCTATTTTCTTATTTTCTTTTTTTTTTTTTTGCCCCTATTGCTATATTAAGCAAATACATTCAAAGAAAATCTGATTGCAATCACTGACATTTTAGAAATACACTTTTCCTATTAGTAAAGTAACCTGCTGTTGCCAGCAGCTTTCAGAAGAGGAAGTGTCACAGTAACATAAGTTTCAGGTTTGTTATTTGTTTCCTGAAGAGTATCATCTACTGCAATTTCATGTCAGGGATAATATAATAGATATGTTAATAAAGTACTGACATTCAGAGATTCATCTGGAATCTCTTTACAGTGTTCTATCCTTACATTTTCAGATATTTGGTCTTATTACTCCAGTTTAAAGATCACAGTGTTAAAATGTCAATTAGTGAACCATCAACACAAAGAAAGACATTACAGAAAGACTTGATTGAATGATTTGTGTCAAAACATTTCTTATGATCTGCCTTCAAAATTTACTTTGGTCACTATCTTTCTCAGCTTCCCAATGGGAATAAGAAAAAAAAAAAAAAAGTAGTAATTTTCCCCCATATGTTTTCAATTATTCCCTAAAAATTAATTAGGGAGATTTTTTTGTTCTGTTTTGGTTGAGGGTTTTTTTATAACCTAGTATACATCTTTTGAGAAGACTCGTAGAGTCTGATTTTAATCTATGATGAGCATTTTTGAGCTTCTACGTATTTTTCAGAATATTGTAATTCTATCCCCTAATTTTTTTCCCTGAAAATCTTCCTAGACAATTTGGAAAAAAAAAATAGTTGGTGATATTTTCTTTAGTGGTGTGAAAGTAATTAGAATTTTAAAAAGCCTGTAATCGTTGTATAGAAGCACATGAGTTCTGACACACTATTCTTTACAGATATATCTGAACAATGCTTATGCTCACTGCTTGCCTTACCAAAGACAATAAAAGAACTCTGGGAACATTAGAGAGAAAAACTTGTGATGAAGAGGCAATGGAAAAAAGGCAAATGTTGATTCAAACCAATCATTGTGAAATAAAGTATGTCACTTTATTTTGAATCAATTTAACTCAGTTACTTAATGAGGCATAGTAGAGGAAGTCACTCACGCGAGTGATTCAATTGTTTAAAAATATTGGAAACAGTGAGGGAGAAATACGATATATTAGGATTTTTAAATTGAAGAAGGAAAATAGGAGATAAGAGAGAGGATACTGAAAAGTCACTTTTTATGTGAGGAGGCGGGCAAGTGAGAGGTCAGCATTATCTCATATCTTATTGTCTTTGTGTCTTTCAGTTTTTTCTCCAGGAACCATTTGCTTTTACAATGAAAGTGATTTGGTTTCAGTTTTTCTTACCTTGCTTTGGCTAATGCCCTGCATGTGACAGTAGTTTAGTTTATCAGAAAGACTAAGCAAGGACTCATTCAGCTATGATGGTTAATAGCTCATACAGGAATGCATTAGAAGTCCAGAAATGACAAAGAACAGAAAAAGCAGCAGCTTTTTGGGGAAAAAAAACCCACCTCAGTTATTTTCCAAAGAAAAGAAACAAATGCATCACCTGATATTCTCCTAGCTGCATGCGAAAAAACATATTTGAAATGTTAAACTATTGTTACAATTTGGGAAGCATGAAAATTGCAAAAGCTGCAAGCTGAAAATGCTACAGATAACAGAGAAACACAATTTAGTGAATTTTCACTCTTTTTACTAATAACTGACAAAGGATGCTTTGATCAAGCAGATTCTGTTGACAGAGACTTTCCACAGCAGACAGAAGCTCTTATCTTCAAGCTATGAAACATAAAAAACGTTCATAAAGATCACTTTGAATGCCATTTTCTCTGTATTATGTAAGTTTAGGGATTACTGAGCACAAAAAGGTGTGTGATGAAAGATACAAGACTTGGAAGATATTCTAGTGCACAGTAATTCACTGCATTTATTACCATTAAATTCCACATTCTGCTGGTAAACATTGTTCCCTATTTAGCAGATGTGTCAATGGTTCTAACAATTTTCATAAGCAAAAATTCTGCTCCAACAAATGGATTAACCTTAAAACAACACAGACTTTCAACATTAGATACAATAGTTCTTTCCTCTCTTAAACCCAAACCCTTCTTCTGGAATATTACAGCATATTTAGTGTGAATTTCCTTAACTTACTAAATAGAGAGTGAGGGTCTGTTGTTGGGGAAAAGCATTTTAAGAGCACACTGCCTTGCTTGCATTTTTAGAACTTCTTGGTAAACCAATTAAACCAGCTTTTACTTTAGACATTTGTTATTGCTTTCAGTGCTTTTTCCAACAGCACAAAATTCTTTACCTAACCCTTCAATATTGAGTATCCCATTATAATTTTACAGTTGGCCTTCCAAACACATTAAAGAACTTGATGGGGTTATGAATCACAGACTATTTGTCTCTCTGTAGACTAATCTATCAAAAAGATTGAGTTTGGATCTGTATCTGAGAGGTTGATTCAAATTCAGTGGCAAATTAAACTGTGGTTACGTTACACACATGTCCATATTTTTTCTACAGTTGAGGTTTAATTACTCCTAAATCATTGCAGTTTTCAGACCAGTGTATTAAAGCTCAATCAGTAATCCTACATGAATCTACTGTATTTTGTATGGATGTATCATTTGGAATCAATACTAGCCCAGAAGGCTTACAACTGTCTTGTTCATGATGGTACTCACTGAAAACCAGGATATCTCTTGTATCTTATCTTTAGGACTTAGATATCTAAATCAGGATTGCTTCACACATGTTGCCAGTGTTATAATAAACTGAAATTGGGCACACAACACCTTATGAAATACAGTATAGATATAACAGCTTTCCTAGAAGAATGAAGCTCCTTATGAAAACAGATGCAGTTTATTTTGTACTTTAGTCTGTAGTTGCCTTGTAGTGATGCCTCCAACATTTTTTCACTGCCACAGTGATCTCTTCACAGAACTATTATTTTTTACTATTCGTCATCTCAGTTTTGTCAATATTCTCATCTGATGACCATTCCTAAAATTATTAGCTACTTTAATGTTCCATCTGATTTTTCTTCTAAGCAATGCCAATAATGTAACTGATGATTGCTTTGAGTATTAATTTCTCTACTAATGCACAGTCAATCAGATTTACTTCTACCTTGAGATTCTGCTGTCATCAGTCACCTTAGTCTATCAAATAAGTCAATTTACATAATAGGAAAATTCAAAAATACCTGAGGTCAGAAAAGAGCTCTTTGTATTTGAAAGCTACAATGAGTATTCTATTAGCATACCTTGCAGACTTCAGCTGGGTATGTTCTCAGTGTAGGTCAAAGAAATGTTTGTTATGCCATCCTCATTTGTTTAAACCTCCCATAAAACCTTTTTAAGTCCTTGAATGTTTTTCTCTGTGTGTTTCTAGAGGTGGTTTGAGGTTATTTACTTAGAATTAATATATTTCTGTGGATTAAAGTAAATGACCAGTAAATACCTCTACCTAAGTAGAAGTAATTCTTGACAAGAAATAAAAATCATCCTCTTCCTTATTGAGTTAGGTTGTAGCAAGTCCAGAGCCAACAGCATATGAAAAACTAGTGAAATTCCCTTTTTAACTCTCTAGATCTGACTCAAATTCAGCTGAATTTCAGGAAAATTTCCCATCAAGTGTTGTAGACTTTTGATGCCTAAAATCCTGGAAAATAGACACTCNCACAAAGACTCTAATTTGTGAACAAGAATTGTTGCAATTTTGTATTAACCCATCATAGTTTAACTTTTAAATCAGAATATAATTCTTGGCATTAGCCGTGTATAATGTGTTCCTCAGAAGGAACAGTATTTGTTTTTTCTTTGATATTCTCCTGTGTACCATGTGTCTTTTTAAATAATGGTGAGAAGACAAGCCTCGAAAACCAAAACCAATGAACACTGGGGGAAAGTGGGACGACTCCCAGGAGAAAATACATGGCCTTTAATGTATTTCTTGGAAGAAGTAATCAGATCCTTCCTGTTTGCTAGTTCCGAAACTCTCTACAAGATAAGGTCTCCGGTTTGAGAATCAAATCTCTTCAACTGCAGATGTGTGATTTGGTGCAGTCAACAAGCTAACTTCTGCATTCACCTTCCTAAAGTGACTCTATTTCTTCATTAGTTTCAAAACTTCACACCCAATGAAAGCAGAAGACCTTCACGTCTTTTTCCATGTAACCCCATTTCTCCCTTTTTAGCTATAGTCCTTTTATCTTCTTGCATTCCTGAAAGTTGATAGTAAAAACACTTCAATGTATAACAGATGTGCACAGGTACATTGCGTTATTAAACATAGTGCACACTCTCAAAAATGTATTTTTTTCTGTTCTCATTTTTTGCAAGTGAACTTTCATGATTGGAAAATCTGTTGTACCACTTTCAAATGTGCCAGGTATTCACGGAAGGAGGATTGCAGTGTGGTGCATTTTACAGGCATTGGTAAACTATTCAATAAGTGACCCTATGGCCAGATCTGACTGTCTTTCTACAGTCTCTTTGAAATTGATGGGGATTTTTTCAGGACTCTCATGAACCTCCTGTTTGAAAGAAATAAAATAAAAAACTTAGAAAGATAACAAGATTCCCTCTTCAGATCCCTAAAATATCGAAGTAGCTAAGCTTAAAGAACAATGCAACTGTCATTAGTGGACAGATATTTCAATGTGGTCATTTATAAAACTCATAAATCATGGAGTGCTAACTAGATGGATTACAGAAATGGAAATATGATAGACTTTGTTTAACTGAATGCCTATCTAATTGTCATAAACATGTAACATAAAATTCCTTAATATTAATTTCTTTTGTAAGCAAGCCTAGAGTAATCCCTTCACTGTCTGTGTTGTCTGCACACCAACTGGAGAATGGGTCAGAATGTGCCAAATTCAGAGCAGATGTTACATTTTCACTGAAAGTTTTTATGGTAAATTTGGTAGCCCAAGCTGTAAACAGAAGACAAACATGACATAAATTACAAACAGTGAAGATTATTGAAGACTCACAAGACTTGTACAGATTTTAGTGAAAACATAAATATGAAAAGTGAGTGTTTCTGGTGGATTCTCTTGGTTCAGTTCTCAATGGTTTTCCATCTTACACAACTGTCTACAATTCCAATACATTTAAAAGTATAATAAAATACTGGAAACTTGGTATTTTATTGTTTGTTTCTTCATCTTGGCTTCATTAATTGGACACTGGAATTTCCCATATAAAATATCAGTAAAAACATAAAAATAGTCAAAATATGAAATAGAGAGAGAGACAGTTTGACTTCTATTCCAAGTTCTAGGGAGAGAGATGGTTTTGACTGATTCATATCCAGACTGTGCCTAGAAGTTTTGATTTTGACAAACACAGGGGATTAAAACAAAACAAAAAACAAAATGAAACCAAAAAAAAAAAGAAAAAAAAAACAAACCAGGAGATTAACTGGTACAATTTTCAATCCTTTCCAGTGAAAAATGAAACCTTGCCTATGTAAGTCGCTGCAGGGTGGAAGACAGCTTCTCTCTCAGAGCTCCTGAGACATATCTGTTAGCATGGGAGTGTGATCATAGCAAGAAGGTTGCACCATGAAATGGACTGGAAATAGATCACACAAACATACAGCTATGCAACTTCAGAAGCAGCATTTTCAGATGTTTTGCCACCTTGGACCTTGGAGTACTGCACTGCTAGCAGGTGACTGAAAGCCGGTGTTTCAGCAAAGACTGAAAACTCTGATGCCATCATCACTATATCACAGTATCTTATGATCATAGCATCATAGAATGCTCTGGCTTGGAAGAGACCTTAAAGATCTTCTAGTTCCATCTCCCCTGCCATAGACAGGGATACCTTTCATTGGACCAAGTTTATCAGAGCTCCATCCAGCCTGGCACTGAACAGCTCCAGGAATGGAGCATCCACAGCTTCTCTGAGCAACATATTCCCTACCACCCTGAGAAAATAATTCCCTACCACCCTCACAGTAAAGAATTTCTTTCTAACGTCTAATCTAAACCTACTCTCTTTCACTTAGTTAAAAAGAGGTGTATACTTCCAACATACAGAATGACTTCTAGTTTTGACAGAACTGTTTTAAACCAGCACTAAACATGAAAGTTATAACATAGACTCTGCAGGTGTTAGTGCTGGCAATACAATATTAATGGAAGGGGTTAAATTACTGTTCATGTTACCTCACAGGATTATCTAGGTCAGTTTGACCTGTCTGTGCTGCTCTAGTAAACATTCATTGTAACTGGTATAAGACTATGCCTTGGATTTGTGAACAAAACATTATTGTTAACACAGGGATGTTTTCCTTATTGTTGAGCAGGGCTCACACAGTCAAGACCTTTTCTGCATCTCACATCACCCCACCAGTGAGCACATGAAACTGGGAGGGGACACAGCCAGCACAGCTGATCCCAACCAGTCCAATCAGCCCCCACATTCAATACCATATGTCAGCTTGTTCAGCGTATAGACCTGGGGAAAGAAGGAGAAAAGGGGAGACATTAAGAGAGATTGTTTGTCTTCTCAAGGCATGGTTATGCATGCTGAAGCCTGGCTTTCCTGGGGATGGCTGAACACTTGCATGACCATGGAAAGTGATGAATGAATTCATTGTTTTGCTTTGTTTCCTTACATGTTTTTTCTTTACTTATTAAGTTGTCTTTACCTCAACCCAGGAGTTTTCTCTTTTACCCTCTTTATTTTCTCTCCCCTCTCATCAGGGGGAGCGAGCAACCAGCTGGGTGGAGTTTAGTTCAGAGATGGGGTTAACTCACAACAGTTTTCCTAAATGAAAAGAAAAACATCCTTCTTCTTCCCAGCAGTTAGGCCTAGTTAGAATAGACAAGGTTTGTGGGAAAGATGTAGGCAAAAGTAGTTAAGATTCAAAGAATTATTAACAAGACGATGATATCTGTTCCGAATACTAACATCGTCTGCATGTTCCATTCCACGAACTACACAAATGGCCTTGCTTCCTACCTGTTTCCTTTGATATTTTTATTAGTCAAATTGGGGGGGAAAAAAAAGGAAAAAAACACAAAATTCAAACCAAACTAACCCACACAATTTTTAGTCAGGTGACTTTACACTACATCTTTGCATCAATTTCTACTTCATTTTAGTTAACACCACTATAGACCATGTGCCTCGTGCCAATAAACTGTGTGTTATCACTGCCTTTTATCATGTATGTGCTTTAGGGAAAAAATAGAACTGGAAAGGTTGTTGTATTAGTTAGCTAATTTGTATAACACTTTAAAGATGAAAATTACAATATATGTGCAGAGTATTATTATTTTTTTATTTCATCATCTACTATGGCTATTTGTTCAATTAACTCATTACAAATGAGTAACCACGGAGTGCATGTGGCATTATCACCTATTTTATGACAATTTACTGTTTTTCTCATGTGATTTGACTAAAATTAACATTGGGATATCTCATTAATGGCAATCGCCATAAGAAAATGTCTAAACAATTTTATAAAAACGAAACAGAACACCTTGAGGCTGAAAAAAGATTCAGAACAGAGCACAGGTCTTAAACCATGCCTGTTATTTTTGCTTGTAAAGTCTGCTCCTGCCTGAACTGGTTTTTATAAGAAACCTCTTGTCTTCACATTTGCTAAATACATAATATTAAAATTCCTTGACCTGTACCACATTAGTTATACAGATAACAAGAAACACATTGCCACAAGTTTTCCTCCACAAGGGATGAACATCAAGGTGAAATCTCGGCTCCTTTACAAGTAAAGGAAATTTTACCCTGGTTTTATACATGTGTTAATATTTAATCCAGATGTCCATATTGAGCTGTCATATCCAATGGTTTCCTTTCATACCAGTGGTTCCAAAGTACTATTAATTTAGCCAAAAATGGAGAAAATTGGAAAGTTTTCACTGACCGTCCAACTTTCATCCCTCTTCAACTGTGTCCTGTCAAGATCCATCTAAAGACCTCTCTTCCATGCTGTGTATCTGCACCTGGGGTGTGAACTGAGCTGACTGAATATTTTGATGGTATGTAAGTCTAGATCACTAGATCTGCTCTTGGTGTAGAAAATAGTATTTAGGTAGGTAAAGAAACAGATGAAAGACAGATGACAAATTGTATATAAGGCACAAACAGTTAAAATAAGCAAATTATTTTGAGGATAATTACAATTGCTATACAGTTTTCCTTTTCTCCCCTAAACTCTCCATCACTTACTGAAAAGGCTTAAGAACAACAGGAGATATTTTCTCTTAATTCTTCTGAAGTATGGTTCTATTCTGCAAGATATTAGAAGCAAGAAATGAGTAAGATCATTTATATTTGCTTTCTGATTTCAATACAGACATTTTTCTGTGACTGCAAATTGCTATGAAGTTGCTATACATTCAACCTCTGTGTGCTTTTGTATCCTGTATAGTATGAAGGCTACATGCAAAAAGGTTGTGTGCTATTAGTTGTTGATAAACAAAACATATAGTGAACAAAAAGAGACAAGGGAGTAAAAATTAATATTTATTTTTTGTTTCTCAGTAGGCAGCAAATGAAAAAATAATAGTATCTCTGATTTACAACCTCAGGGGGAGTTAAAATAAGCACATTTATTTAAGGAACACCTTCCCCAGACTGCGTAAGTCTTTGAAAACATTATTTTAATTTTTTTTCCTAGTAAAAAAAGGACTAGCAGTTAATTGTCTAAAGAAGTCAAGTACCCAGAGCATTTTTCTCTCTTTCTCCATTTCCCTTTTTTCTACAGTCTGTTTTCATAACATGATAATTACAGGGGCTTGTCACTGGTAAAATACTATGATTTCATCACAACAAGAGAAATCCAACAGAGAAGAACTGTGAAGAAAAACATAGAGAAAAATACAGGTCATCCATCTCTAATATTCATAATAACACTAGCAGTTTAAAAAAGATCTAGTTTTCTCCTTCATGTGGAAGGGGCTTTTTATCAGTCAGTACTTACAGATCTATTTGCTATAAATAAATTTTTATATGGTTGCTAGATATGCATTAAATATCTGACCTCCTAAATAGATCCAGAAATGAAGGTTAGTTTTCTTTTTTCTTTTTGCTTTGCCAGCCTAAACAATCTTCTTGTTGTATGAGCCAGAAAGAGGTCAGACTCTGAAATGCTGATGGTGCCCTGTGTCCTGCAGGTGGAAATACCACACAGTAAAATGGGAAAACAGAGATGTGAAATGTCCCTATTTTTAGCTGAAAAAAAACAATAGTCTGAAATCAAACACTACTTGTCACAATGAACTGTCTTTCTGTCTGACTGAAGAGTCCTTAAATAAAATCATCTTAAATGCATGGAGAAAATAATTACTAAATACTAAAAATAAATAAATAAATAAATAAATGAAGACGAAAGTAAACAGGACTAGAAATCTGTTCTGAAAGCTGGGAAAGGAAGAAAAAAAAATGAAAGAAAAAAAAAAAGGCTCTAAATCACAGCAAAAAAGCTTCGGGATAAATATCACCTGAAAATTTAAGGTGGAAATTAATGCTTACCAAGACATAAAAAAAGGAACCTTAGCCTTAGCTTCATAATATAGCCTTTTGGGAGTGTCCTGAAGGTGAGCCTTACCTGCTATACTGTGTATTCAAGAACCTACAAGCTCTTCAGCTTCTCTTGAGCCCTGGTTCAGTTTTACAGAAATTTCACTGAGTATTCTGAGGTGGAAGGGACCCACAAGAATCATCAAGTCCAACTCTTAAGTGAATGGCCCATATGGTTCATGTGTGTTGGTCTTGTTGTTGTTTCCTTTTTGTGACAAATGAGCAATTTAGGGTCATAAAGAATCACTAGCAAAAATATTAGCAAAAATGGTTTTAGTATCAGTTTTTAAAAATTCACCTTAACAAAGTTTAATGGCAAGTTTCACTCTATTTTTTGTTGCATAGATGAAACACACAAAGAAAAATGAAGTTAGAATCTTTTCAGAATTATTTACAGAGAGACTGATGATGCTAAAGGGAGACCCTTCCACTGATTCATGAGGTTTAAAGTGGACCACTTTGTTTCTCAAACTTCTCATGGAGCCTAGGTGTGTCTAAGTCCAATCTTAGTCTCTGACTTGTTCCACAGTTTATGGCTAAAGGAATTAACTACGTTGATATTATTACTATTGATTTAGCATGATATGAGGAACTGTTGTTAATAAGGGTTTCTCTGCCTTGGGTAAGGATGGATCTCAGTCTCAGGTAAGGAATCTCAAGTCTTGAAAGGCATCCTGGTTCAAGGGGAGCACGTCTGGCATGCAGTCCAGTTGCAATTTAGAGAGAACTCGAATTGGACTCATCTAAAGATCTGGTGTTAATAGAAAGGTGCATCTGCCAGGAGGAACCTTGTGAGGCATTCCAGCTCAAAAGGTCACCACCATGCAGCCAAGCTCTCCAGCTTGGAGACCCTAAAAGAGGCTCACTTAGGTAGCTGTATTTATGGGATGAAGGGGTTGATCCATAGTCAAACTGCATACAGTGGGACAGGTATGCATGAGACTCCTTGTACTGACAACTTTCTTTGTTCCTTGGCAAATAAATCTTGGAAAAAACACCCATTATTCATGTGTTAATCGTTTGACCTGTGTCCAAGCTCATATGCATCGGTGCTCACTGGGTCACTCTGCACCACTGTGGGTTTCCTGGAGTCCTTGGCCCAGCTATGACTCAGGCCTTTGCCTCCTTTGGAGACTGTACCAGCTCCTGATGGTTTCATTAGAGGGATCGAGTTCATCCATTATCACACCTCTAAAGTCCTCAGTAATTTAAGACAGAACACCAGCTCTGCAGGTAATCGTTATGTATTACCTGTGTCTTTAGGGGCACAATGTAGTGGTGTAGAATACACAGCAACTCTGTAGGAGTTTTGAAAATTATATCACTCTCTATTGTCCTTCAGACTTCTCAAAATCTTCAAATTCGAATTCATTGCTTACAAACCCACCAAAATCGTAAGATTTTCATACTATGTTCTGTTTTGATTTTTCCCTTCTTCCTTTACAAAAATGTGAATAGATGGCTACTTATATTTAATTCTTATAAGCCAGAACACCTTTCTTATCAGAAATATTGGAGATTTATTTATTTATTTTAAATTCAGAAGCACAGCAAGCAGGAAAATACATGAATATTTTTAATTTCCATTGGAGAAAGCAGACACCAGCAGTGCTAACATTAAAAAAGAACAATAGAACAAGGTCCAAGAATTTCAGCAGCCTAGGAGTGTTTTCAGATAATTGCCTGGAAAATATGTCGATTTCATAGATCATTGATAAGGATCAAATGCTCAGCTCTCTTCCTGTTACAGATTCCCAATCAGATGAGGTCCAACACTCAGAAAGTCCCAGAAGTTCAAAATACAGGGTCAATTTCCCTCATTTCATGAAGTTCTAATAGAATTTGTTTCCACTTTTAGTGTGGTCCACTTTGATCCACTGTTTCACTTATTGAAGGTTTCATAAGCAGTTGAATTCCTAGTGGTGACTCTCCCACAGCCTTCTTAGTAGACAGCAGTGTTGATTGAAAAAAAATTTCCATCCTCAGAACCTTGAAGGAATAGTGTGGACAAATCTGGTAAAAAAGGGTGCCCACAGGGACAAGAGAAAAAGTGTATGTTAGTATTTCTGGGCTAAAGGGAGGACAATTGATTGCTGACAGATTAGCTGTAAAGTGGATCAACTCAGAAGGCAGCTGCAGGGTTATTTTGGAGGACATTTTTCCCCCTTTTTCACACACAAAGGGCATTCAAAGCTGCATGTTTTGGGGGTTTTGGCAGAGGAGCTCTAAGTGACTACTAGCATCAATGAAAATGAAGGAAACTGGCCTAGCTGTCTACTTCAGGTTGTAATGTAGTGCTCTGAACTCCTCCTCTCTCCCTCTCCCTGCAACTTTCTGGAGGTACCTATTGCTTTCTATGTCTGGTTTATGAGAAATATGTTTGGTCCCCTGAACCCCACCTTCATTTGACATCTAAAGGAAACAAAGTGAACTTCTTCCTGAGAGTCTTTTAGACTCTCCCACACTCAAGTGGGGAGCTATACGTTTTTTCTAAAGACCTATCCTTTCCTGACAGCAGGCAGACCCTGTCACTTTGAATTAAATTACTATGAGAGCTTCCATTTGGTTTTAAAAGAGAATTTTTTATATTTTCTTCACACAAAAGCCTAAGCTAAAACTTAAAACTCAACTCCAACTTCTACAAACTCAGTCATTACCCAAATGGTACGTGCAGCACAGAGAAATGTACCTAAGCAGCACTGGAGTTTGTAAAAGAGCTGTGTTTTTCCAATTATAACTCTCTCTAAGACTTAACACTTACACTGCACAACATTATGGATCATAGGCTATTAGATAAAACAAAGTACATTGTCTACTCTTCTCTGAGCTATACCTATTTTCTTTGCATTTTCACTTGCTTTAGCAACATCCAGCTGGGGATGAGGTGCTCACATTTCTGCCACAATAAAACCAAAGTTGGCTAACTACAATTCTAAGAGCTCACAGGTACAGAAAAACTGCACACCTGCATTGGTATGAAGAGATCTTGTGGTAGAAACCAAGCCTACACATCATCAAGGGCAAGTCCTGCCTGACCGATCTAGTGGCCTTCTATGATAGAGTGACTACATCAGTGAAAACAGGAAAAGCTGCAAATGTCATTTATCTGGACTTTTGTACAGTCTTTGACACAGTCCCCCTGCAATGTTCTCTCTAAATTGGAGAGATATTGTTTTGATGGGTGGACTGTTAGATCGAGAAGGAATTGGTTGTATGGTCACTTCCAGAGAGTAGTGATCAATGGTTCAGAGTCCCAATGGACATCAGTGACAAGTTGTGTTCCTCAGGAGTCTGTATTGGGACAAGTGTTATTGCATATCTTCATTAATTACACAGATGAAGGGGTAAAGTTTACCCTCTGCAAATTTGCAGATGACATCAAGCTCAGTGGTGCTGCTGACACACCAGAAGGATGGGATGCCATCCAGAGGGCCCTAGACAAGCTCAAGAAGTGGACTCATAGGAATCTCATGAGGTTTAACAAGACCAAGTACAAGGTTTTGCCCCTAGATTGGAGCAAGGCCCAGTATCAATACAGACTGGGTGATGCACACATCAAGAGCAGCTCTGCCGAAAAGAACTTGGGAGTGCTGGTGGATATGAACCAGCAATGTGTGCTTGCAGCCCAGAAAGCCAATTTTATTTGGGGCAGCATCAAAAGGAGCATCACCAGCAGGTTGAGGGAGGTGATTACACCCCTCTATTACACTCTGGTGAGACCCCACCTGGAGTGCTGCATCCAGTTCTGGGGCCCCAACACAGGAATGATGACCTATTAGAGTGAGTCCAGAGGAGGGCCAGCAAGATGATTAGAGGGGTGGAGCACCACTCATATGAGGAAAGGCTGGGAAGATTGTCAAGCCTGGGGAAGAGAAGGCTTTGAGGTGATCTAATTGAGGTTTTACAGTACCTGAAGGGAGCCTATAAGAAAGAAGGAGAGAAACTATTTACAAGGGTGTGCAGTGACAGGACAAGGGAGAATGCCTTCAAAATGAAAGTTTAGATTAGATATTCAGAAGAAATCCTTTACTGTGAGGGTGGTGAAGCACTGGAGCAGGTTGCCCAGAGAAGTTGTGGATGCCCCATCCTTGGAATTGTTCAAGTCCAGGTTGGATGGGGCTCTGAGCAACCTGGTCTAGTAAAAGGTGCCCCTGCCTATAGCAGGATTGTTCTTTAAGGTCCTTTCCATCCCAAGCCATTCTATGATCGAATGATCTTAAGAAGTACCTCTGCTTCATATGAGTTTAGAGCCCTGTAAATGGGTGAAATGAGTGTGAATGGGTGAAAAAAACAAATGTTATTTTTGTTCTGCAGATAGGGAATAGACAAGACAATGTCTATTCTGACAGACCTCTCTGTCTTCCAAAATTGGCCTAAGGAATCCAAATCTCCTGACTTCATCCACAGTGCTTTGTGAACACATGTTTGTTTGGTCACGTGGTAACTGGTAATACATTCCTGAGTTGCAAGTTCTAGAGAAGATGCTTTGGTACTGGTACTTGCATTACAGGCATCCTGATCTCTGCCTCAGTTTAGGTTGCGTGTAAATCCATTCTGTCTCTACCACAGATGATGCCATAGAACCTTTAGGATCTCAGGCCATTTTGGTCTAATGTTGTGATGTGTCCACATGAGTGTAAGGAAAACATCAGTGGGCTAGGCTCTTCTGGGCTAGTAAATGGCACATGCCAAGACTATTTCCTCCAGAAGTCATATTAGCCATGGCCTGAGACCAAGGAACTTTGTGTTTGTCAGCCAAGGGTGGGTGAACATTAACAAGAATACTTCTTGTGTGCTTAAGACACAACAATGTCAGTGAGTCTTCTTGCCAACTGTTTACAGTATGTTCAACCTTGTTCACTCTGTTCCTTCTCCTCTTCTTCCAATCCCTGCATAGTGCACAACTGAAAACAAGGCAGCAAACTAGCCTGGGATCTTCCCCAGAAAGCACTAGAACTCCATTGTAAGAGACCTGTCAGTGTAAATTTAACTGCTGGATAGGCTTGAACCTGACTGAAGCACATACATATGCAATCAAGAGCAGACAAACTCCAAGGTACATGGAAAGTGTGTGGCAAAATGAAGCTCTTCTAGTAAAGATTTTTTTTGTTTGGTTGGTTTTTTTTTAAACATAAATCCTATTTTGTGACTGAACTTACTGGCTCTCTACAGATACATCATCTCCTTTCTTCTTTCATACCATTATTGACAGCAGAATTTTATTTAAAATATCTGTAGGAGCTAAGGCTACACTACAGATATGTCAGAAGTAAATACCTTTGTAGATTTGGGCCTCTGTTCTCAAACCCATTGTCTCCATTGTACTTTCTCTCCACACACTGTGTATCTCTATGACAAATCATTATGGCTGTGTTTGATTTGAACATTGACTGATGTGTACAAGCAGGGCAGGGGGGAAACAGAAGGGTACAGGGAGCAAATATTAAATTTGAAAAAAATTGTGCCATAAAATACATAATTTTAAAGTAAAAAGGACATCTTCATTTTCTAAATGAGCCTTTTAAAATGATAGGCAATAATGGGAGAATAAGTCCATTATTCATTTATAATAGAATTAACATAACAAAGCTGCTTAATGTGAAAGTTCAGAAAGCTCTGATTAATAAATTAATCCTTATATTTTACAATAGGTCTCATTTTTTGTGAATAATTTCTATAAGAAACTGTCTTAATAATCTCAATGTTTTTCTTCAGGAAATTTAACTCTTTATGAGCTACCCAGAGCAGAGACCAAGAAGAATTTCATGTTCTGTAGATGGGTGCAAATAAATTTATGTTTTGAACAGTGATAGCATTGTAGAGGGAGAAGCTGGAGGCAGAAGCAGAGACTCCACCAGCAGCCATGCAGTGCATAAGGGAACATCACACTTGTGTTAATAGCTAAGCAGCACAATTTAAATTAATCTGAACATTAAATATAATGATGGAAAAAAGAATTATCAATCTTCAGCTTTGAGAAAAGTAGCCTGAATAGAGAGAGATTTATTTTTTTTAAATTTCTTTCATAATTTTTCTTTCTGTAAATTACTTTCTAGTGTGCACACTGTCTTTTAAACTTGCCTGCTCTTTACTATATAGACTCTACAGGTTTGTTTTATTAGTAGCATTGTCCCTAAATAGTTGTAAGCAGTGCCATATGATGTATGGCATCATTCCATGTTCTATTTCTGTATTAACAATTTTATATAGCAGCCTTTCGTTTTTACAAGAAGACACTAATGAAACCAGTACTTTCTGATTCCATTTCTCTTTCCCCCATAATTGACCTCTGATGCTATTATTTCCCTCCAAGCAAGTCTAATGGGAATGGACAAATCTTTCTGATTACTTTTGGAGGGCCAAAAAGGATGCTTACAATAGAAATCTTGGGATAAAATGTTAGTCACAATGAAGTAGAAAATGGTGAATTCTGCTCAGACAAACCATGCACCACACAATGCCTTATGGGACTTGCTCCAGTCTGCTTTTGAAATCTTTGGAGAGAGGATTAATAATGTAGTAATATAACAAGGAAGGCAGAAAAGAGAAAATAATGATGACGTTTGTAGTTTCACCTTGAACAAAGTGAATGCCACTTTTACTGAGGTTATCAGAGCATTCATGGTGTGGTTTGACTGGGGAATGGAAAAAAATAAAGCCTGGGAGGCATGGGCTGACCTCCTCAGTTTTGGAGTCCAGCCACTGCACAATGACAGAAAGCCACAGCCATTGGGGCTTGTGTCCTTCCTTTGGATAATGCAAATGGAATTTTCTTCTCTGGTTTACTGCCTACACATCAACAGCAAAACAACTGAAAGCCTTTCTTTGGGTTGTCAGAGCAATGAAGTCTCATTTCTAGTATTACTGATCTTTGTTCCTTCACCTGTGGACTATTCTGGTATGTTCAACTTATCTGTTCTCATCACACTTTTATTCTGTAAATCTAAAAGACAATGCACTGCTTTGTTAAATGGCATAGGACAGGAGGGGAAAAATAATCATACACAAAAATAATAGTATGCATCTAGACTGCACAGCAGTTCTTCAGAAATTACTCTCACTTCAAATGCAAGCCAGAAGCAGCAGATCTTTAAAAGGAAAGCATTTGACAGATTACATTCCCTAATAAGCCTCATATTGCAAAACAGAGGGGAAGGCAGTTTTAGAAAACTGTTTCTGATTCATGTTTTATTACAAATTAATGATGCAAACAGGAAATCAGAAACTCCATTACTTATTTGCATTAGAATTCTTCCATCAATGAGCTTTCAGTTTGATTTTTATTTGTGATTCCTACCACTCTTGTTTTGGTTAAATTTATGATTTATGTCTTCATTATTTTGGTTTAATTTATGGTTTCTTTTTATCTAGAGTGGTTTAGAAAGAGCTGTGCAAGCTTGGTGAAATCTATTTGGCAAAGCAAGACTGTCTTTACAGAAAAATTAACAAGGTTTGCCAATCTTGTGAGCCCAAGGGTTGTATCATTTAAATCTTTCTCTTATGCTCAATGAAAAAAAAAGAAAAGCCCTTAGAAATTACTTCTTTGGCACAAAGCACCAGCATCTATTTAATTGTTCTTCCCTTTGGCATTGCTGCTGCTCACAAGGAAGAAGAACAACAACACAAAAATATCCACGTTTGCAAGATCCTTTAAGGTCCTATTCATGTTCTTCCTCACTTCATCCCTACTGTCTTAGTCGTTCTCTTCAACTGTTCTCACCTTTTTATATTCACAGAAGACACCTTTCTTTTCCAGCTCAGCCCTAGCCACAAAGCAAAGATTTGGTGGCAGTCATTGACTTATCAGTTTAGAAGACCTGTTGAATCTTTTCCAACCTTAGCAATTCTATGATTTTCATGCTTGCAAGGATGGCAACTTTCACTGTGCATAAATGTTTGCTCTATTCAAATTTGTGTACGACAGCTGATGTGGGGATGCTCCCCCTTCGCCCC
>VWZF01000813.1:71413-91430 GCA_013396755.1 Sclerurus mexicanus
GAAAAAAAAAAAAAAAGCTTTCAATCTTCATGACTTAATGCTTTAGAAAAGCTGACCCTGTGGTAAGTGTATAAGGATGCAGATATTCCCTAGGAACCAGAGTGTTGTCCTGGTCTCCTGTCAGACAGCATTACAACTTAGCCTGAGGTTTTAAAACCTAGGGACAACAGATATCATTTAAGGGCTAACTTCGAAATTAAACTTCTGAACTTGCCCAACTTGTGTTAGGAATTAATCTAATACAAAGCCCAAGGCTGTGAGAACAAGAAAGTGTACTGTTTCTATGTCTCTCGAAACATCAAGAAGAGTTAGCCTTATACTCTTATTTAAAGTAAAATTTATTTATTATTTATTGCCTTTGACTAACCATGTGCTTAACAGGATCATCACACTGTAGATTCCAAATCAAATAGCATCCAACAAATTTATCACAGTGTTTGTCTCTCATAACAGTCTACCCTCTTCAAATTCCAGACATGATCAGGCAAATCAAAAGCACTACCAGAAACAAGAAGAAAATTAGGAACATTCTGTAAAAGCAATATAGTTAAATGCAATTCCCAAAATAGTCTTTAAAAATAAGCACCATAGCTCCATAATCAGTATATTAAGGAAATCAAGGCAGTGGAATTCAGTTTCGTAAAGACCTACTTAGGATGGTCACTAGGATTGTTTGGCTCATCTTTAGGATTTTTGAGTGCTTTCTGCATTAATAAAAAGGCCCACAATTAATATGAAATAGTGAATAAGAAGGAATGTTTTCTTAGGAGAATGACTTCATGCTTTTTTAACTAGGAAAACTCCTTAAACTGCTCAGTGCTAGAACCCAGTACAACATGTCAGAAGGAGGTTTACTCTATATTTAGTATCTCTGTATAGAGGATTTGCCACTGACTATGCTGAAAAATTGGGTAAGGTATGAAGTGGGCCTTGGGGTTTTGGCAGGATTATTCCTTTTTTTATGTTCCATTCTTCTGTATTAATAGACCTTATTCATGATTTTTATGTTTTTTAAGCCAATCCTTTTGTAAATTTCACATCCAGTAAATTTTCAACATAGAATAGTACCTCCAGCAGAAAAATTGATTACTTTTCCTCATAGTAGGAAGAGTAACAATTTCATAGGAATGATGTCAGGTTTTCCTGAAGGATAGAAAGGGTTGGGCATTTGTTAAAATAAGTAGGTTATCCTGGATAATGAAAAGGGTTAGGCATTTGTTACAATAAATCTAATCATATTTTATAGTTATATCTTGCTTATATATACATATGTTCCACAGTACCTTAAAAGCTTCTAAAGAGTTTAAAATACAGCATGCAAGTGCTGAGTTTGAAATGTACTGCAGTGTCTTTAATACTTTTCTGGTATTATTGCCTCAGAACACGTGAAAAGTGCACAATGTACATGAACTGGGAAGAACTATAAAACTCTCAGAAGTTGCACCCTGAGGCATGTACCTCCAAAACCACTTGACACACAGGAATAAGTGTAAAAACAGCCAGTTTATAGCAAACCATATTAACTACATGTAAAGATTTCAAAAATACTGTGTAAAAATAACAACCCTATCATTAGATTAGTTGAAAATACACTTTAAAAAAGGTCTAGATGTTTTAAAAAACCAAATCTAAAGTAATTGCTCTACCAGGGATGCCTAACTGAAATAGCAGGAGGCTTAAAATGGTAGCTTCCTTTCCATTCATCTCAGGAAAGCTAGTAATTTACACTTATGTCAGTGTCAGTATTGTTAACTTCAAGCTTTCAAAATTAATGAGTCAGCCCAAAAGAAGTTTTATCTTTCACCTAAAAATAGTTAAGTTAAATAAAGGTGAGTGGCTCATCCATCCTTTTCCATCTCCTGCTCTGTAAACTCTCTCTCTTCTTTGTTTTCTGGAACTCTTTTCCTAACTCTGTAGACTAGAAAGTTGTGCACTTTAAACAAAAACTAGGCAGTCATGGGAAAAACTGTATACTGTAGTCTTTGTGATTAAAACAGTTTCTATTTCAATTTTGATGTAAGAAAAGACTAAAAGTCTCATGACTGTGAGTATTCACTTTGGTATCATGGATAAAGGCCCTTTGGCATATACCAACACTCATTTTCTCCTTTTGAAAAAGAGTGTCAGAATAGTACCTGAACTGTAGAAAGTCCCTTTGAAGTCAGAATGGGATAATACTTTGCAGTTATACTGACATTAAGAACACCTCACTCATTTTTCAGTTTTGATGTAGAAAGAGGGAACTACAGTAAACTTTGTTAACATTTCTCCATCTCTTTAGTTTCCTCTAATCCTCTTTCTCATCAGCATATTCAAGAAGAGTTAGCAAATTCAGTTCAGCCTAGACACCACAGAAATTGTGACAGCACTAGATCTGTGACTTAATGCAAGGCAGTGAATACTGGCCACTTTGGTTTTAACCCAGCATTAGACATAGTATCTAAGTTTGGACATTATGGTCTAAATGGGTAAACTACCAGACAGCTGGATTGCCAGGCTCGACAGTTTAGGTTTAGTACTGTAGCTGCAGACTGTTTGCAGATGGAGTACCAGAGAGATCTCTGTTTGGACTTCTCCTGTTAAATATTGTTATCAATGGCCTGGAGAAGGAGGTGCAGTGCACCCTCATTAAGTCTGCAGATGACACCAAACTGAGGGGTGCATTCAATGTGCTCAAGGGCAGAGTTGCCTTTCAGAGGAATCTATGCAGGCTGGAGAAATAGGCTAATAAGGAACTGATGAAGGATAAACGCAAGGTTCTGCACATTAGGCAGAGTAATACCCTGCAACAGTACGGTCTGGGAACTGGCCAGCTGTGGAGTAGTTCTGGTGAACCGTGTCTGGAGGTGTTGGTGAACAGTGGACTAAGCAAGAGCCAGCATTGTGCCCTGACAGGCAGGCTCTCAGCATCCTGGGCTGTGCTAATCAGAGGATAACAAGGGTATCACTGAAAGCAATTTACTCGGCATTTGTTAGACCATATCAGAACACTGTATCCAGGTTTGAGTACAAGAAAGTTATTGATAAAGTTCAGTAACAAAACAGATTGTCCAGTTAAGCTGTGAAATTTCTACCTTTAGAGGTTTTAGAGGACTGACCTGGAGAAAATGTTGAGCAATCTGGTGTGACCTCACACCTGACTCTGAGCAGAAGATTGGAATCTCTGACTCTTTGACTTTCCTTTGAACCATAATGATTTTATGGTTGCTATTAAATTTATTTTCTAACCAATATTAAACACAATTTCCTGGGTCAATGGCAGCATTTGTTTGGCTGAAGAACAAGTGGTAAAACTACAGTATATCAAAGAAAATTTTGATTTAGTAATCTGATGAAATCTTGATCCCTCAGAATTCAAACAGTTCATGTAAAAAAAAAAAAAGACAGTTTCTTGATCTTCAGCTAAAAAATGGTTTTATATTAACCATTCAAATATAAATATTTTGTCCAAAATTAAATTAAAAGATTTCTGTGGCTCAAAGAAAGTCTGTTTTACCAGCTTTATGAACATTAAAAATATTTTGATTTGCTAGTGAACTGAAAAAAACATTTACACGTATTTTTTGAAGAAACATTTGGCTGTAACTTAATTTAAGTCTTCATTTTTCCAAGAGATCACAATGTGGTTTATTTTCTTTAGTTCAGGGAAGTGATATGATACTGAAAATTGTGTGTATTAAAAGGGGGAGCCAAAGTGTCACCAAAACATCCTTTTTTCCTTCTTCCTCTTCTGTTATTTTGATAGATTTCTTTGTGTGTGTGTGATATTTAAATAAACAAAAATATGTTCTTATTTCTTCTGCTGTCCTTGGTTAGCATGTTATCTGAGGTATGATCACTTTCAAAAATCAACTTTAGGTGGATTATTTTGAGCTCAAAGTATTAACTCCACCTCCTAGTTCTAGTAATAGAAACAGGAAGTTTCCAGTCTCTGAAGACTGACATTTCTACATGAAATTTTGTCTCTTCTTATTAAACAAAAATAATCCTAAAAGTAATTCAGACTCAATAAGCAGGGTTTATAAAGAATGGTTCAAGCAGTTAATATACAAGGTAGGATTTGAGAATGGGAGGAGAAGCAGGAGTGAAACATGATACTCTTTTTTTTTTTCTTCTGGAAAAATAAAGTAGCAGAAAAGGAAGTGTATCACAGTGGACAAATGAATGGAGTCTAACACCTGGTTCATGCAAATGTCTAGAAAATTTCAATCAGGAACATTTTCAGGATGTGTGGCTCCCAAAGCTGCTGATTTTTTCCAGGAATACAAACACAAAGAAACCACCAGTGAGGCTTTTGCACAAGTTGCCCTGAAAACATCATTCAAAAGAGAAAAATTATGATCACTTAAGAGCAATAGTGTTGATGTGCCATCTGGAAAAGGAAATTTTGAAAAAGAAAGAAAAGACATAAAAACACAAAAAGTTATGCTTCAATAGTATAAATACAAACTCAATAGTACCAGAAAGTATGTTCACTTTTAGCTTCCATGATTTCTACTCCCAGAAAGAGTTTCCCTTACACTTAAGATACATTACCTGAATCAAGGGCAAGAGATTTTGTTCATGAGTGGAAACTGGAGGAACAACATCTACAGCAGCATCAGCAAGAAACTTCACATTCAAAGAACAAGTCAAATCCTTAATTGTGAAATTCATGAAGTGGCAACTTTGAGATGCAGATCAATCAAAAGCAGGATTGATACAAGGGCAGGTATAGATTCCTCCATCTTCATTCACTGGACAGTATGTATATATGCATTTTACTGCAATTGTTTCTAAGCCCAGGAACCTTATGATTCATTGGCAGAGGCTACACTGTGTCAGCTGAAGTAGAGTCTTTGCCCATAGAATCTGCATCATGCTTCTCTTAGCAGAAATCTCTCCTTGCATATCTGACAGGTTATTCTGTAACTACATTCTTAAAAAAAAAAAAAAAATCATGTTTCTTTTCTAAGGCAGACATGCTCTGTTTTCTGCCATATATAAGAACATTATTAGAATGTTAGCTAATATTAGCAGCTGCCTTTACATAAATTGATCTTTCACTGATTTCTTCTGACTTGTTTGGAACACCAAAGGTCTTTTTTATCACTGGTAGTACTGTTGAAGGAAGAATTACAAGGAAGCCAAGCCGGCTTTCTTAAACTGAATACAGCAAACATACCCAGGTTATGTGTTTAACCCTGTAACTCAGAACAACAAGCAAGCAAGAGACTAAATAAAATTAAGGCTGCAGCAGAGGAAGCTGTGCTGCAGCAAATACACTTCCAGAGTTGTGTGCTGGGTATACAGATATTTCAGATTACAAGGTAGAGGAAGATGTCATTTTTCAGGGTCTTCTTCTAGGGACACATGGTTTGTGAAGGAACAGCTGCTGTAAAAAGAAACACAGACAAACATTAAGATAAGTGCTCATTGTATTTCTCCTGTCTGATTTCTTCTGCTGGATTACCTGGGAGTCATCACCAACTTCCATAACTTCATATGGCAAAATCAGAACCACTGTCAACTTGGCTTGAAGTTAATGGGCCACTTACTGTGAGCATCACAGGTAGTTGTAAGGAGTATATATTTCGACTTATTTTTCGGTCTAACCTTGCTTTCATAGTGCCAAGATAATATTCTAGAAAAATTTAATGTTATAATGACTAAGTAAAACTGATGAAGCATGAATATGGGATAGTTTTTTGTAGCACTCATTTTTATTTCCTACAATAAATAAATGGCTATTCATTTGAAAGTGTCAGAGATAACTAACAGGATACACTTATTTAAGCATCTTCTCATTTTCCACACATGCAAAGCAATGATGATTGGTATTTAGTATTTATGAGTCTAGAGATCTCTTACTGTATTAATGTAGTTGTAGTTCTCATAAATTTGTATCTTTAACACATAGAACGTTTGTATGTTTTGGCAAACACAGTGGTAATGTAATGTGGAAGGCAGTGCAGTGCTGTTGCTGTATCCTTGAATGAGTGCTGTTATTCCTGTGTGGCCCTAAGCAAACCAATCCTTCTTCCTCTGTGGTTGGCGGTCTGCTTTCACAGAGGTCCCTGGAAGAGAGGTACCACACATTAGTTCTTTATTTTTATTGTTCTGAGAATATCCTCAGTAGCCTTACCCATCTCTTTAGAGCAGCTGGTTGAAAGTGATTCTTCCCTTTCATCACAGATTTCATAGAATATTCTGAGTTGTAAGAGATCTACAAGGATCATCGAGTCCAACTCTAAAGCAAATGTCCCATATGGGGATCAAACCCACAATCCCAGTGTTATTAGCACCATGCTCTAACCAACTAAACTAATCTCACTTATTTCCACGGCTCAAGAACTCTCAAAAGCTGTAATTGTTCTACCTGCTACTTGGCTGTCCAGTAAAGACATAAATAAGGAAACCTTTTTCCCATTGAAGATATGTGAAGGTTGTTTCCTTTCTGATCTTCAAGTGGTGCATGTCACTCTGAAAGAGGAACGAGAGGTGAAAATCTAAGTTTGCTTTTTATTTCATGTAAAGTCAATTTCATGAGTGTTGTCCTTCCAATCTCCCAAGACTGCCTGTAGGAGTTCAGATTCCTCTTTAAAGGAGGCTAATGTTGCTGAGGAACTTTGACATTGCTGATAAATGATTCTATGTAAGGGTGAATCACTGATTTATTGCCTGCAGTATTAGATTGAAATTTGCAAGAATGGCAAAACTATGGACTTTTATAGACTGTTATTTGTAGCCATAGTTTTCTGATGACCTCTTCTGCTAAAACAGAAAAGATGATGATATGAAGGGAAAAGGAAAATATAACTTGGAAATACTTAAGTATTGAGGGGCTAGAAAGTGGTGAGACATTATCAGTCACTTGACCTTCAAGTGAGCAAAGGAGGTGTTTATTGCATAAAATAGTAGCTCTTTGGGAGAGTTCCAGAAGGAAGATGAGTGGGTCAATTTACTGCTTGGCTCCTGTCTGTCTCTGCTAAGTTTCCTCACTCTCCACAGATCATAATAAGGCTAACCAGGTTCAGACAGAGAAAAGACTCTCTCTCTTGTCTGAACTTATATATCTAATTCAATGTTACCCCATTGGAACTGCATTCTGCCTTGGTGATAGCCATTTTATAATCTCCCAATCAAATGTGAGACAAAACCCCACAATAAACACACAGTTATTTCCACTGAGCCAAGAGGTGATATTTCTATCATTTATCTTTGAGGTTATGAAACTCATTAAGAAATTTTTATGGGTTTTTTGTCTTTTCTCTCTGTTTACTTTTTATTCAACATTGGTGCATGAAAAGAAGTAAAAACAGGTAGTTTGTAAGTAATTTGAATCTCATGTAATTAATTCAAATATTTCCCCCAAAAAAATGGGTTTTAGTTTTTAGTTTAGTTTTAAAGTGAGAAAGATGACCAAACTATATTGTGTTTCTATATATATTACAATATATTGTAAACTGTCCTGCTTGCAATCAACATTTTAAAATCTAAACATTGTGGTTTCCACAACTGAGGTCAGTGTTTACAAGGCATTCACTTTGATTTATTCAAACACATCAGCTTAAATTCTGGAGACATCTATAATATTTTGAAAAATTAGGATGTTGTTGTGTTTTAACTCCATCTGGCAGTTGTAAGTTAGTACCATGGGGCCACTGGCTCACCATCCCCCTGTGGAGGGTAGAATCAACACATGGGTTGAGATAAAAACAGTTTAATAATTGAAACAAAGTAAAATATAATAATGATTGTATTATTAATATTATTAGCAATAATAGTAATAATAGTAATGAAAAGGAGTAGGAGAAAGGAATTAAACTCAAGAAAAAACAGTTGATACACAATACAATTGCTCATCACCTGCTGATCAATGCCTGTCGCCCAGTAACAATCAGCAGCTCCCAGTCAGGTTCCCCCAGTTTATATACTGGACACAACATTCTGTGTGGCCATTTCAGGTCAGCTGTCTTGGCCATGCTCCCTCCCAGCTTCTTGTCCATCTTCTCACTGGCAGAGCAAGGGAGACTGAAAAGTCCTTGGACTTTGATTAAGCACTGCTTAGCAACAACTAATACATCAGTGTGTTATCAACATTATTCTCTTACTAAATCCAAAAGACAGCACTGCATCATCTATGAAGAAGAAAATCAGCTCCATACCATGTGAAACCAGGACATACATTAAGGAATTTTACCAGCCACAAGCAATTTACAAACAGAAATATGGATGAGATCTGTCAAATAAGTTATTATCACTCTTAATAACAGTCATAATAATATAAATATCTTCAAGTGTGTTCATGTTTTGGAAGTGGATTCTTCTAATTTTAACTTTTTCTTCAATACAATTGTCCTTAGTAATCAGAGTTTTTTAAGGAGCTAAAAGCATTTCGGACCTTTTAGGAGGAATATAAGGATGAGATTTTTTGAGAATACATTTACCAAGAGTGGAACATAAAAATCATAGACAATAGAGGGATCCTGAACTGACTTCTATTATTGCAAAACTAAGTGAATGTACCTTACTTTAAAACAAATAGAAGTATAGAACTGAACTTCACTGATTTCTGTCTTCACAAGTTAATTACTCACCTGACCACTATACCACAATAGTGATCATTCTGAGTTCACAAACATTTTCCCCATAGTTATAGTGTCTACTCAGCTGGTTTACAATGTCAGGACATGCACCTTGTAGTCATATATGTCTAGAGGAGATACCCTTGTCATCTAGAATGCTGGGAAGTGTCCTCAACTTCCACAAGACATAGTTATTTCCCAATAAACTAGTTACTGGAGGAAGAATTTTTCAAGCCAGTTATTACAACCATGCAGGAATAAGAATTTTGCTGGAGAAAGAGCAGAATAAATTTAAAGGAAACTGAAGCATGTAATTAAAAAAAAAATTATTTTATCAACTGATCATTCTTACTTTTTCTTGATGTAGCATCACACCAGGTGTCAATCAATTCTGCAAAAGTGCTATATATTCCCAGTTTTCAACTAAGATTATGTATTCCTGATTGCATGACATACTTTCAAAAAAAAGCTGAATAAACCCGAGTAAAGTACTGCATTTCAGTTGCAGCTCTACAGTAATGGGTATCTGACCTTACCTACTGAGCAAAATATAACACTTCCAGCGTAAAAGCTCCATAGTGTTTTTTATACAAGTCAAGTTACTAAGCAAGCTTAACAGGTATGCTCTGGTTACCTTACAACACGAAGCCCAATAGTTGTCTACTTAGAAGTTGTGCCAATGGCTTTCTGAATACCTTGAATTATCTGGTCATGGTAGATGCCATCTCACTTCAAAAGGAGGAGCTGAGGAGCTGCTACCACCTAATGGGCCAATGAAGTGTACGGGTGAAGTTCTTGCATTTCTGACTCCAAAACTAGGTGGAGATAAAGGCTTTGGCATTCTGCAGAGCATGCACATTAATTCTCTTGATCAGGAATGAGCTGTATCTGTTCTTCAGTGTCTCTGATGTAGCAGTCTGCTCTGTTACAGGACCGCAAAGAATTTGATGCCTGCTGGGGAATACCAGTGTCTGTGCTGGTCTCCAAAAACACACATACACACCACATGCTAGGGGGTCCAGGGTGCCAGCCTGGACCAGTTGGTTCTATGGCTTTGACTAGATTGACAAATTCACAGAAGAAAGCAGTGAACTAGTATCAGTAACATGGGCAGACTGAAGCCTGCTATGCTATGCAAAAGCTATGTCCATATCTAGTTAATAATTTATCTTTCTTATTTCTGTGTGATATCAAAGGCAATAAGGTAGTACACAGGTAGTTTTAATAGATAATTAAGGAAATGGCCTAAGTATACCAGAACCTGCTCCATTGTCAAGCAAATTGCCTTACCATGCATTATTTTTGCATCCTTTATTTGTTATCTTCTTCCGTGCAGTGCTGGAACCTTCATTTCCACTGAAAAATGCAATTTTACTGCAGTCAAAATAATGTCCTTGTCCATTTTGGTGCTCAATGCAATAGGAAAGAAAGATTAAAACTTTATTATTTCCTTGATTCATTTGAATAAAGTCAAAAGGCATTATTTTAATGAAGTGTAAATATGCTTTCTGATTTGGAGTTTGATTTGAATATTGTCGGGAAATGTGTGGCTTAAGTAGGGATGCTGGATTAAATGTTAAGCACATTACCATTTCTTACATGAGGAAATAGAAAGTTCCTTGAAAGACTTGACAGGACCATTTCCTATTGTTTAAGGCACTCAAAATCAAAATGCTTCACAAAGTCATGTTGATGTCACCAATAATTCTTTTCAGAAAAATTACAATGATGTTGTAATGCTTCAGCTTTACATTTTTGCATTGAAGCATTTGACATTCTTCATTTAGAAATCATTCATCTGATTAGTATTACTTTTGTATCCTTGATAATACAGTCTTATTTATAAACTGGTAAAAACAGCCAAAGGGAGTGAACATTTTGTTTAGTTACAAGTTTTTTCAGGTTCTTTTCAGAATAAAAAATTCACTCATATTTACATTATTTTTTGATATATTTTTACCTGCTCTGTTCCATTTTGTCTTATTGATTAAAAATAACTGATATTATTGAAATGAAAATAATTCATCCTTGCTAAGTTAGGTATTTTAATTAAAATAAACATCCCACTTCAGTTTTCAGAAACCCTTTCCTGTCGTAAGAAGGTTTTTTTGTGTTGGGGTTTTTTTGTGGGTTTGTTTTTTTTTTTTTTGGTCATAACCTCTTTTTTAGTTTGAATGTTCAGATTTTCTATGAAAAGGGGATTCAATTTTCTGACCAGCATAATAACTGTTGGTAGAATACGGACATGTGCTTTGCAGGTACATAAAAGTAGCATTTTTAAGTTTTTGCCATTTATTGTTTCATCCCAACTTACATGTTGCCTTGTCAACATCCTGTCAGGTCCAATGGCAACAACTGGGTGCAGTTTAACACACAACACATAAAGACAAGGTGTAGAAGAAGCGATTAAAATCTGTGTTATTCTGTTTTAAGGCAGCTACCCACTCATTGTTATTTCTGGTAACACATGTCAGAAATGCTTACCACCCAGCTAACTCAGAGATTGGTGGGTGCTCCTTATTCTCTGTGACTGAAACTAATTTGAGTTCTTTGGCTGTTTTCAGAGTCCTCCTTTCATTCCAGAGGGGAAACACAAAATCCCTGTGCTCAGTGGGTGCCTCCTGCTCTGGAGTGCATGTGGTGGGAGCCAGTCTGTGCTGGGGGAGCTGTCTATGCCCCCTCCCATGAGGAAGTCTGCTGGAGCTGCACAAAGAACTTTATGAGTCATTTGAGAAGAAATTTTTCTGGAATAACTTTAAACATTATCTGCCTGCCTTCATCTTATATAGAAAGCTCATGCTTCCTCAGATAACTTTCCTAGCACTGAAAACTAAAACAAACTTATTTTTCAGCTTAGCTCATCCTAACCTCTTAAACCTCTGTTGAGTCACAAATTTCCTTCATTCTGTGACCTGACCTGCAATATTTGTCATGGTTTGTCTTGCTTTCAGGGTAATTTAAATAATTGCCTAGTAAATCAGAGCACCCTATTCTAAGCTCAGATCAGTATTATTTTAGCCCATATAATTAATTCAAAGGAAAACAGCTCCCTCACCCCTAGTTCCTAAGAAACATTTTCTGGTAATTCATATTGACAGCACTGAGTTGTGACATTTATTGGGGAGGTGAAGCTGACCAGCTGCAGGGCTCCTGACTGATTTACTCAGCCAACAAGCTGCTCATGATTCCAGCCAAGTATTGACTTTTCTTTCCCTTCTCTCCCGCATAGTTGGAGGGAAAATACGGAGGCATTCTTTATTTCTACATATTTATTTTTACCAGTCATACTGAAAGTTAAAAAATGGACCACTGCCTATATCTTCCCTTTAAAATTTATTTTCTTAATGCAAAAGAATCTCAAATATGTTTCAAGGAAAGAAAATCAGCGTTGAATTCAAACTAGTTGAAATATAAAATAAATGAGCAGACTTTATCTAACATTATTGGAATCATTAACTTCAAGAGTAATGAGCTTCAGTCTCATAAACAATCTGCCTGCAATCAAATGACCTTTGTGATGAAAAAACTGCAACAATTTAAAGTTAGCTCATTTTCATTCTTCAAGTTCAGAAGCACAAACTGTGCTTCAAGTACTCTTGGATTTTGTGTATTTTTTATAGTCAAGATACTAATTGAAGTCAAGAATAGAGAACTTTCTGTATTTCTCTAGTTTCTTGCAATTTTTGAGTTCCTTCTTTCTGGACTAACATGCCTGAGCCACAATCAAACTTAAGGAAAACACAAGTATTTCTAGAACTGACATTTTCAAGTCCTAGAGAATTACTGAATCATTCATTCTTGGCACTGATATATTGTGTCCATAATTGTTCTGCTTGAGGAGGTGACATTTCCAGAAATGGCAGTTCAGCGTTGCAAAGGACACAACACTGTTGGGAAGATAAGTGAAAGGTGACAAGACCACGCAGCTGCCAAAGAACAGGCGCTCTTCAGTGCATAGGCACTAAGTGTAACTTCAAGTGTTGTAGTCTTGATGGAGATTCAAGCCAACCTACATTGATAATGCTCACGTCTGATATCTATGATAGGCACTGCCTGGTATAAGCACAAGGGCCATTACTAAAGCCTTTAAACTTGCAGGAGGGCATCCAGTTATGGCTGAGAAGAGCACAAAGAACAAGTAGGGAAGGAAGGTGAGGAAAAGTGGGGGGCAAAATGACTTGACATAAACCAGCCAGAAGGGGGTTTCTGATGGATAGGAAAAATAAATTGTCACCTTTATCACAAGAACTGTGGGACAGATAAAATGTCCACTGGCACAAGCATTCTCACTTTCTTACAACTTCAATTGAACATATAATTTACTGAAGCTTGAATGTTTGTTCTAAAACTATTAAACTGGTTGTTGCACTAGGGATCACCACACTCAAAGTAACCATAAAAGATATAGATCTATATTATCTATATTAATCTATAGATATGAAGCCTGTACAACCACACATGCTGCACATACCATTCTGCTTGTTGTATTAGCCCATGGAAACTAAAAGGCATTTGTATCTACACTCGGTCATTTTTTCCTGTGTGAGGAGGATTGTATTATGACACTCATATATACAATGCAGTCATGTTTGAAGAATGTGTGTATTTCCAAAGAAAGGAGTACATTTTAATTCTGTGCTTAGAGCAGGTTCTTTAACAAGAAAAAATATTAAGTTGCCTGTTTGAAGTGTTGTGGCTTCTTCAAATGCAGCTGTGAAAAACACCTTTTGTCATTCCTCCCCAATGCATTATGTGACAAGGCAGTCATGTTATATAACATGATGTGGTTGATACCAAATAGCATGTGAAAGATTTGATCTCTTTGCCTTTCAGCACTAGTATCCTGAGCTGCAAGTGGCTGGACTTTGAAGGGTCTTTTCTTTCTCTTTAAAGAGAAGGAACAAAGGAATGCTCTATTTGAAAGCCCCTTCATGAAGGCTGCCCTTAGAAATATCACTAATATTTTGTTTATATCTGTTAGAGGAAAAGTATCTTCACCTTTGAAATATGCACATTGTTACTGGTTCCCTCTTTCCAATGTCTCATTGACAACAGATTTTTATTAGGGCCTATAAAATAGGCTTTGAGAAACTTAATCATGTAATCCTGTATGGCTCATGTCATCCTATGGTGAGGGGCACACTGCACTGTCAGTGACCCACTGGCTTGACCCAGTTACTTCTCAGTGCAGAGAGCAGCAGAAGAGAAGGAGGAAGGAGTACACTGAGAAGTCACTAGGAGAGAAGGGCACAGCAGGATGTAGGAGGCTGAAAAGCAGGAGTTCTTTCCCTCTCCCACAATGTATTTCTGAAATTGCTGCTGTTTTGGGCCCACTGAATCCAGTGGGTTGAGAGAGATGCATCTTTTCAGAAGTAAACTGAGGAATTACTTAATCTGCCATAAATTAAACCACCACAATTTAATCCAACAACGGTGTAATCCAACTGCTCTTAATAGAGTTATTCCAGATACAACATTGGCCCCCCAGTGTAATTGTTGTGGGTTAATTGGCCTCAGAAACTGGATTAACTGCAGATTTACTGTCTAACAAAGAAGAGTTAAAAAAAAAAGAAAAGACTTGGTCTTTTAATTAAAGTCTCCCAACCAATAAACCCAATTCTTCTGTTTTCCTGAAAAGAAAATCTTCACTGTATTTTACTGATCTGGCTAAAATTGTTTTCATATTCACAGATCAACAGAGGCAGCTCAGAAAATGCTGTACAAGAAAAAGGAAAACAGTGTGAATTAAAAAATATAAGGCAAAAATTCAGGAAACTTTACAGTATTTTCATATTTATATTTAATAAATATATAAACAATGTTCATTTCAGGAATGAGACTGTACAGTACAGTGATAATACCTGCAGAACTCTCCCTGAAACTTTAATGACCAGAACAAAAACAATGACAGGGTCTTCAACTACATGTTAATTCTCTGTGACACAGTTTTAGTTACAGACTTCAGTCTGAGTGAATAGCAAACATAGATTTAAAAAGTACTCATCAGAGGGAAAATGAAATAACTCCAAACATTCAACTTAATGTCAAATACCTCATAACAGGATTGTTTATAAAATAAGTTAATAGATATGTGCTTTCATTTATTACACGTCTCACAACTCTAGAAAGTGAGGTTATTTTTATTTTTTCACTCATCAAAATCTATGAGGTGGAGTAAAAGAGGATATTAAGGCCCTAAATTACACTGTTGTAGGAAGATTGAGATTATTTTCCTAGATCACTCCCACATCTCTCCTAGAGTTATGTCCTACTCCTGATAAAACTCAAGAGTTTATGAATCACAGAACTGATAAGAGACATCATGGTCTATATTTCTGAGTGTTTTGGTGAGACAATGGTTATAAATTCTAATTGGCTCTAGGGAATAGGTCTTTATAATATGCACTAATAATTTTTCCGATTTTCAACAGCATATTTACATAGTGAAATGTTTCATTTATTCCTCAGCTGTCATGTGTCCACTGTACTCCTTCAGCAGTCCTGCCTACATCTCTCTCCTATTTTAATTTATTGGTGAATCAAATAACAATGAATGCACGTGTCTGTTTTAGCAGCAGACCACCTCAAACATGTAAACCTCTATACTCTCTTTTAGTATGCTGTTTGGCAATAACACATTTAGCACTCTGGCACGTCTTTTTTCAAATATAAGTCTTACTTCTGGACTGAGGTCTAGGAGCCAATATTGGTCCTGTCTTCATAGCAGTCCAGTCTGTAGAGGATTAACTCTATTTGTCAAGACTCTGGGGATCCCTTAGTCAGTCCAGATAATATAGAGCGCTTGAACAGTGAAATCAAACCAAGAATTAATGATAACCATGACATATAAGCATTATCTAAACAGCCCAGGAACACAAAGAGTGCAGGTTTATATAACTTGTGTTGGTTAAGTATGTAAATGCTGTAAAATCATGTATATTCTGTTGTGTGTCCACTCATTTAGGAATTAGAGAACTTTCCCTTTTGGACAGTGATAAATGAAAAGCTTGTGAAGAAAAACTCAAAGGCGTCAAAATTGCTTGTATATTCAAATGATCTGCAGGGTCAAACAGGCTTGAGTTTCCCTAATCTCTGTGGTTGAAGACTAACTAAAGGCCAACTGTGTACCTATTTGGAAGCTGTGTATTTATTTGGAATATTAACTGATACTGAAGACAGGAAGAAAAAAAAGTACCTTCATTCAAAGGTAATAAAGCTTAGCTGTTCAATATTCATATCACTTAACAAAACTAGAATTGTATAGCAGAGCCTTGACTGATTGTGAATTGCAGCATAAATGGAGTCAAAATGGAGTTCCAAAGCAGGACTCTGGAGAGGATGACTGAGCTAGGATATAAATAGCACAAAGAGAAACAATTACATTGCAGGGTCTCCCAGACATTATAATTCATTGCTTCAACTGAAATAATTTTGGAGCTTTCTAAGTGCAAAAGGCACTCAAAGATAGTACAGCTATGAAATTTGGCTTCAGAGATGGCTGCTTTGTTCTATGAGAAATCAAGAGGTCTACAGAAAACTTGCAAAATTACCTCCTGGTAGGTCAAAATTTGTAGAGTTTGTAACAAGATGAAGAGGACAACCATACAAATTAGTGCCAGGAAGCTGGCTTAGGAACACAATCACTCATTTAAACGACTTGTTCTTTTTCAGTCTCAACAAATTAGTTCTTCTGCAGAAAATAGTCAGATTTTGAAACTATGTCTTCCAGCGATAGATTCATCCATGACTTCCTGCCCAGTACCTCACATTTAAGATACTGAAGATCAGACTCTAATCACATGGTTGCACAGATAATAAAGTAAATAAGGATAAGGCCTGAGAGATTACACCTGTTTTGGAGGGGGACCAAATACTCTACTGAAATTTTTGTAGAGATAAACTTCCATCATGATGGGCTTTCTATCCTCCCTCTCTTCCCAGTATGTTACATTTCTTTTTGCCTCCCATCCCTCCCATCCATAAGAGATCTGTACTTGAATGACCATCTTAGTTGTTGTCACTGTTCTTTAGGACTTTCCAGGAGCATTATTGGTACGCAAAGTCAAAATATAATTGCTAGGTTTATACCATCAATATTTAAATACTGAGGCTGCATAAAGAAAAGATACTTATGTCTGTAAATGTATATAAATATGTATATATTTATAGCAATAAGTATGAATATATAAATATACAGAAACATAGTGAATGCATGTGTGTTCACATTATTAAAGAAGAGACACAGCATATATGACACTTGATAATGTCAGGAGAGTGCTGTGTCACTCAGTTGCCCATGCCTCTCTCTAACTGTTGAATCAGGTGCTAGGCAGTTTGCCATTCATAGTGTTTAATGTTTCCTGTAAACGTGCAGGAAATAATTGTTTGAAGTTCTGAAGGAAACAGTATTGATGTTCACAGAGATGCAACAAACTACTTGATGAAAGAAATCATTTTCAAGGAAGAGTCCTATGGGAGAAAGAGAGCCTGTTTATTTACACGAAGATCAAAGCAACTTTCATATGAATTGATGCTAAATATTTAGTACTTGAGTGACTAGCAAAGAACACTCTAAACTTCTAAAGGAAAGAATAAAAAATGGGAGACGAATCCTGAGATATATATATATATGTATATATGTAGGCTCTCTGTTGGCACAACTTTTTTTTATTATTTGGATTACAGTAGTATCTAGGGTCCAGCTTGAGATCAGAGACCCACTGTGTCATATTGCATGCAAATACTTAAAAAAATACAGTCTGTTTTCTGACAAGCTTATCATGAAAACAGGCAAAGGTCAAGAAGGAGAACAGATTCTAATTCAACTTGTCTGAGTTTTCATTATAACTTCAAAAAGATGTACATAAAATAAAATTGTCATTAGTTACTCCAAGCAATGGAAATTGTTTAATGTGCATGTCAAGCAAGCCAAATATGAACAAAAGACGCTATATACTAACTGCTCCTATTGAAAACTTTCCTTAGATTACTTACCTATATTCTCCTTTTCTCCTTCATCCAACCCCACATTTAACTACAAAAGTCAAAATCAGAGCTGAGTTGTCCATATGCAATTGCACAGTATCACAATGACAGAGGACATTCAGTCACAGAGTGATCAAGCAAAAAATTGCTATGAAAAATGCGGAGTCCAGGGGTAGACATCCATCCACCAAGGAAAACCATCTCCCTGTGGGTTGCCAGCAACCTTAACCTCACCCAAAATAGCTGCCTCTAGCTGGCAAAAACCTCAGTCTCCCTCTTTAAAGGTGAGTCCTGATGTTTGAGGAGGAACTATGCCAAAACTGATGAATATATCTGAGTGCCAGAATTTCTGCAGCTAGGGAGGGAGAGGGCTGGGAAATAGGTCAATGGCATGTATTTCTCATAGTTCACCACCTTCTTCCCAGCCTCTAGCTGCAGATCCCTAACCCTGCAAGAGCTCCCTCTAGAAATCAGCACAGTGCTAACGCACATCAGTGACTCTGGGACCATGGTTAATCTGGAGCCAGGCTACATTCACAGTTCCTCAAATCAGAAAAGCTTTGTCCTTCTATGTATGCTTCTGAATAGTCCTTTCTGTAATAGTTTTCCCAGTAGCACATTAAGTGCACCTTTACCATCTGTCGGATTCAGTTTGTTCTCTCTCTTGTACTTTATTACTACCAATATAAAATAATATATAAGTAAGAAGAGTAGGGCAGTTGACTGCATGGAGTAAATAAAGTGAAAATTGAAAACAACCTGTAACAGACACTTATGAAAAAATCTCATTTGTTTGCTATTCCTTCACATATTCAAAGTAGATTCTTCAACCTACAGTCACTGGTACAGTATTGATTAGACTTTTTGGGGTTTGAGGGGTTTTTTCTTTGCTCAAAGAGGAATTATTTTATTTTAAACATAAATCGTGAAGGTTTTTCTCTCTCTGAAGAGAAGGTTTATAGTAAGTATAGTAAGTATGCTATAGTAAGAACTAGACTATCTCAAAGAAACAAAAAGGTACCGTTGCTTTAAATTCCTAACATTGGGTGATCATGAAAGAGTTTAAAATGAAATCCACAGTGTACTAATCCTCGTAGAAAATTTCAGACATTGAACTATAGTGAGCTCAGGAGAACCGACTCCCTTTGTTGCAGTGCCTAATGGAGATTATGTGCTCATTGGCACCAGCAGCTATAGACTTGGGAAGCGTCTGCATTAATTCTTTGTGTTACCTCAGATGGACTCATTTGCCTGTCACAGCAGAGCTGGTCCCTCTGGGATACTTGACCACTTAAATCTGAAAAATTCTGAGCACAGAAGTTCTAGTCCAATCCCCTTGCCATGGACAGGAACAGGAAGAATTTTCCAATTCTTCCCTTGAGAGCTCAGACTCATTGATTTTATTGTCAAAAAGATTTCCTTGAAATCAATCCACTTTTCCTCTTTTCAATTTTATCTCATTTTGTTAGATAACATCGCACTTTCTGGAAACTAAAGTTTCGCTAATCAGTAGTTCAGTTACAGATGTTAGAGCTTCTTGTGACATTTTAAAATTTACCTTTTTTTTCTTTTTTAATAACAGTTTATTGGTGCCAAAATTTTTCACAAATTTCAACATCAGTTTTGATGGTAGGATTTCTGAGGTCATAGGTGAAATCTGTGGCAACCCTAAAAAAGGCATATATAGACAGAGAGAAATTAGAAAACTAGTCTTTTTACTACACAAATGCATATACCTTTTTGAAGAAATATTTATTATACTTGCTTTGAACTCAAATTACACCAAAATCTTTAACTGATCTAATAAAATCATATTGTAAGTCCTTAGCCAATCATTATGTGTGTATGTTAAAACAATGCAATTGTGTTCTCAAATTGTTTCTCATCAGAAATACATGCATAAAAGGACACATTCTAATGGTCTGTCTATTGTGGATATGATATAATTGAATATTTTCTTTAATGATCTAAAAAGAACAGAGAGCATGTTTATTAAGTTTACATGTAACATTTCCTGGGAGGAACCAAAGGAATGGTTGAGGACAAGGACAGAATTCAAGATGATCTTAATAAATCAGAAATATAGACAGAAAATATTACAAGATTTAGTAGTCGTAAATGCAAGATGCCATTCTTCGCCATGATTAATTAACCACATAAATACAAGATGAAGAATAACTGTCTAGCGGCAGTTCTATAAAAAGGGAAATGAAGGATTGAAAGGGGTCACAAAGTGAACATGAGTCAAAAATGTCATGCTGTTGTGAAAAAGGTAAATGCCTCAGAATCTGTACAGCAGGATGTATAAGACTATGACTGGAAGGAAATGTGAAGTAATCCCTCTGATTTGTTCAATGTTTTTTTCAACACTATAGCCTAAGAATATTGTGTCTAGTCCTGGGCAGTAGTATGGTTCCATAAACTCATAGATCAATGCAGAGAGTCTAGTTAAAAAAAAAAAAAAA
>VWZF01000813.1:91450-330703 GCA_013396755.1 Sclerurus mexicanus
AAAAAAAAAAAGGAAGATCAGAGGTTTAAAAATATGGACTATGGGCAAAGACTAAAGGAAATGACTAGTTTAATTCAGAGTGGAGAAGACCAAAGGATTGTGTTTGCTTTAAATAACAGTTAAACAAACAAAAAGGATGAGACAATTTCTTGACATTCTTTTCTGGTTCTAGTATTTCATGATTCCTGGCCACTGAAGTAAAAGGACTATAGTAGTGTGGAGCAGACATACCAGTTAGAAATACATAGTACCTCAAAGATAAAAAAATAGAGGCATCTTTACATTTGTAGATTTCTAATTGTAGGAATTTAAGGAGAGAACAGAGTGTAGCTGAGCCAGAAACATCATCATTAGCAGCAGCACACAGTCTATGTAATTCACTGGATAAGAACATTGACTTGTACTGTACTATCTATAACTTACTCCCACTCCAAAAAGCATAGAATCAATCACTAAATGGTTTGGGTTGGAAGGGACCTTTAAGATCATCTATTTCCCACATCCCTGTCATGGGCAGGGACACCTTTCACTAGACCAGATTATTCAAAGCCCCATCCAGCCTGGCCTTGAACATGACACTGCAAAAATATCTTGAGATTTTAATAATCATTTTACAGTTTAACAAAAAGTAATTCAAGGTATAGCTTCTACACAAATAAAACTTCAGTCAAAGGAATTTATTAGACTTCATAGGAATTGTAATGCTCTTTGTAAAATAACTTTTTTTTTTTAAATACAAAATCATAAGCAAATATTAGATTCCCTAAAACAATACTGACTGATTGTGTGCTCTACTTTTAACACAAATATCTCTATAAAATCCTTGACTTGGGTCTTTATTAAATAGGTTACTTTTGTGAACCCCAAAATGGAAAAAGTTAATTGGGGATGAAGTGTCAGAATTAGGTACTGAGAAATACATGGGTGAAAATCACTGCAAAATGAGAAACTCAATATAGGTCTTAATTACAGTTAATTTTTGCTTCTGTGTTTAATCTAGTTTCTGTGAAACCAAAACAAAAAGATATTCATCTTCTTTCATCCTAGAAGAAGGAGCTGCCTAAAAGGAAAGCTGCTGAGAACACAAAGCAGTGACACAGCATTTGAGCTGTTCTATAGAAGCAACATACAGAGACTGCACCATTCATCAAGCTGCACAGATTCCTCCTTTGCAAACTGTGCTCTTGTCCCCAGCTGCCAAAATAGTGAGGAAAATTAGTTAGTTCAAGTCATGTGAGTCTCCTATTGAATTTGCTGGAGTGGGCAGTACTTGCTAACACTTTCAGACAGAAGAGGACAATACAGATAACTCAGAACAAAAGGGAGAGCATAAAACTAGAAAATCCTGGAAGCTGTGGTCTGTTGGATCCTCAGCCCAGGAGCTACACTGAACAGAAAGTGTTGTACCTAGAAAACCCCATGCAATATTTCCTGTCTCCAGCTTCATTCCTGAAGCATGCAAGTTTAAGACTCATGTTCCTCTTCCTGTGAGGTGGTGGGATGATAACCTAGGCTTGTGTGTCACCAACAGGTGCCATTGACATCAAATTGAAAAGGTGCAAGGCTGCCTAAATAGGAAAAGACTTTCCCAGCTCAAAAAAAAAAAGCTTAGTGGATACCAAAAATTTGGTGACTTGACAAATAGAACAGGACACCAGGTAAAAATAAAAAGGTAAGAGTTTCCATTTTAGAAAAATCAAAATTCTTATCAACCACCCACCATGTGCTATAATTTAAAAGCTTTTGAGCAAAAAGCATTGTTTTACTCCTAAAAGGTTTAAAATGCTGCAGTATGTAGACCAAAAAGTCCTGATTAGCTGTGGCAGATGAGTCAGCAGAGAAACAGTTCACAATGCAGTGCAGCCCTTACATTTTGACAGAAGGGCTCCCCAAAGTCATTCCAAAGAAAGAAAGAGAAAGAGAAAGAGAAAGAGAAAGAGAAAGAGAAAGAGAAAGAGAAAGAGAAAGAGAAAGAGAAAGAGAAAGAGAAAGAGAAAAAAAGAAAAAGAAAAGGAAAAAGAAAAGGAAAAAGAAGAGAAAGAAGAGAAAGAAGAGAAAGAAAGAAAGAAAGAAAGAAAGAAAGAAAGAAAGAAAGAAAGAAAGAAAGAAAGAAAGAAAGAAAGAAAGAAAGAAAGAAAGAAAGAAAGAAAGAAAGAAAGAAAGAAAGAAAGAAAGAAAGAAAGAAAGAAAGAAAGAAAGAAAGAAAGGAAAAGGAAAGTGTGGCCTCACAAATTTAACCTTGAAAATAACAAAAGGGAAAGGATATGGAAATGGAGGACATGGCATTCTTCATCATCATATATTTTGTGGAGGTTTTAGATTTAACATACAAAATTTAGTCATTGCTGTAACAAGGGATTCCCCAAGATGTCTGTGTTTTGGATTGTCCTGATGTACTTTAGGTCAAAAGTTACTCTTGCAGCCAGGGAGGGTAGTGCCTTAATATTACATACTATGGTAAAAGCTCTTTTCTGTCTTTTGAGAGTAAGAAAATGTTGTGTAAATACAGTAACAGATGCGCAGTAGTGCTGGATGACTACACACTGTGCATCTATCTGTGACTCTACATCTATAAACCTAAATAAACAAAAATAGTTTGATTCAAGGGCTGAACAAAACACATTCCAGAAACATGCTGGCTCTGCAACACTGAGGTACAGTTAGCTTTCCCTTTCAGATCATGGTGAAGCTTAGCTCCCAGAGCAAAAGTTGGGAAGGGAAAAACAAAGATGTAAAAAAGATGTTTGGACAGTTGGGAAGGGAAAAACAAAGATGTAAAAAAGATGTTTGGACAGTTCTAGATCCCAAGATATTTCTAGCAAAAGTCAAAACTCTCTTATTAATATTCTGGGTTTCTATAGAATTCAATGAGCATTCCAGACAAGATTACAGTCTGGTTTAGAAGTGCGATAATTTTACATAACCTGTCAAAATTTGAAGAGTTCCTGTGAAATGTGAGAACCCAGCAATTCTACTGCATTACTAAGCATGGCTGCATGATGGCAAACATTTTACAGCGTCCTCTTGTAGGCACTGTTACACTTCCCAGTGCAACAACCAGCTATAGAGGTGAATTAGGTCAGGGTGTTGCAAGGAAGAGTTGCATAACAGAAGCAGCAGCTTATTGTAGAGAAAAAATTGAATGACAAGCCCACTCTCCTACCAGGGTTATAAAGGTCTGGGGTAACAGTCCCACTTTCTCTTTAGATAGGATCTTTCTCTTTAATGAGCCCCACAGCGGCAGCAGCATAAGGAAAAGATAATATGACAGCAAAGCTTTCACCCTGCCTGATTAATAACAACAACAGCTTCTGTCTTTTTGCACTGAGTTGCATATGCCTAAATTTTGAAAAATTGCCTTTCCTTTTTCTTTGTATCCTAGGCCTGAACTGAACAAATAAGTTATGAATAATTAACACTCAAGCCTATTTTAATTTCAAAGGTAGTGGAAGTCTCATTTTCTAGATTGGTACACACTGTTTTGATTCCAAAATGTTTGTTAAATCAGAAGAGGTGGGTTTTTCTCCCTGTACTTTTTGGAATGTGATCAAAGACTAAGAAGGTACTACTAGGGTGTAGAAGCAGTTTCCAGAACAGGTTTTCACCACTGTGGGTCAAATCATGCTCCTTTTCTAGTATAAGGATCTTATCTTTTAGTTGTTACTAATATGGCTCATGACCTATGAATATAAATAGAAATAGTACTGGATTTCACAATATACTGTTAAAATCCTATCAGTCATTTCACACCATGAGAGGTTTCTAACCACATTGCTAAATTTTGTACACTCCTTTACACACTCCTATTTTCATTAGACACATATTTTACTTTCTTATAATTGTACTGCATCTAAACACAGAACCATAGGGAGACAGGTAGATAAAAAGTGCAGATTGTACTGAGAAAAATCTTTCAGCAGGTCTTAAACCAGACAGTACTCCGTATGCTTTATTTTGCAGCTGTGTGCAGTAACTGTAGACCATCATAGTGCACAGATGGAAGTGCAAGTTTGAGGGCTATTGAGCATGTGGATTTTCCCAGTGTGTCACAATTACAGAAACATCTGTGCTAAATAACTTCAAGCTGATCCACAGCAAAAATTGGCAATGTTCAATAACTCTCAATATCCTCTTTTTCCCCTGTGGTGAGATGGCCTAGTGATTGTGAGTTGGACTATAGCATAAAACATGTAGCTTCATTATTTCAGGGCCTGTTTAGAGATTCCTCCCGTGGTATATTACCTAAAAAATCCATATGTTTTTCTTTACTTAGGTCTACAGACCCTGAGTTTCAGAGATGCCACATGCCTGCAGCTATCATTGACTTGCATTAGAGGTGTGGATATGTACGTTCTCCAAAAATTGAGTCCTGTGGGGATATTTTTAATTGATTTTGATTTGCACAGGGAAGGGAAACAGTCTGGGTGGCATAATCATAAGAAAAGAGAAGGGAAACAGAGGCAGTTTGCCTGTAGGAAAAGATTAAAAACTATGAACACATCTGATATTTATATTGTGCTATAACAGCATAGAAAACATTAATTACTTTGTTTCTTTCTTCTAGAGAAGACAGAGAAAATAGTATATCCCTGAAAACTAATACAGAACAAAAAATTTTCCCAAATACCCTAAATTATATAATCACACAATCATCAATATATTTAGAACACATGACAGTTTAGCAAACTTCACTGTTCATTATTTGTGACTGAGTTGGGACACTGTTTCTCACCCTGTGCTCTTCTGCAGCATTGGAACCCTGAGGATTTTGGGGTGTAAGTGTATTACTCAGATATAGCACATTACCAATTCCGTATGCACTGCCACAGAATCACTTTCCAATTTTTGTTGTCTTTAACTTCATTTAAAAAAGCACTCCAATATTGTCACCACATTTTTCTCACTCTCTCCCAGTAATAGAAATAGAAATATTCATATCTTTCTCAGCATCAACCCAGTAGACAATTTCTGCCTAATGCACTTATCTCGGTGCATTGTCCAATGTCACTTGGACATTCCAAGTGTAGAACACTTTTCGTCAGAAACTGTGACCCTTCTTTAATGTAATAGACTCAGGAGTAGGATTCCTTCCCTTTTATTTAGTTTGGATTTTATTTTTCTCAGTTCCACCCCAATTTCTTCTAAGAATACTATCATTTGACTAAATATTTCCTTAGCTACTTTGATGTACAGACTCTTGAAATATTAGCAAACTAGTGACATGCATCTTATCTGACATTCAGCCAACTTAAACAGTGTTAATTCTTTCATCTTTATAAACCAGTCTCCAGTTCTCCATAATTACTGCTACCTGTTTTTAAATTCTTCCTGGTTAATCTCTGACTTCCTGTGTACTGAGCTGAAGCTACTATAATATTCTAACTACCATCACATCTGAACTACAGAACCATAATCTTCTTGGTTTATGATATGACTCCTCAGGGGGAACAGCCAAAACCATACTGCCTTTTTATGCAGCTTTATCTCTTTGCCAGCACTTGCACAATTTTTTTGCACTTCAATATATATCCATCCTAGGGCGGATGCTTGGCTAGTTGATATCTGAATATGGGTTTCCTTTCTCTCTTGTTTCAAAGATGTCAAGGTTCTAAGCAGATACCCTGTACCTAAGCAACAAACAAACAAAAAACAACAACAAAAAAGAAAAAAACAAAACACCACTCATCTATCCCTAGTGCACACCCACCTGAAATCATCCAACAGACCCTCTCCCAGAGTTTCTCTCTGCCAACTCTAACAGCCAAGTTGTCATATAATTCTACTATTGTGTCCCCATAGCAACAAGTTTTCAGGCCTGAGTGACAGTATTTCCATACTGTCAACTGGAAAATGTCCCAAATAACTCTAGGAGCACCTGGAGTTTTCTTGCCATGCAAATATCTTTTTCCTTTACCCTCCCAGTTCTTCATATATTAAAGGGAAGTTATTTATACTCATTGCAACGGATGGTATGATGACAGCTGAGCATTTGAAATTTGCTTTAAAATTCTGTAAATCTGTCCTTTCAGTGGATTTTATGTTCCTTTTGAAACAGCTGTGAATTTTAATGCCATATTTAAAATCAATTAAAAAAACTAGTAACGTATCAAGATCTTGATAACTGAACAGACAAAATATATAATGTATTGTGACACATTTTTCATGCTTTTAAAGTAGTTGAGAAATATAAGAGAAATGCAAAAGAACTGACGAAAATGTTTTGCTCAAGAAGGAACACATTTTTAACCTACGTATATCTAATACGTCACTCTACTGTATGTTATTACTAATCTTCCAGAGTAACAGTATTTTAATCACACAGAATGATTGTGCGTGTATACTAACAGGCAAGCTAGGTGAGAAATAAAAGTAAAAAAAAAACAAAACCAGCAGTCTAAGTGAATTGGATGAAATTTATACCCCTGAAAATCTGGCATTCGTGTCAAATTTTAACAGTATTTGTCAGTTAGATTATTTAATCTCTCTGACTCTTGAAGTTGACTCCCAGTCCATTTATCATGGCCATCTAAGGTCATAACTGAAAAACTAACTGGATGTTCCTGAAGCATGTGGAAACTACCTTTATCAACACCACTACAGCATTCAGATAATCACTCTGAGTTAGCATGTAGGTAAAAGAGAACAGAAACTAGTTTACTGTCTTTTGAACAAGATGTAAGTCCATACAATAAGTGATATTTGAGTGAATGGTGAAGCCAGTCCCAGCATTCTTGCCAAATGCAGGTTTTGTGCCTAGTTCTATCACCCAGGTTATCAACATAGTTTCAACAATTTTTTTTACTTCTGAGCTGGACAGTAACACCACTATATTCTTTTATGTGGCTGCTATGGTCCGTATCAAGGCTTTTGATAATGAGTGACAGCTCATCCTATTAATTACATATTGGTGATTTTGTGGGCTTAAAACAGTTATGATGCTTGATTAGATTGATGCTAATTACATGGTTCTTTAAGAGGCTTTACTGACTAAAGGATTGAATGTCCAAAATATACCAATGTGAATAACAAAAATTCACAAATTAAAAGCTCATTCTGAAAATTAAGACCCTATATAAAAAGGTTAACCAAAGGCATATGATAAGGACAGAGATGTAAGCAATTAATCATTTATTAAATAATCAGCATACTTTTAATCTGAGAATAGTGGAGTAAAAAATTAATAAAGTCTATTTCAAGGAGAGAGATCAATTTTATTGCAAATATCAATTAAAAAATAGAAACGTTTTTGGGAGCAGTCTTGTAGACCCTAAATAATAAACTAAAGTACATTTCATTCATACATTACATCCTAGCTGCTCCAGCTAGCTATGTATATATTACAGAAAATTATTTTACTGTAAGGGGGAATCTTTATCTGAGGTCTGAAAAAGCACTGTGTTGAATCATTGGGTTCCACAGATAAGACACTTCCTTGAGAATTGTTTCTGTTTGGATAAATACAAAATACAATCAACATCAAAACACCTGAGATGGTTAGGTTATAAGCACAAGCTGAGGGCAAAACTTGCCTGCCTGACAGCAAAAGCATTGGGCATTGTGGGTACAGGCAAACTGGCAGAGTGGACAAGGAGCACAATACTCCTTGAGCACAGGAGTACAATGCTGAGAGACAGAACCTGATGGTGACATGGGCCGTCCCTGTCCTCACAGGCAAGCCTGTCCTCATCCTCACACAAGTGCACAGCAACAGGCTGTGCATCACCAACGATTCTCAACACTCTATCCTGATATATAAATCGCAGAAGCCTAAAAATCTGCAAAATCTACATTTGCCACAGGAAGAACAAAGGAGGAATGAGCATCAAATATTCTACAACATAAAAAAAAAAGTATCCACAGAATCATAGCTTAGGTTGGAAAGAATCTCTAAGATCATTCAGTCCAAGCATTAATCCAGCACTGCCAAGTCCACCTTTAAACAATGTTCCAAAATGCCACAAGTTCATAGTATTCCATGCAAAGGTCTCATGCCTGGGTTTTGTTGTTATGCTATTCTTTTCCCTATTTATCTTAGTGGTTAGAAAGATATAATTTTTAAATGCATGAAAATAGTTGTTTTAAGCAGGAGATGGGTTCCGCTGTACACAATGCTATGATTTATGATCTGACTTCCTAATATTCTCTTCTGCTGTACAGCTAGGCTCAGATCATCTCAGGCTACTGCCTGCTGACTGGTTGCTGCATTTAAGCTATATGAGGGTTACTATACTTGAGTGTAATATAGCAAATGAGTGCATCAGAATCCCACTGAGGCAGCATGTAGCCTGCGGGTACTAATGGTTCATCAAGAAGACCTTAAAGCCTATTTAATGCCAAAGACTAAAGATCTTTATATTTCTTTCTGCCATTTTGAAATTCATTGCTGAATTGAAGTCAGAGAATGAAGGATTTTTTCCTCATGTAGAAATTTAAAAAATGAACAAGTGTGTTATGTGTTTCTTTATAATACAATAGGATTCATGCCTTATCCTTCATTCAAGCCAATATTTCTTTGATTTAGAGCCTGGATAACTATAAGCCATCAGTACAAAGTAATCTGCTACACAAGAATTTATAGGACAAATCCCTTAAGTAAGGGTTCATGGCTCTTCAGCCCAAACATCCTACATTTATCTATTTAACCTAGCTAATTTATCTGTCTCTATATTTATAAGGCATTCAGTCACGAGTAGCCAGATGCCACCAGTGTAAATGTAATTTATTGACAAACTGGGGGGCTTGTTGCTGACAGATACGGTTCTGTCATTAAGGAAATAAGTGTTTTAAGAAATGTTATCAGTGTTGATATATTTTATAAGATTTTAAGTTCATTCACATTCTGAACCATTTTAGTATTTTTATTTGGACTGGCACATTTATCTTTGCAAGTAATAGCTGGGGCGGGGGTTTGGGAGGGGCACAGGGAAGGCTAGTACAGATGAAGAGTCCCAGATCATTGCCTTAGCAGCAGTGTCTCCTATCACACAAGGAACTCCTTTAGATGTTGCACTTGTTAGAGGTATTACTAAAGCAATCAAAAGGTTAATTCGGGAAAAATAAGTGCAGTTTCGTTTCCTTCTTCCCTATTATTCATAGTAGCTATGTAAAATGTTTCCAAATTAGGAATATTTTCTCTGGAACTATACTCCTCATTATTTGCTGGGAATGATTATGTTCATTATACATCTAGGTTGATAGACAGATAGTTGAGAATGGCATTCATAGAAATGAAATATCCACATTTAAGCTCACACATAAGAGCTGTTGTTTCACGAGGACAATTCCAGTTGCTGTTCCTAATAATGAAGGTCCTGCTGTGCTGCTTTTGTTTCTGCTATGACGGGACAAGTTCTTGCCTGCAGGCGAGACTGAACTTCCAAAATTATCATGTTATTCTTGGTGTCTAGTGAGCAATGTGGAAAGCATGGGGTTTTGATTTAAGGATGCAGAAGAGCTATAAAGATTTAATGTCTGGAATGAATCACACTGCTAGAGTTCACACTGCCACTGGTCAGTCAGCCTTTCTGCGCTCACATATAATTACAAATCATTGCATTCTAGTATATTAAAGGAATATTTCTGCATTTGTTGTGTTGATGAAAATTTTGTGATGGCAGGAGTTTGTTGTGGTTTTATTGTTTTAGTAAACAAAAATCATGTGAAACTGTAGCAAACAAATTCTAGGCCAGGCCATAGAGCTTCAAACTTGAGCTGACACATTGTGGTGAAGTATATATAATACAAATGCTCTCCATTTTCTGCCAGAAACTAGGCCATCTAACCATGCCCTCCGGAGCAGCATCCCAGGCTGCCTTTACCATGCCTCTTCCCAAAAGCTTCAGAAGAGCCAGTCCACATTCTGTCCCCCAACCCTGTCACATTTATTCCAGATCTTGAAGGAGAAAAGAAACTGATTGCTAAATAACACCATGTAGAAGATAAAATGAGATTTTTACTGTTTTATCTATGCACAGTAATGGCACCTTTCTTAAGAATAACAGTGTCACTCCCAGTGGCACTTAATGGCTGTTACATTATGCCATGAAGACTATTATCTTTGTAGATGACTGCCATTGTTCTGGAGTACCTTTAAGATAACAGTGTAAGGACAAATACTTCTTCAGACTTCTGCTATGAAGCAGTCACAGTCCAGACCCTTTACTATCAGATGCATACAATCCAATTTTATATCAGATGCCTACATTTCATTTTTCTCTGAAACTACAGTTATTTGGACGTTTTACATTTAACTGCTTCTATTTTTGCTTAACTGTTTAATCATTATTTTTCTCCTCACACACTGTATACTAAAGCATGTGTTCAGTCAACCTGAAAAAAATGCAGTGGAAAGTGTACCATGGAGCCCCAGCCAAAGTAAGGATTTGGTTGCCTAAAATAATTTACAATAAAACCCAAGGGAGAGTTGTTCATGTTGTTCTGTGATGCATGGAGGTGCCAGGGTCAATTAGACACCCCAAAAAAATCGTGGGTTAGTGCTCCTGCAACTCAAGGTAGCAAATTATACTTGCCAAAGAGTTATTATACTTGGAGCCATTAGGATACAGCAATGTTATGGATAACCCATTATGCACATAAATCTGGATCATGCTATATTTGTCTATATAGTTCTGGAGTGCATGTTTTCTATTTCCAATACTACAAAAAAATTATGTCTTAGGACTGAGCATGACTCCCTATGTATGAGTATTTCTCAAAAATCAATGCCCATATTAGTCAACACACATGCTACATTTCACTCAGCTCTGTGTGCACTCAGTGCATGTTTTTTTCTGGTGTTACCATGACCTTTAATAGGTCATGTTGTACCATGCTTCCTAATAAGCAAATAAAGCTAAAGTAACACAAAATATGATTGCTTTCCTCTGATCTCTTTTCTGGCTTCTTCACCTAAGGATGCAACCTCTATTTCTCTCTGTTCCCTGGCTCATTCCTTTCTGAGCACACTTGACACACATAAGGTTTAATAATTTACAGGTAGAAGGCCTAGTTTGCCAGGCTAGAGACATATTCCAATTTCTTTCCACAACTCTAATGAGACAAAACAGTCAGAAGCTTATTGCTACCGCCACATAAAATCAGATTTATGGATGCTTTTTGTCAGAAAGTGGTGCAAGGCAGTTTGAGTGTTCCACTGAATTTCTCCATTCATCTTCCAGAGTAAAGTTTCCCCACCTGCTAATGGAAGAATCACTAATATGAGTATTAGGGGACTTTTCCTAATTAAGACGTTAGATAAGATTGGCCCAGTCCAAAACATACTGTGCAATTCTACCCAACAGTACAAGCCTGATATGTAGTATTATTCCCAGAAGACTGCACCTGTGGAGAGAGATCTTTGTGCACTATAGCTCATTCCTGGTTGACACATTAAGGAAGGGTAGTATGGAACCAGTAATCCTCTAAATGATCTGTCACTGCTAGCAGAGCTCCTGACAGTTCTCCACAGCTGGCAAAGGTTATTCTATACTCTGAAAATGACAGCAGAGCACACTGTGCATCCCCTCCTTTCCCAGAAAATCAGGAGATGCCCACTAACTTTTGTTTGTTTGCTTTTCTCTGTTTCTGATGTGAATTATGCATTGCTTCTTTTCAAACAGTCTGGGCTTTTGGATCATTTGAAGATGCCATGTCAGCATTATAATTTCAGAAGGTGTAGCACAAAGGCAAAAGCTACTCAGGTTATATGTGGTGGTAGCACATTTACCTCTAGAAATGGCCAGATCTGAGATATTATATTCTGAACCAGATGGTGCTGTCAGATAGTGCAGAATGACAACTTTTAGATGATGCAGAAAGGGTAATGTGCCCAAGCAGTAAAGGAACTCTGCCTCCACTTGCTACATTTTTTTTAACTTCAGTTACAGATGGCACAGCAAGGATCATCTCAGGAGGAAAACCAAGACTTCCCCATAGCTGATTTTAACTTAGAAGTATCTGTCAGAACATTTAAAAATTAGGCAAGCAGACCCTTGTTCTTAGTGACTGCCTTTGGCTCCCTCACAGTAGAAGGAATAGGGAGTTGAGAATTGTTTGGTTTTTGTTGGGTTTTTTTTAAGTCTGGAAAATCACGGAATAGTATTCATTCCAATCGAGCAACATTTCTGAAGTAAAATGTGTATTAAAATATGCCATGCTTTCTTCTGTAAAAACTGGTTCCAATTTTCAGGTCAAAATATTTTTCAGTTCAAAATATAACTTAGAGTAGAAACAGTAAAATATTTCTAAGAAATCAAATTGAAACAGGTTGTAATTGTCAAAACAAAATTATATCATTGATTCAAGCTATCATACATTACTTCACAATGCTGAATTTTAGTTTTGTGGACAATTCTTAAAAAAGGACTTTTTACCTTCTTTTGTTATCAGCAATTTCTAGTCATCTTGAAAATATGCCTAGAGTATTTTTTACCCAGTGCTGATTCAAACATGGGGAGTAGTCTAATCATTCAAAATGCAGATTTTGCTTCCCAAATATCTCAGTGTTATATTCTCTATTCATCTCATCTAGCACAATAACACTACTAAATGAATGGACATATAATAATGAGGCACAATCTTTGTTTTCTCTTAAAATTTTGGCTTTTAACTACAGATGCCAAGTGCCAAGCTATCTTCTTTCATCTGAACTAATGAAAATTAGCACATCAGTCCATGAAGTGTACACTAAGACTGCGCCAAAAAAACCGTAACAATACCTGGGACATTTATTTGGGTTGTGGCAGTTAAACTCAAGGAAGATAAATTACAATTCAGAGAATCAACACCTTTGTCTGCAAAATTAACCACTAAATTTACAATGAGAAAAAAAAAGTTACAAAGATAAAACTCCTACTTAATGCAATATGCTATTTCTTTGCCTGTAGAAATGTATTTAAAACACACAAATAAAAGTCACTTAACTTTGCTGATCTCAGCCATCTGCAACCACAACAAAATTGGCTGGGTGACAATTTTCTAATGACAAATAGGTGGAGCTTTTATCTCTAATGGGAAAATATAAACAAGATATTATTTAATAAATCTAGGACTAAAATACAGTCTTTAATCATTTAATGGAGATGCAGAGGACAGCCAGATAAATTAGAATGTTTTCACTTGTTGCAAGCAGCTCAACACCAACTTGTTTCTGTTGAGCTATATGACACATATGTCACTTTAAAAAGGATACAAATCTACTTTTGGGTGGAATGATTAGGAGGCAGGATCACAAATGGGAATCTTAGAAAATAAATTTATGGGTGTAGGGAAAATCAGCGTGGTCTACGTGAGCTAATACAGAGGCGCAGTTAGGAATTCCAGAGCAGTGATCTCAAATCAAGCCAGTGTCACCTGCCCATTCTGCAAAAAGTAACAAGGTAATGAAGATACTTGTCTTACATGGAAACATTTATTAGGACTGAATGCTTAATAAAAACAGATATTTTAAATTACACAGTATAATAAAATATTCCATATAATTTCCAGATAATTTATTATTGGAAACATTTTTAGGCCTAAATTTTCTCAGTCACTCAAAGAAAAAAATGTTATGGAACTCCTGCCCTCTTCTATTGAATCATTATTTTTGCAGAATTAGAATGGATGAAAGTACTGCTTTCTGTTCCAGAGTGAACACACATTCATATGCCTTTTTTGCAAGACTTCTTTCCAAAGCTCATCTACATTCATCTAACTCTAGCAAAAATATGGCATCCACCAACAGCTAGTTTTTACTTGCTTGTTTGTTTTTTCCAAAAAGTGACTTTTTTTTTATAAGCAAAGCCAGAAAAAACAAATTTACATTGGCAAAACTACACATCATAATGGTTCTGCTAGCATAGCGATGCCAGCCTTGGGAAGAGACTTTACACAATACTTGCAGGAATGTTGAGAAAACTAAGCCAAGCAACATTTTTAAGTGGGCTATATAAATATTTTGAGTTTGTTTCTTTTTGGATGGTAAAAAAAAATGTATAATTCATCCTGAAATCTACACCAATGCATGCAAGCAAGAAACAAGGGGACCTAGACGTCACTGTGCAGCAAGAAAACTATGACACAGTTACTTTCACAGAAACCCAGTGAAATGACTCACACAACTGAGTGCTGCAAGGGATGGATATAAAGACTTCAGAAGGGATAGGCAAGGAGGGAGAGGCAGTGGGGTAGTCTTGTACCATAGAATTATAGACGGCTGGCAGAAGTGCGCACCAAGCCACTTTCCATCATTTATAGCAATCCTAGCTAACCAGAGAGGTCCAAGGCTAGCTTGAGGCTAGCCAATGTGATAGCTAAAAGGAGGACTGGAAAAAGGATATAGGGAACTATAGGCTTGTCAGTTGACTTTGGTGCCAGACAAGGTCATGGAACAGATCATCTTAAGTGTCACTGCGGGGCATATACAGGATGGATAACCAGGGGATCAGCTTCAGCTGGGATGGGTTCATGAAAGGCAGGTCCTGCTTGACCAACTTCTTTCTATCACAATATGACCTACTTGGTGGATAAGGGAAAGGCTGTGGATGTTGTCCATCTAAACTTCAGTAAGGCCTCTTACACCATTTCCCTCAACATCCTTCTGGAGAAACTGGCTGTTCATGGATTTGATTGACAGACTCTTTGCTGGGTAAAAAGCTGGTGGATGGCCAGGCCCAGAGACTGGTGGTGAATGGAGTTACATACAGTTGGTATCCGGTCACCAGTGGTGCTCCACAAGGCTCAGTTTGAAGCCACTCCTCTTTAATGATGAATTGGACGAGGGCATCAAGTGCACCCTCAGCAAGTTTGCAGCAAGATGACACCAAGCTGTGTGGGAATGTCAGCTGGAGAGTAGGAAGGTTCTACAGAAGTATCTGCACAGGCTAGCTATATGGGCTGAGATCAACAGCATTAGTGCAGGGGCCAAGTGCAAGGAGCCATACTTTGGCCACAATAACCCATTCAGCACTACAGGCTCAGGGAAGAGTCGCTGGAAAGCTACCCATCGGAAAAGGATGTTGGTCAACATCGGAAAGGGTGTTGGTCAACAGCTGGCAGAATACAAGCTGCCAGTGTTCCCACATGGCCAAGAAGGCCAATGGCATCCTGGCTTGTACCAGGAAGAGTGTGACCAGTAGAAGGGATCATCCCTCTAGCAGGCACCTGTGAAGCAAAACCTCAGTTCCTGTGTTCAGTTTTGCACTCTTCACACTGCAACAATGACATTAAGGTGCTGGGGTGTGACACTGAGTGTGTCCAAAGAAAGGCAATGAAGATGGTGAAGAGTCTGGTGCACAAGTCTTGTGAGGAGTTGTATAACCTGGAACCGGGCCTGTTTAACCTGGAGAAAAAGAGGCTCTACCTGAACAGAGGCTGTAACGAGGTAGAGGTCAGCCTCTTCTCCCAAGTAAAGATAAGAGGAAATGGCCTCCTGTTGCACCATGAGAGGTTTAGATTGAATCTTTACAGGAAGGGATTTCAAGCATTGGAACAAGCTGCTCAGGGAAGTGATTGTGTCACCATTCCTGGAGGAATTTAAGAGATATACAGATGTGTTGCTGCAGCACATGGTTTAGTGGTGAATCTGGCAGTGGTGGGTTAAAGGTTGGACTCAATTATCTTAAAGATCTTTTCCGATCTAAATGATTGTATGGTTCTATTCTATAAAGCAAACTTGGCAATGATATTGAGACTATACCTGATGTTCCAGGTCTGATATGTAATAATTTATTTTTTTTACATTCAGATATACTGCAGGAAGACCACTAACCTGCTGAATGATGAAAGAGTTAATCAATAAATAAGCAAAAACTTGTGACAAATGCATTTGCCATGGAATAATTGGAGACATTTGCAAAAAGAGATCTTAAGTCAGGATCAGTGATTTGTAGGTTTACCGTTATAGGCTGTTCTCAAAAGTATGTATGGGAAATCCAGCTTTTGAACTCCTTGCCCTTCATTGTTTTCTCTAATGCCCAAACAGGTTGCATAAAAGCAGTTGGTGACTCCGGATAGTATTCTGTTAGCAGAGGAGTGCATACAAGCTCCACTGGTTGGTCCTCTGCCATTTTACCTGCTAGTTACTGAATCTCTAAGAGCTTCTTAAAATCCAGTCTAGCAGTTTGGAACCCATCACATGAAGCTGAAGGTAGTTTTGAAGACTGCATCCCTGGAAAGACAGTCTACATTGAGATATACATTTTGGACTTGGTAGTAGAGCATTGTAGGGAAAGGTACTGTCTTCTAAAGTAAAAGGGGACTAATTCACAAGTGGAAACTTACTGCCTAACAGAAAATAATTTGAAAGTTCTGTATATTATTTCCTTCTAGATGTTTTCTCATAATAACTTGTTTGTTTTTCTTTTGGCCCCTCAACCCCCTCCCCTGGGGTGTTGTGCTGTGGTTTTTCTGGGGTTTTTTACCCTTTTGATAGACATAGCTTTGGTTTTACATACAATGTGGGATGTGTTTCCTTCAACCTTTTGACATCACATCAGTTCCCACAACCTTCTGTATCAGGTAAAATTCAAATTAGCAAAAATAGAAACAACTCTCTGTTTTTAAGTACTTCTTTTAGGTACTGGTGCTTCTACAAAGACTCAGGTCCCTCTTCACTAAAGTCAGTCCTCATTTACATAGCTCTGTCAATGACTTCACATAACAGCATTCTCACCCACACAGGATTACCTCAGAAGATCTCAACAGATCAAAATTCCTCAGCAGTCATCTTATGTTGGTAAAGCTTTATAAAGTTGTCTTTCTGAGGGTCACTAAGTTTATGTTCAGACCAAAGTTTATGTTCACAGTTTATGAGAGCAGGAGTGGCATGGCTACTGACAAGGACCAGCAGCATTATTAGCTTGAGCAGACATACTGTCCAATCCAATTTTAGGCTCTGCAGACCTGCCCATAACTGCAGTTCATGAAAGGTCAGACCTGTCATTTGTGATCACCACACAAAAAAACAGATTAATGTCTCTGTTCCCATTTTGCTGGATAAGTGTGGCTTCATCCACTTGCTCTTTGCCCTGGAGTGCTAGAACAATCTTCATTAGAGTCATCCAGAAAGCTAGGATAGATAAATAGCTTCTATTGGGGTTGTGCCTCCTCCCCTGCCTTGCACATTCACCTTTACCATAATGTCATATTTGGAGGGCAAGGAGAGGAACTGGCCTGAGCCTGGAAGCACTAATAATACATTTCATTATTCCTATTTGATATGGTCAAAATCTGCATCAGTTCTGTCAGTCACCAACGAGCAAGAATCACGCTCATTCTGTGTTATGGCCTGTAGCCATAAAAGCTGTGGAAAAGTTTCTTGTGATCTTCCCAGGCCTCTTGGGATTATTCCTTGACTTCTTGCAGTACCTTTTAATTGCTAGCTCAACTCCAGGTTTGAGTAGGCACCCTTGGGCAAACTCACCATCACACATCTAACTTTTGTGTCCCAGAGCACTCGGTTTTGCTCAAGGAAATCCTCTGCACTGAAATATCTCTATCATGAGCCCCTAGTTAAGGTTAGTACTTTAAAAGGCTCTTAGTCATGTAGACACAAGTACTTGCAGAAACAGAAATTTTCTTAGACCATTTCACTCCAGATTATTTTCTCAGCTCCCTATGTATATTTCCAAAAGTGCTTATCAATGCCTAATTTTTTATAACTTCAACCATTAGACTGAGAGCATTACACTGCTATGGCTGTGTTTATATTTATCTGACACTTGGCATCAGCGTGGACTGTCCCTCTACATTCTTTTATTTTATCCCCTGAAGTTCTGCCATTGCTTTATTTCTTCTGTATATTTTTCATTCCTTTCTGATCCCTTTGTTTTATTACAAACATTTTCCTTATCCATTTGGATTGCCTTGTAAATATAGATCACCAAACAAAAGCATTGCAGTTTGTATAGTTTATTGTGCTAAATTGACAGCCTTATCTGCTTGTGTGTTATCATTGCCATTGTTATGTTTGGACAGGACATAATTTCTTTCATTTTTTGAAACACTTGGAAGCATTTTGAAGAACTTACATTGCTGGTGCAGGTTTCTGTAGAAGAAGGAGAAAGAAAAGTGTTTATCTGGACTGGACAACAAGGTGCCTTGGAAGCACAGTTTGTAACATACCTTTAAATGCCCCAGACCATTCATTATAGTTGACTGGTCTAAGAAATCTGTGACCTCCCTTCTACTCTGCCTGAGACTGTTGTCCAAAGAAAACATCTCCAAAACTGCACACTAGCTTCAACTAGAACCCTAAGACCCTCCATGAAGGAAGAACACTGGTTTTTAATGTCCAGCTGTCAGGAGGTGAGTCAGCATGAAAGACACCTGCATCCTTCCTCATGGCTTGTGGTTTTAAAGGTCCCTACAAGTTTTCAGGAACCTTCAAAAACAGTTAGCCATCAGATCAGCTTAACACTGTAGAAAGCTGGATTCTGACCATCTACTGTCCCAACAGCCAGGAAAGGTATGACCATTCTGACAATTCAGAACTTAACATTCAATTCTGACTAGGCAAAACTATCACATGGCAAGGGACTTGGAACTAGATGGTCTTTAAGCTCCTTTCCAACCAAACCATCCTGTGATTCTATGACTCTATATCTGTAAACGAAGGATTTTCTCTTGGCTTTTCCATCTTTGAGACCTTGTCTTATATGCAGTTCTGTGACCTTCATAAGACCACAACAATACTGTCTTTGCCTGGTAACCTGGGGACTCCTCAGAATCCAGAAGGGATGTCAGTGTCTACCCCTTTGAGTAATGCTCTGTTTGCAGAAAGGTAAGGCTCAACAACTTGCTCTGCCATGCTTGCAGAGCATTGCTGTGAGTACAAAGATGTAGCATATTTCAGACCATAATGCGTGGGGATGCACATCCTGCTTATCAAACTGAAAATCCTTCATAGTTTATAAAAGACAGAGCAACAAACAGGAATGGTTGAGCTGAAGTCTATATATAATGGCTCTAAGAGATATCCTTCTGTCATGCTGAGACTTGATTACAGCCTAAGTGCTGTCAGAAGGGCCATATGTTCCATTCACAGCATGGCTTAGCCCTGTGTAAACTCAGCAGGAGTGGGCTGTGGCTTGGCAATTTGTCCAAGGCACGTCATGAATTGACCAGGATAAAGAGATTAGGGCCTTGATCCTACAGTACCTTTCACCTCATAGAGTGACTTGTGTGAGTATGAAGTAGATATGAATGGATACTGCTTGGCCTTGATAGTGATTTAACACCACTTTAGGCTTATTTTGAAAAGGTGAAGATTACTGTAGAAGCAGCAAATAACCATTGACCTTAATTCCTGCCCTGCATTTTCTTTGTGCTTGTGTGTTTCTTCAATGATTTGTCTATTTCTAACTGCTATATTTGAAACAAATTGGAGAGGAGAAAGAAAAAGGTGACAGCCTTTAGTGCATTTGAATCTGCCTTCAAACCTGTGGTCATTAAAATCAAGAAGTAACAGGAAAAGCTAGTGGCTGTTTACAAACAAAAGAAGATTAATAAAGTAACACACAACAAAAAAAATTGTGGGCTAGAAAATTAATGCTGTCTCCCTCTGCCAGTCTCCTAACATTATTTACTGCCCCTTTGTCCACTTCTAGTCTTTCTGTAATGGTATTTTTTTCTTCAGTGCCTTAGAAAATGGCTTATAGGCTCATAAGTCAGTGGTTCAGCAGTATTTCATGCACAACTTCTGGAATGGGGATCATGCCCAGAGCCCCACTAATTTTCATGCAAATTACTGACTCTGTTTAGAAAGGTCAATACTGCAAAAGGGTAAGGAAAATGCAACAGCAGGCAAGCCTGGTGGAGTTAAGGGTTTGATCATGATTTTTTTTCTTTCTTTTTTTGCAGAGCCCTGTAAAAATAACCCTGTCTCTGTCACAAAGAGTACCACATTATGATTTGAAATAAGATTTCTATGAGTCAGGTGAGAAGTGGATAATGTACTAATGTACTTCCATCTAAGAGAGAGGGGGAACAAAACATCAGTATCCCCTTGATTTCTTCTCTCAAAGAAACCGAACAAAAGTATGATTCCCTGAATCACAGGTATGAATCAGAATTTCACAGATTTTTGGTGGTAATTGGCATCACACTCATTTCTTCAAAAGGGCTCCACAATTAATGCAGACAGAACAAAAGGAAGAAAGTTGACGTGGTATTATAACATGAAGCTTCATCTATAATAAAGGGTCAACTTGGTGCTAGGAGGTATAAAATTCTGTCTTTTGTCATATTGAGAGGACATTCAGTCAGCAATTCACATTAGACAGAGTCTGATATTACAGCTGTACTGGAGCTTTCAGGGGGGTGGGCTTTTTTGTTATGGTTTGGTTTGGTTGGTTGGTTGGTTGGTTTTGTTTGTTTTGTTTTGGGGTTTTGGGTTTTTTTGGGGGCAGGGGCAGGAAAGGAAGGAAGGGAAAAAAAGGGAAGGAAAAAACCAAAATTAAATTCTCTTTTTACTTTAACCCAAAATAAAATATGTAACTCAACTATTCAAGCTTTTAATATTAAGAAAAAAGGTGACTAATTTTTTTTTTTAAATCATCACATCTGATATTTTAAATGGTTGGCTTTTAAAAGAAGCATTTCTTCCCATTTTTACTGAAATGACCCCATTTTTTTCCCTGAAGTTGTCATTTTCAATTAATATGTTCCTTAAATGCAGTAACTGTCCATACAAACTTCACAGTTTATATAAAAAAGGGGAAAAGAGCATATGAAGAAAAGCTTCTTTTCTAAGTGGTTGAACGATTTGCCTTTTTAGCTGTTCAAAATATCCCTGAAGTAGAAATAAAGTGGCAAATAATTTATACCATTTTCAATGCACATACTTAGACTGGACTTCCATTCCTTTTCAGCTGCACAAATTTGTGTGTATGTTGTGTGCAGCAAGAAATATCAACCTCTGACAACCCGTTTCCTAACGATTCTCAAACAGAAGAGAAATTCAACACATACAAGCCTACGTACTCTAATTCAGTCACCTCTAACATTAACTATTTGAACACACTCCTTCCTACTGACAGTTCTGTTATGCCTTGTACTAGTTCAGCTGCTCCTTTCTACTCCTCATAGGAGCTCTGCAGTATATTTAAAACAAACCCTTTGGCCTCTAATTTCCTCCATTGCTGTCCCATGCTAGTAGGCTTCTGTGATTTTCGAAGGTGATCTGGGAAGGAGCTCCTTTGGAGTCTGATTTAATTTTTTTTTTAGTGTGCAGAAATGACAAGCACACCACAACAGTGCCCCTCCGCTTTGAAAAAGAGCCAGGTTCAAAGACCATAGAGCCATTTATAAAGCTCCATTACCAAAATAGGTTTCAACCCTACACCATTCAGGCCCATTGGACATGTGCTCAAACACATACCTTCCCCAACCCTAACACAGTAGGGTACAAGGTGAGACAGATCAGGTTCAGCAGAGAGATATTAGTACTGCAGTCTCAAATTAGAGTGAAATTGGTTTCAATGATTTTTGCATTATACTCCCATGGAGAAAACTCGTCCTCAGTAAATGTTTTTTTAATCAAGTGCATCAAGAGAAACTTTAGAAGTACTGGAAGTGTGACTTTAAAAAATCCTATCCTCTTTGTTAAATTTTGATGAAGATGCACATTTAAATGGGACCCACAAGCAGGTAAGAATTATCAGAATTCGGGATCCACACATGTGTTTAACTTTATAGCTATTATTCTATTACTAAGCTATAAATCTATCAGGAAGGGCATTGAATATTGCCTTTCATTTGCTCCTTTTCTCTTCCCAAAATAGATCTCACTCAATAACCTTCCTACTCTTGGATAGGAGGTTCAATATCCACTGGTATCCTTTCTCTTGTCAGACATGAGGTTATTATTGAATAATGATGATAATTAAAAGTACTCTAACTGATGTGACTAATAAAACAAATTCACATCAATGGTGAAGGGCAAATCTCAACACATTGGGTTTGGTTTAGATAAGCAGCCAAAAGATTGATTATCCAAATGTTATCCAAACGCTGTGTGCTAAAATGGGAGCAGCAACTCTTCAGAGGAAAATCTTATAATAGCAGCTGCTTTTTGGTAAGTTCCTTCCTGCAGCTGGAAAAAGAACTGCTGTAGTTTATAACTGAAGGCAATATAACCACTGATCAAAATGGCCTGATATATGATGCCTTCCCAGCACTTCTCAAAACCATAATCACAGTTACTGACACTTTTCGGACATTGATGCATAGTTTTCAGTGAGGTGGGGGGACTTGTAGTTTTCATTTTGACCACTGAATGTAAATAAGATCTGCTCTGGAATTTTATGATAAATATAAAAATATGTATATATTAAGAATATATATCAAAGAATGCTTTATGTATTTATATTTTCATTTGTAATAAATATAAATTTACATTATTACTTATAATGTATTGTCATGTATATCACATTCAGCTTTCAGGTACAGGTTTTCTATGCTTATGAACAGTTTTCTTCAAAAACATATGCAATACCTTCTCAGCTCCCTCTATATGTTTGCTTCTTTGTTAACGTAAATGCAAGTATTCCTTTTATTTCAGCCATGTTAGCCTTTGTCTACCAGCTAAACTCTTCTCTCCTTCACGTCTTTGAGTAAATCTCTCCTTGAGCCCTATTTTCCCAAAAAGGTGTATGAGAAATCAGCCAATTTTCTGACAACTGATTGAAAAGACAGATAGAAAAAACTAGCACTTGTAGATAAAAATAATCAAGTAAAAATGCTTATCCCTATTGAAGACTGTAGTTATTCATCTGTGTTGTTCCTCTCCCCTCCTTTAGCACTGACAGTGTCCGCTGTGCCCCTCTGTGTAGCAGTGTAAACACAGCCCTGATGTGATCCCTAAGGTGGGCAGGCAGGCATGAGAGTATCCACCTCATCAGTCAATGAGGCATCTAAAATTCCTTTCCACTCATCTCACTGCAGTGCATACTCTGCCTAATGAATTTTTGTGCCTTCATTTGCTTGTTAACAAAAATAAATGTTAAGTAGTAGTCGAAGGAAACAATTTTGGAATAAAAGGTTACGATGTCTTAATGTGAAATGTATTCATTTTTTTCCACACAGACTTAAACATGCCAGTTAATAGGCAAAAATCTCATCCCATGATTTTTTCTTTTTCATATATAAAAAACTGAATTAAATTAAGCAAATGAAGTATTTACTATGAATAGTTCACCTTGCTTTAGTCCTTGTTCAAAGGAAATTCCCAGTCATAACTCACAGCCCAGTCTGAGTAGAAAGGCTGAGATTTGGTCTTTAGATTTTAGACTCAAAGTATATAATTTTCCTCAGGATTAGTGAATTTATTATATCAATATTACATTATTCCAAACACATAGTGAGTAATGGGGGCTGGATTTAATCAGTTACCTTCTCTTTTTGTCTAAAATTTCCTTGAAGAGGAAAAACCAGCAGAATTCCTTAAAAATAAAAAGTAAAATTAAAAAAAAAACAACAACCTAAAAATTAAAAAACAACCAAACAAAAAAATTCCTTCAATTTCCCATGAAGAAGCCTTTCACGCTGAGTGCATTAAAAAAACCCCACAACCTAAAACACATTCATATAAAAAGCAATTTCCTTAGATAGCAGCATTCTTTATTCCTCTTGCTATTATTAAAGATGCTAGTGTTTGAACAGCTTTCTCCCTCACAAATCAGCTTTTCCTTTGGCTGAGGGAAGTCATAACCCTGTGTTTATGACATCTCACACTGTTTCTCTAAAAATAATTCTTGTGCCACTAGTGCTGAAAAGATCATGAAGCTGGTGAACTTTTAATAGGTTAAACCCTTACTCTGATTCTAAAAGCTGTATTTTCAAACTAGGTGCATTCTGGCTTTCAGTTTTGCACAACCAGGATAAGATACCTACATGCCCTGAGCGCACAAACTGGGGTACATGTGTTCTTGAGCCCTCGAAGCAGACACAAACCAGGATGTCAAATGCAAAGGATTTGGTTTTTTAAAGAAATGCATTTCTGAGGGTTTGAGTATATATCAATTCCATTAGCTTCTGTTGAACTGAACAAGTGAAGATGCAGAACATCCTAAGATACCCACAGATGTGTGTTTATTTTTTAGCTTTATGGCTTCTTTTTCAAAATATCATTTTACCGCATGAGAATTTGTGGGGATTTTTTACTGCAAGGGTGACAAACATATTGCCCAAGGACATTGTACAGACTCCACCACTGGAGATATTAAGCAGCCATCTGGACACCGTCCTGGGCAACTGGCTCTAGCTCGCCTGCTTGAGCTGCAGGGCTTGCACCAGAGGACCTCTGGAGGTGGCTTCCCATGCTGTCACTTGAGATCCACATTTCATAGTCAGAAGGTGTCGTTACTTGCTATTGCAGAAACTAAACGAGGCTACCAAGATGAACTACTGGCAAAAATACTTATTTTTAATAGGAAACAAAATTAGCTAGGTAAATGATGGAACATAAATGTATTTTCTTCTGTTGGAGAGTGGGCATTATTTTTACATTCATACTGATGTCTTTTTTTAAAACATGGAACAGTTTCCATGGTAATTTTCTAATTTTAAAAAAGTGAGTGAAATAACACTCCATAAAATTTATAGAAAAACATGATTAAGGTGAAGTATATTGTTAACAATTTTCAGTGGGAGAAATAAGTCCATAACAAGAAAAATGAGGAAGGAACAAATTTTAGCAAAACAAGTTGTTTTGTGTTTTTTTCTTAACAATATCAAACTTTAATTCACCTGAAACACTATTTATTCTTCTGTTGCATTATACTACTCAGATGAACCCAGAATAAAAAGGGAAAGAACTCCCCTTTTAAAGAGTTCCTTATGGGCTCCACAGTAATTGAACTCGTGGTTAGGGGTTGTGTGGTTGAAAACCAGTGCATAGTCAGCCTAGAGCCATGGTTACCAATAAATCCACCTAAGGGGGAAAAGAGTCTAACATTTCTTTCTCCTCTTTGAATAACTCCCCATATTTTTGATTTCCTGCAGGGCTGTTTGGTGGTCACCCTGTTGAGGACGAAGAGGGCAGTTTTATACCTCTGGTCTCCCAGCTGCCCCTTCAGTGTGCCATCCAGCCTTGATACAGCCCTTCAGTCAGGAGTAAGCACTACCAGCTGAGAGCTGTGTGAAAGTCCTGTAGTGAAAGATAGCACCTCCACATCTTAGAGAAAAAATATCAACAATCTTTTCCCTCAAAACTATCCTTATCTTCTGGCCCACAAGTACAAATTATGGAGAGTTTGGAAGGTGGGGGACACATATCTAAGTCCCCTGGTGGTGTGGAGAGTTCTGACTGATATGCTTAATGTTAAGGTTGAATGTCTTTGAGATAGAGACTGAATGCAAGTGCATCCTATATGTGGGAGCCTTTAGATTTGATTGTATTTGCCTTCTGCATTGCCACAGCACTAACCCTAACACTAAGTGGAGGCACATAGGCCCTGGGAATTTTCCTCCTTCTTATGGTGACAATAGAGAGATTGTACCTTTTTTTACTGTCTCAGTTTACAGGTACCTTTCACTTCTGGATTCCATTGTTTTCATATAGAAAAGCAACTGCTATATTTTAGAAATTAGAGCCACAAAGAAGGCCAGTTTCAAAAGTCACTAGAAAACAAATAAGAGTTCCCACAGAATCTAAAAATCACTGTGGCCTTTCATGTCCAGGCAGGTTTGCACAGCTAGAGGAGCTGCCCAGTTTTACTGTGAACATTATTAACTCAAGTGATCTGAAAAGGAATTAAATGCTCAAAAGACACATGAAACTTAACAAATATGACACAGGGAATATAGTATACCATGTCATCCAGTACATCCTGAAGTAAGCTAGCATCTGCTGTTTTAAAGTGAAGCACACTACTCTCGCCTCCTCAAATTGTTTATTTTCGGAGTCTCGCTCTATTAACACTGAGCTGTTGGAAGTGAGGGCATCAAGATATGGACAAGAACTGGGACATTGACACAGTATGAAGTGGCCATGAAGGAGAATGGTGATTAATTAGGTGACAGATTTGACACCAAGGATAAAATGGCAGCAGCTAGTTTGCTTATTTTGATTTCTCTTGGACAGTTTTGTCCTAAAAATTCTTTAGGAAAGATATTCAAGCTCTGGTTTCATTGAGGACTTAATTTGATACGCTTTTCCTTCAGATACCACCATCAGCCAACAACTTGATATTCAGGGTAGTTTGTTGTTGTTTTGCTGTTTGTTGATTGTTTGTTTTTTTCCCTTGATTAGAGTCTTTCACATTTCTGGAAATTAGCTATTGTGCATGTACATTTTAGAAGCAAGAAGTGACGACTAAATAGATCTAGTGTGACCAGCACACTGTAATAGATTTTATGAAAAAAATCAAATGTATTTTTGATAACAAGATTTTTCTGTATATGCATGTTTTTTGCTTCAGTAGTCATATCATCTTTGCTGAGACCTAATCCTGAAATTAGTAAAAAATACGTGTGTGATTTTGTCTGTATTACCCATAGATCATACAATCCATATGCATATCTCTAAAGCCACTCAAAAATACTAATTGCCTGCCTTCTTTATGGAGAGCTCTTACAACAAATCAGTCTACACATATTCAAATGCATTTTAATAGTTTTTATTGCTTTTAACTGGTAATTTCCCAAGATATATTTGTAAGGGAAAGAAGCAGAAATTGTTCCATCCAAAATTAATGATCCTTTTTTAAAATAATTTGCTGTACTATTATTCCTCTTGAATATTAATTAATATTGGGGGTAAAAAATGAAGTATGACAGGATTCGCAATTTCAAATTACTTTGAGAAAAATGAAGATCATATTGAAATAAAAATAACATTAAAATGACCAAATCTATAGATGGAAATTCAGGGGTAAAAAAAACAGATAAAATTTTCAAGTAAAAAAAAAATTACTTGTAATATCATTAGAATATCAGTATGTGAAAATCTAATAAAATTTTGTTTAAAAAGGAAAGTATGTGATTATTTAGGATTTCAAAAATGAGGTTCATATGGTAGAGTCTGGATAGGTCTGTCTTCTTTTTCCAACTAATTTGTTTGATATTTTGCAGTTCCTTCTTTTGTTTTTGTTTTCCTAATATGTGTGATCAATTTTGAATAATACTATTTAAAGCCATGACTAGCTAATTAACTCACTCAGATTTGAAAACTGTATTAATATAACATAGGAATGAAATTTAAACCTTTTGCAGACTTTCATTAAGTTACATAGGCCTTTCTTTGTGGAAAGAGTTTTTAATCTCTCTCTTTTCTCTTCCTCTTTCATTAAAAAAAGCTCTATGGAAGCACAGATCGGAACTAAAATAGTATCTTTGAAAAACTCAGTGTTGAACTGCTTCAGCTCTCAACAAGGGTCAGTGCCAGTTTCATCACTGATGCCCCTTCAGCTCTTTCCTATGCAGTTTTGCACAAACATGACTACCATATTTCAGATCTTCTTTGTTGCTTCTCTGTGGAAACTCAAAATCTGCAATAATAAAAGCTTAAAAACAAGAAGGCTAACTTTTGTGTTCCAGATTTTGTATACCATTGTTTAATTAAATAAACACAATTAGTCAATTAAGAACAAAGAAATCCATGAAGGTCATGCTGAAGCAAGTCACTGTGTCTACCATCAGATTAGGATGAGATTAAGTGAGACTGAACTGACATTTGCTGTTCCTATTAGATTTAATTCTGACCAGTCATGAGGAATTATTTTAGGAAGTAATAGGATTAACTAAGCACAAACCAAGATGCAGCATTCACTTTCTTTACTAAATTAGAAGTGTTCTTAAAAAGCTTATTAGCCTTTTATTATTCATTCATACTTACAACTGGTTCTATTAGCAGATGCTTGTGGCAAGAATATAAAAATCATATTAAAAATTAGGTAGAACACAACTTGCATATCTGTATTTGGAAGTGTTCTTAGTTAATTAAGTTTGACTGACCAATTAAACATACGTGACTTAAAAGAAGGAGATAATAGATTGCACATAAACCAGCTGAGTCTCCCAGCGACTTATGTCAACTTTCCAATCTCTAAGTATTTTCATGATTTTTTTTCTTGCTTAAATATTTTCAGAAACACGGGACTTAGATGAAATTCTGTGTATGTGTATGCATATTCACAGTGGTCATGGCAGGCAGAAGAAAATCCTTAGCATGCAATCTATTCATCTAGCACAAAGCTGAGAAAAGAAGTACCAGTATGCTATCTTTGAGCATTGAATATACATGTACACACACAATTTAAAATGTGGCAACTAGAGGTCAGAAACTGGCTGGAAAGGTCAGGCAAAGAATTCTTCTTCAAAGAGAAATAGATCAGGAGGAGAAATAGATTTTCTGACAGAGAAATGCTTTCAAGAACACAGGAAAATCTCAATTTATTTTCCTTACTTCATTTGCAAACCAAATGTCCCCCCATCTCCCCAAAAAAACTCTGTTTCATTTTTGTAGGAGCTATCAACTTCTAGTCTGAATGAACAGAAAACTGAAGAAAAGAAGCAAAGGAATCAACTTCACAAATTCCATTTAAAATTACAGAATAGGACATAAAAAGAAATTTGAGACTTTCACATACAAAACGTCTTTTTTAAGCCTTCCCATTTTAAAGTATCAACCTGCTGAGGTAAAGGACATCAGTAGGATTTTGGAAAATTCCGGCGCACTGATGAACCACAGATTCACTTAGCTGGGCCCATACCAGTTGCTTTTTCCTAATTCTTTGTAGCTTGCTTGTTGCTGCAGGAAGGGGATCTTGCTGCAATATAACTGGGCATAAGGAACCAGGGCTCCATCAATGCACTGAAATGAGTGGGCATATTTTAGTAATTGCCAAGACCAGGGCTATAGATTCAGTAGCTATAGATGGTTCTCTAATGCTTCACCTATATCTTCTATAAGGATCAGAGCTCAAATGTAATAATCTTGCCCTTTCTCTATGAGCATGTGCAATATGGCAAGGCTAGTGGAACACTTGATTGCAGATACAATGCTTTTTCAACAAAAAGGCTGTTGTGATTTTAAAAACTTAGAACACTTTACTGATTCCTGCCAAATGAAATTACTTTAATGTTAAGGTTGAGCTGACATTGGAAGATGATTCTTGAAACACTGGTGAAATCACTAGCATTTCAAATCCCTATTGCGCATTGATTTTCAGGACACTTTTATTAATCATTGATAGTACTGTTTTCTATTGATTAGCAGGTTTCTCTCTGCTTGGGTACTTCTGAGCAGCTTTTCTATCTCAGTCATATAAGAAAAGACCTCCAGAGTTTGAGAAGATGGGAGCCATTTGAAAACTGCTTAGTAAACGATTAAGTTTCAGCACTTGACAGCTAAAAAAAAATCTAAACATAGTGCAAGTGTAGGGATTATTTCAATAATCAATACTTAGGGAGAGGAAAAGAATATGGGAGATGAAAGAAGGAAGAAAATTTTAAAATTAAGAAGGAAATGGACTTAATTTCTGAATATATTTTTATTCTCCTTTTTGTGTTTACAAATCTGACAAAATGTTCTTGAATATTTCACTGCTTTTTCAGGTCAGATCCGAGCTATCTGCTCAATCCAGTTAGTTCACAGGCAGCTCCAGGTTAAAGAACAACAAGAACTAAAAAAATCCTTCTTGCTCCCTCCCCAAAAAAAAACAAAAACAAAAAAACACCTAAACAAAAAAGAACAAACAAGCAACAACAACAAAAAAAACCACAGCAAACAAAAAAAAACCAACGAACCTTTGTTAGGATATATTAATCTTCTTTCCCAAAAAGTTAGTTCTGTCACTGCTGTTCAATTGCTGTATAAATGTTTTAATCAGTTTGGAAAACTCACTTATGCAACAGAAAAATTTCATTTTGTATTTGCTCACAGACATTAAAGCTAAAGAATGAATTGAGATCTCATAGGTTTAACACAACAAAATTAGATTCTGCTCAATCATTTCAACATTCTATTGTTTAAAGGATACAGAAGAATAATCTAGTATTTTCTTCTCCAGGGGAAACTCAGAAGCTTTTGTATTCAGATATAGCATCCCGGACATTTTCCAACTTCACTTTGTGAGACAATCAAGGAAAATACCAGCCCTCACACACAGTGGTTTCTGTGAATGAAAAATTCCAGAAATATGGAGAAAGATGCCTTGGATTGCAGAGGCCAAAAACCTGAATGCACCTCAGCACACAGGTAGCAGTCAGTTTGCAAAAAGTGTCTGACCTCAGATGGACATCCATCTCTGGATTTAGCTCAGACCTTCTGACACCAGTGATATTTTACCACTAATCAAAGAGAAGAGAAGAAAATGCCATTCATTTTTTGCAGTTTGCAAGAAACATTTTGCCACACTGTACCAGAATTGTGCTGGCTTTTAGGTAGGCCATGTAAAGACAAAAAGAGGCAAAAGTCATTATACCCTCATGATAAATGTATATATCTACATAAGCAAAGCATATTGACCACAGTTATTCAAACAGCCAGAGTCCTTTAAGTGCTTCTAGAGGGTAAGCCAGTGGTTCTGATAATTACAAAGGAACACAGTCCCACTCCTGTAAATCAATGTGTCTCTGTTAATGTACAATACCTGAAAATCTAATAAATTATGTTGTATTATAAAGTGGCATTTTTAGCACCTGATGAATGCCTCTGTGGGTCATTAACAGCAATACAAAGTAATAAAACAAAGCCGTTGGAGAGCTCAACTCTTGGCTGTACCATCCAAAATAAGAGATGATTCAAGAAATCAAGAAACTAAGAACAAAACGTGGTTGTGTGCTATTTGCAGTTTTATAGTACGAGTGACACCATAAAGGTTCCTAAATTATTTTCTGTGTTTGGGGTTGTTTGAGTTGGAGGTTTTTTTGGTTTTGTTTTTTTTTTATTTCTTAAAAAATGGGAAACACCTAGAAGATTTAATAAGCTATGTGATTTGCAAATACCTGTAGAACTGGAGTAGGAGATATAAATCTGACCATTGAACATTAACATGTTCACATGATAATACTTTTGGTTCCCACAGCAAAAAGTCAAGATATTTCCCTGAAATATTTTCTCTCACTGAAAGCAAACCAAGACAACAAAGGATATAGCTGCACTGATTTAGAATCAAAGGGACTCATCCTTACATTCCTACCAATTCACAAATCACTTTCATTTCACATATGATCATAGTCAAGGGACAGAAAAATTATTACAAACTACATCAAAGAATGACAGAATCATTTAGGCTGGAAAAGACATCTAAGATCATTGAGCCCAACCTTTGACTAATTTCCACCTTCTCACCTATACCATAGCACCAAGTGCCATGCCCAGTTGTTTTTTGAACTACTTCAGGGATGGTAATTACACCACCTCCCAGGGTGATCCCTTCCAATGTTTAATAACCTTTTTGTGAAAAAATTCCTCCTGATCAAATTTGATGGTCTTTTTATATATCTAGTTGTTATTAATTTATATTGGTAGCATTATTATATTAATAATTGATTTTTTGTATTTTTTTATATAAATGTGATCTTCTTATTTCTAACCTTTATTTGTTGTGAGCAGAAGAGGTTTTTCCCTGTTCAATCAAGTGTTTGCTTATTCAGATTTTTGTAGTTTTGGTTTTATTAGAGTTCAGTTTGCAACTGATCTTTTCCCTTACTAAATACTATGCATGAGCAAATTCTGTTTCACTTCCTTTCAAACTACTCAAACATTGTACATTTAAATTTTAATGTTACTTGCCTTCTGCTTAAAAACAACTAATAAAAAAGAAAACAGAAAGGCAGACAGAGGGAAAAAAAAAAAAGTAATTCCTAAATCCTCTGAGTCAGAGGCTGTCTATTTAGAATATGTTTATTCAAAACCTAGCACAATGGAGTTCTGTTCCCATGACTGGCCTTCTCTATGTTACTATGATACTAATAATAAATTGTTATAAGCACAGAAAGTAAAAATTTTTATGCATCCAAATGACAAGGAAACTTTGACCCCATTTTCAAAAGCACCTAAATTGCCTTCAGAGTCTGAATGCCATTTACTTTGTTACATACAATGACACTTTTGAAAATGTTACCTAGGATGTAAAAATGGATCGCTAACTGAGCCCAGACGGAGACACTGTGAATAAAGAAGCTGAAAGAAGAATAAAATCCAATTTAAATGCATAATACATACATACACACACACGTATATTTACACACATACATATACACACGTCAATTGAATATACTGTGCTTAAACAGCATGAAATTCTCCTTACTCAGGAATATTTCACAACAGCTCAAGCATCTTTCCAAGTGGCAAGCAAGCTTACACGACAAGAAAAACAGTACTTCTGGGCACTAACTGCCTTATGAACCTTATGCACTCATAAAGTACTTTGTGAGGTGTGCAAAACTTCAAACCACAGAAGCAACAATGTAATTCAGAAAATAAAAAAAAATCCTAGAATGCTTATTTTGCAAGCCTTCATACTTCCCCTGCTGTTTTGCTTTTAGTTTCTCCACCATGACAGCCACATGTGAAACACCACATATACTGCTCAGTCTCTACTGAGCAAATTCAAAACTGTCATAGGGTAAACCAGGCTAGTGTTAAAATCCTTACAACAAATTAAACATGTTATTTAAGGTGGTCCCAGATGGCTATGGGAGCCCTGTTAAATTTCATCCTTAAAATTTAAAACAAGTTTAAGAATGTGAAAACAGGGAAAATTACTCAATCTTTAATAGCAGCATGTAAACATTTTTACTATAAGAAGGCATTAAGATATGCACAACAAGACTTTCTCAGACTTTGGTTTTTTTCAGTTTTGTTTTCTAATGTGAACATCTCATATTTAAAAAATGTAGATCAGTTAGAATGACCCAAATTTATCTATGTCATATCAAAACTCTACCAAATAAATGTTTGATCAGGCAGAAAATATTAATAGGCCTCTCAGTAAAAGTGAACACAATGATCACAAAAGCTCAAAACAGTGAAGTTTTGCACTGCCAGACACTGTGAGGCTTGGATGGGATTACTCAGGGATTGGCCTAACTTCTTGCTTCCAGGAATTTCCCAAGAATAACATCAGGCAATTTTTCATCCTCGCAATGGTCATAAGGCTTTGTAGTACCCCAGACTTTCAACACACAGTCAACAATGAATAAGCTTAGCCAAGTCATGATGAAGGTGATGATATCACCACTGTCACAAGAGTAGTTCTGAATTCCTTTTCCAGAAGGTCTTTGCCTTAATATTTTCCTGAAATGAGACTTGGATAAAAACAGACTGGATGAGTCAAGATCAAGGTAAAACAGATATAAAGCTAGTTTACTAGAGATATTTTGTAAGGACCTTGGCAGATAGCAATTTGAGCTAGTAAAGTTTTGTAGCATAATTTATTTTAATTTGTAATTATATTCTTGATTGGCCTGTATTCCTAAGAGGTTTTCCTGCCTTACGGTGTTTTTCCTTCTTAATTTTATGATCAACAGAACTGTTTCAACAATGTCTTTTAGGTGGGAGGCTCATCATAGTTACTGGTACCACTCAGACCTACAGAACAGACCAGTAAAATGCACCTCCATAAATTTATCTCTGAGGAAGAGGCATGGTCTAGAAGATACTATTGTGGCTGGTCAGTTCATCACACAGGCCACAGGGACCTCATTAGGCCTTAAAATCGACTTTCAGGAGCTGTTCAAGGACCAAAGCCATTATTTAAACCTCCCAGTTCTGCTGACTCCTGTGTACCTAAGAAGGTACATCCCTCCCTATGGAAGTCAAGTCCAGCTGTTGCAAACTGGCCAATAGTGGCTGCAGAAACTACATGATGACTAAACTCTGATTTTCACAACCTTAACTCCCTCCTTTCAGCTGCTTGATGCTGGATGCACTGGCCATCAAGGAAGAGTGTAGGGGTCAGCCATACAGCTTCTGCCCACTGACCTTCCTTTCCAGCTCCCAACTACTGTGTCATTCCATATTCTTTTGACATAAACTTGACATATCAATTTTTTTTTTAATACTAGTAGCACAAGACCACAAATGCCTTACAACTATACTCTTCTATGATGAATATATCTTCCCATTGATATGTTATTCAAGTATTTTCCAAGAAGACAAATGTCTACTTCATACACTGTTTGTACTGCTTGTATTAATTAACAGCCTTTTTGTATACCAGTAGATTGAACTAGGATTAATAGTTTATGCAGACCACTCAAACCTGTCATTTCCTAAGGCACTGGCAGCAAATCCAGCTGGGTCCTGGCTGACAAGCATGGAAGGTCATCCAAACTGTATAAAGAAATAAAGTAAATATATATCATTGCCAGTTATTGGCTCTTTTGAACCAAAATAGAGTTTCACTGTTAATGCATGCTATTTTTTATGATATATTCAGGCACAACAAGGTTTGTCTGCTGTCCTTATTGACTTCAATTTACAATATAGCTATTTTACTGTCCCATTCTGTCTTTAATTCAGCTCACAAAAGGCCATGAACTGGAAAGTTTTATTATTTATTTACACCGTACTACTGCCTAGGCACCTAATCAAGGACCAATTGTATGACAACAGAGCATACAGACATATAACAAAGAAAACAGTCCCTGCCTCAGGCAGTTGCAGTCTGTGTGGCAAGTACAGCAGGTAAACACAAGTGATAAACAGCACAGGGCTGGATAAGTGAAAAATAAAATGCATAACACTTATCAGAAAACAGATGTCCCAATTTCCTACCTAGGTTTTATATTTGTTAGGTCTTTAGCATCCCACTCTAGCAGTTGACTTTTAAACTCTTTCAGTATGAAATTAATACTTTATGCTCACATGAAGATGAATTCCATGAATAAAAATATGATAATAATTTTACATACACTTAGAAATCATGTGTATATCCATTACACAAAAAGTCAAAAATTAGTGAGAAAGACTAATGGCAATCATAAGGCTTTGCATGTATATCAGAATGTTTCTAATCATGAGCGCACGTAGGTGTTTTTACTGCACATCTCAGTTCATTGCATGTATAGAGCTAATACATATGGATATACTTCAACATCATTATTCTGTTTTATACTTAGAGCCTAAAGAAAAGTCTGGGCAAATCGATTGCAAAAAGTAGCCCAGATAGAAGAGAAAATGAGTGACAGTCACAGTCTTGAATCACTCCCTTTGTATGTACTCCCTAGAAAACTCTTTAATTTTCATCATAATTTTTGTTTATAGTATATGTTTCATAGACCTGGTTACACTGATTCCAGTGAGAGATGCCATTTTATAATTGATGGATGACATTAGGCAAACAAGTGCAGTCTGACATTCAGGTCTGGCAATCACAAAAGGCCCAGTAGCAAAGTGAGTCAGTGAAAAAAATCAACTACCCTACTGTAAAATGCTCTGGAATTTAAAACAGATTTGTCTCACTGAATTCAATGAGCTGACCCTTCAAATCAGGCTGTGCATATCTGAGGCGAAAACAAGAGCTGTGGTCTATGCAAATGCAATGCTTGGGCTGCTCACCAACATCTTCACATGCAGCAACTGTTACCATTCTCTTCCTGTTCTCATTTTTGAAAGGGGAATATCAACACCTACTTTATGTATCTGATTAGTTACTCAAATCTAACTCTTATTTTTTACACATGGAGAAACATATAAGAATAAATAAAAAAATAAATGGGAGCAGAATGAAGGCATGCTGACACTCCACCTGCTGCTGCACTGGAGGGAGGCTTAGACAGCTGTTTCCAGATGTTACTACTTTTGTAGAGAGATGTCTGTGAAAAGCCCACGTGTATGGAGAATGAGGAATGACTTAGCCTGCACCTATTCTACTATATAAAATAAGGCTGGCCCCAGTCACAAGTACAGTACAGTACTGTCCAAGATTGTTGCATTCTTTTTTCATTATCCAACTTCTTACCATAGTTTTGGCACATGCCAAATGATGCTTGGATGTGATGTGTGGGACAACACCTTGCAGGAGCTGTTCCCATTAACCAACCTGAAAGCTGTGATGCTGCCTTCTCAGTGGAGCAGGCACAAGCTATGTGGACAAAAAGCCAGGTCACACCATTTGCCCTCAGGAGCAAATAAGAGTCTCTAAATCAATTTATGTACAAATGACACATAGCTTTCTGAGGTGAAGGACATATGATTTCCCTGTCATGAGGAAATACCTGTGAAATCTACATCCTCATCTCTTCACACTGACTTCCTCTAAAGACTCTTAATTTTGTACTGAGGACTACACATCACATGACACATTAGATGAGGATGTGAAAAAGATCATCACTAATCACATCACGCAAAGCTGGACTGAAAATAACTACCTGGGATTTCCTTTTGTTTATAAGGATCACCAAATATTGTGGCTATAAGGCTGTGTGGAGCCTTAACTATGAATTCTGAAAATAACAGGACAAAGGAGAGAGGCAGAGATCAGGGCTGAAGTTGCAGAAGCAGACAGGATTCATGGCAGGGTGTACAAGATAGGAGTAATTTGCATAAGATGATCAGGAACAGCAATTAGAATTGGGATGGAAGATCAGGAAACAAGGCAAGGAAGTCTGTTCCCAGTAATTACTGTTTTTCAAAGGTTGCAATCATGACAAGGATGTCTGGACATGTTTCTGAACAGTGGAACTCATTCCTCTAAAATACTAAATTTCTAGAAACACTTCTGGCATGTCTTTCGCCCAGCCAACTTGCATGATTCTACATTAACAGTTTCTAAGAGTTTTCATGTGTTTTTTGAGAATTAACTGGTTCAAGGACTTTTCTCAGTAGGCAACACAGATTATATAACTCTGTGTTGAAAGATGGAATACATTGCTGTATGGATTCTGGGCATCCAATGCCTGTTGGTGTTAGTGGAAAAGAATGGTCCAGAGATATTTAATATAACTATGTGGTCGTAGTCCTTCCCCTGCCAGCTGGCTGTGACATTAGACCTTGATGGAAGGTCTGTTTTCAAGCTATGTGGAAACTGGTGACTAGCTTCCTAAGAACAATTTAGTATGACTTTGCAACTTAAATTCCAGCAGGATTTAACCATTGGGTTAAATCCCAAAGGCCTGATAGCTCCTATGGAAAGAACTTTGTAAGTTTTATCAGTTTAAGTGGATCCAACAATACACTTGACAAAGCACTATTAAGCACCTAGGAGCCACATATAGCTCAGTAAATTCTCTCAGTTGAAAATCATTTATGTTAGGAAAATATTAGATGCAAATATGGCATTCATACTGTGCTTTAAGTATCTGCTGATGGTCACTGCTGGCAAGAGAATGCTGGAGTAGACCCAATAAGGTCACTAAATTATAAGGTGTACTGTGTATTTGTGCACGTATGTATACACACACAGACATAGATAGACACTCTTCCATACCCTCACAAACACAAAGTTTTTTTTCAAATAGGTGTTCTAAGGTCATAAATTTGGAAAGTCAACAGCTAATAGCTGAATTTTCTAGAGGTTAAAAAATATTACACCTAAAATTCAATTTAAAACTTGAAACAGAAGGTCAATGACCACAAACAAACAATCTCAGAAAACTAAGCCCTTATTCCTGATCTATTCTTGATGAGAAGAAAAGAGTAAACCAATGCATTCATATTATGTGCCTTTTTTTATCCATGTACCCTGCCGAGTAAATGATAATTAAGCATACTTGTAAGTAGTGTATGAAAAGAAAATGAGTATTTTTGCTGGTTAATTTGAAGTGTAGCTGTCTGATTAATTCTAATGCAGTTATTTCCTAAGAAACTAGTTTACTTGGAGAGGCTGTAAATGCTACTCTTCTTTCGTAGATGTTGTCTTTTATACATTTACAGATATTTTCTGTTGCTGTTTTTCAGAAAAAGTATAAAGCACTCTTATCACCAAATGTATGTACTTTGGGATCTGTACCCCAGAGAAAATTCATGAACTTAAAAAAAAATAATTTTACAGTGCTGAAGCCAAGAAAACAGAGACACAAAATATTGATATTAAATTACATAGAAAATCATTTACATAAATCAATTACATACATAATTTTTAAATCTTTGCTTATATTTAATATTTTTATGTTTCAACACATAATCTGTGCGTACTTCTTTGTGAAAGGGGCTTTTTAGATGGAATTCTGAGCAGTAGCTGAGGATATTCAGTGGCAAAATTCTTTTTTCTTTGTTGTGTAGCAAGAAAGCAGCCATTCTGCCTTAGTTAAATCTAAATGTCAGTGGTCACGACTGATCATGCCCAGATTTTCTGTCATCCCTGTTAACTGTGAACAGAGGGATCAGCATTTGGCACCCAAATTAGCAGATATGGCCAGCAACACTTTGTGAGGATATGAGGCACCCTTTGGGTGATGGTTCTTGCTGCTCTGTGAGGACTATGAGCAGGAAGCTAAAGGGAGCTGAAGCAGCCATGGCATTTGCATATTCCATTCACAAGTTTCATAACATGCCAAGATTTTATCACCCGATGCCCATATTTTGTATGGTGGGTTTTTTTGGTTTTGTTTTTTTTTTTTTTTTTGGTCCTTCCTCCCCAGCTTAAGAAACGATAGATATTCTTTGACTGTTCTGAAAACCCAACACTTCTTTGTCTGCTCTTCCAAGGGGAGGGCTTTTTTATACTGTATTCATCTTCAAGCTGGGACTGCCAATTATAGCTCCACCTGGGCTCAGGAATAAAAGATGTCAGACTGCAGCCTTTGTCCTTTTTTGACTGCTTTATACTGCTATTACAGTGATTGCTCTTTGTTTCCCTGCAAATGGGGTTTTACTATTGCAGTCCACCTCCTTCCCTCCCTCTACCAGACTCCCTACTCCTTGTTACAAGCTTTTTTTTTTCCTTTCCTCTTCTTCTTTTATTTTTTTTTTCCTCACTTCTACTTTTAATTTTCGGTAGATGTTGAGTTTTGTTAAGAATCACTCACCTAGCTCTGAACCACTTTGTTATTATTAGATTTTAAATCACACTTAGGGACCTGCAAAGGTAGGTCGGCAGTGAGATCAACACAGACGCTAACCAGGAATAATTCAGCACCCTATGTCTCATTTACACTTTGTGACTATATCCACTTTTAATATGATTTTTCTCTCCAGTTTAGAGACCTGATGTGGATTCTAATGAATTAGAAGTGGATCCCTGACCCTTTGTGGTCTGCTCACATCTGTCCAGAGAGCAGAGAAGGAGAGCTTCAGCCAAGAATGCCAATACAGCCCTGTAAAGATTAATAGGGTACCTGAAAAGTAACAAGGACTTTGAGTGATTTCAAGGATTCCAAAGACTCAAGAAATCAATTTCAGTGAAAATGTCCTTGCTAATTTAGTACCTGATAGTATTTGACACCTCTGTACTCCAGTAAGAACACTAAGCAATACAAAAATTTCTGTGTGTGCCTTTTGCAATAAGGATTACAAATGAAAATTAATGCTAGCTAAATCCATAAGGACAGAAAGACAAAGAACACCCTTCTAATACCTATCTATTCAAAACAAAAGTTAGCTCTATGATTATCTTCACATCTAATGAAAAGCAATAAATCAGTAAAGGAAAAGAAACTATGGACACTGGCTAAATAATAGTGTAATATTTTCTAAACTATTAAATCTTGCATATTGTGTCGGAACTGCTGCAGCACTGCCTTAGCCCTGAAGAACCATGTGAGGCTGCTGGGGAAAAAACCCCACAACTCCTCCTGACATGAGGCAATTTGGATGCTAGTAGACTTGATCTTGTCATTGTTTCATTGCACATTAACAAAGACACAGGCTCATGCTAGATGCTCAAAATAGGATAAAAGCAATCCATAAAATAAAATCTCTCCTCTGATGATGTCGTAGGTATTAAAATTCTGTTTATAGTGAAGATTTTTATATGTCCTAATTACATACTGGAACTAACTATTGTCAATTCTGCCATGCTGAAAGAGCCTTAATGATGACATTACAGTTTGAATAGAATTTTTAAGCAGATCTAACGTAAAAAGAGATGTAATTAATCAAATTTTAAGTTTACTTTATCTAGGAATAAAGGCATGCTGTAACTTTCCCTAAAGAGCATTGCAATCTCTGTGGTGCAAGCAGGGTCTGGAGTTATGAACTTTCAAAAATGAAATGCAAAAGTAAATTACAGATATCTCAGAGGGCTGCAGAGGGGGCAAAATCCCTAAGGGACATATTTCTTATTCCAATATCTGTAAAAAATCTTATCTATGTCTTATTTTTTCCAGGAAACAAATTTCATCAGCGCTAACAAGATCAGTACCCACACCCCATGTCTAGTGTGTCAAACAATTTGCACATAAGGAAATAACAGAAAGAGGATGTAGAAGGTTGAAGGTAAAGTGATCTGATACACACTATTGGACACCAGATGGTTCAAACCAGATGTGTGAAGATTTTTTTGTCAATAAGTAGCAGGATTCACATTGCATTATTTTATCTGAAGAAGAAAGGTATCAGACTGAACTCTTTTTTCTATTTCAGTTTAGTTAAGAGGAAAGATAGGTATTTCACAGAGCTTCAGAGAAATCTCATACTCTTTGCATGGATTGTATACACACACAAACCTTATGTGTAAGTACATCCATTGTCCATACACACACACACACACACACTACAGGATATGCATATAGATTTATGTATATATATATATATATAGGCATATATACATATACAGGAGCACACAACAGTTCATTAAGTATCAAACTACATCACTGTACAAGGAAAGAGAAAACTGCTGACCCTCAAAACACAGCAAACATTTTGATCCTGAGCTGTACTCCTATGTACATGTTTTAAGGTTAGCTATTCATAGTTCAAATCAAAGCTTTAGAATTTATATATTTGAATCCTACCTACTGTACAGCCTTCTCCATGTGACTAGTCTTGTGTGAATCACCAAACCATGTAGCAGTGTTAGGACAAGGCAAAGCAGCAAGCAATCCCAGCTTCCATCTCTCATCACTTCTGGCTGTGGTCTTCACTTCTATGCATTGCCTGGCTTGGCACCATGACAAGCTGCACACACATTTAAATAAAATGTATCTAATGAGCGAGTTTCACAAATCTATTTAATATTTTCTATGTTCACTGACCTCATCTGCACTGATGAAAGCTAGTGAAAAACATGTTAAAGGGAAGAGGAAAAGAAAATCAGAAAAGTCAGAATTAATAGCTGCTTTGCTACTGTGAATGGTGCCAGAAGCAGCCTTTAAAATACAATTTCAAGCTAAAACTCAGAAAGAAAACTCTCAAACATATAACAAAGGTACAGGGAGGTCATTTGTGCTGTTCAAATAACCATCACATTGAAATGCTGCTGCCAGAAAAGTGGCATTTCCAACAAAAACATCTGTTTCCTATGAATCGTCTGAGTAACATCCATGCAGCATACCATGAAAATGTATTTGATGCAGAGATGTGGGAGTTAAAAATTCTGTGTTCCTTACTGGATTTGCCACAATACTCATACAGGACCTTAAGCACATTGCTAAGTATTTCTAAGATAGGATGTCTTCATCAGCTAAATAAACACATTAAAAGGCAGTAGAGTTAAAAGAGAGTTGATCTCACTGAATGTATCAGGAATCTGTTCTGGATTAGAAGTATCAACCCACCTTCGGCCAGTTAATTTATAGGCATTAGTGCTCATGATGCATTTTGCAGTCCTTAGATAAATAGGCAGACATGGGAAAAGGGCCACTCAAAGACTACATTTTACTGTGCTTTGTGCCGATGACTCATTATTTTTCTGGGAAAGAAGGTCACTGCCTCCTGAATCATCAGCAAAATGGCAGTAAATTCTAATTTCAGACTGTGTGCAGTGCCTGAAGGTAGAAAGGAGAAAAAGAAGAGAGAATTTTGTAGATGATTCCTGAGAATTTTAGCCATCAGGCTTTTTTCCACCTTTTTATTGAGCCCAAGCATGAGGAGAACCTGTTCTGTCTGTGAAAAAGGCCAAAGACATAGCCCTTGCACCTAGTCAACTAAAAGTTGTTGAACAAGATCTTCTAGAGGCCATAAACCTCTCTCCAGAAAACCTTAGCTTCAGCACTTCTTTCCAAGGGCCCACATGATTTCTGTAGTTTCATGTTACTCACTGTTACTGCTATCCGAGTTTATATGAGGATGGAAAAAACAACTTTCCATCCTGGGTACTATGGCTCTGCAAATGGGAGAGGCTGTGAAAAGTAACTCAGACTGGGGACTAAGATATCATATCTTAGGCATCACTACTTTCTGTGGATAAGCTAGATGTAAAAAAAAAAAAAGCACATTACTTATTAGAGATCCTATAGTTGACCTTGAAACATTGGCCAGGCTTGGTTCCATTTCCTTTTAATTTTTCATTTTACTGGAAATTTTGACTATCAGATTTGACCTAAAAAACTATGAAATACTCCAATAAAAGTATTTGCATCAAACATGAGCTCCTAGTTGTTAAAAAATAATACCTTACGATATATATTATTGTTAAATACATATATACATACATACAAATACATACAAATACATATACACCGAAGTTATTATTCTGTAATCCTCAAAATGATCACACTTTAAAGTTTCCTGCACCAAAATATCAAGTATCAGGAGGTGTAGTTATCTATAGGTTGAAGTGAGTTCAGGAACCTGTATTTCTTTCACATGGAAACCCCCTTGAAACAAGATATGTTTTTGTCATCAGTAGAAACAGTCACTTCCTTGTCAGTGCCTTACTCTGTTTTCATAGATGAATAGTCCACAATAATTTTATTTTTTTTTTACAAAAAAAAGTTTTTCTCATCTGCTGATTTGAGGTTCCCTCAATTAGATTTCTCACATACCCACAGAATTGGGCTCTGTGTCTGAAGAAGGAATTGTCATTGGCACTCACTGCTTAGTTCTGATCTGTTCTTACTCTTTATTTCTGGGCTTTGAGCTTTAGCGGTCAGCCTAGTCTTTTAAGTCCAGTAGATTCACAATGCTGAAGCAGAATCTGACCTAATGATTTCCCCCTCAAGTATTTGCTAAGCAGTGGCTAAGCTTAATATACTTTTCTCTTTTCTGTGTTTTTTTGCAGGCAGATGTCTCTGGAATTAGACCAACACATTCATCCAGAAAACAAACTAATGTCAGACCAACATAAATTACTAGACAGCAGTTCCAGATTTGTTAGGAAAGTCATAGAAAAAGAGTTAGGTTTGCTTTTTTTTATTATTTGTTTTGGATTTAGAGGGTAGGTTACTAATTTCAGGTCACCCTCTGCTTGGCAACTGTGAAAACAAAATAAGTCATAAAATGGTAAACTGAACATAAGCGGCGTATTCATCACGTTTTTGAAAAACCTCACTGCCCTCCCTTACCCCATGTTCTCCCCCCTACCAGCACTCTTCAGGGCAGAGGCTGGACCACTGTGAAAGATAGGAGCGGGAAACAAACACTGTGGACATGGAGCCCCATTGAAGGGAGATGACAGACTGTATAGCAAGGCCTCAGTGGCACACGTCGGGACAGGAGGGTGAAGTTGCATGTCGAGCCCACAGCTCCTTATCCACTCTTGCATAAATCAGAACGGTGCTGAAAACTCTGACTGATCTAAGTTGTGTTCTCTTTAAGGTTTTCTGATTGGAATTTGTGTGCAAATTTTGTTGTTCTCTGAGCTAAGGGTTTTAGTAGCAATAGTAACAGATCAAAAGTTCATACTTTTGCATAAAAAGTCTGCTAGATTAAAGGCCAAACTTTTTCAAATCTCAGTCCAAAATATCTAAACAAGTAGATTTACACAAAACCTGTCTGTTTTTCCTGTACTGGTAAAGTTCAAATGTAACAATTTAACAAGTTTTTATGAAGGTGCCTTCCCCTAATTTATCTTACTATAATATGGAGATAGGCATTAGCTTAATACAGCATAGACAGTACAAACTAGAATAATAATATCCTTGGTTTGTAATCAGATTGAAAAAGCAAACTAGAGAGAAGGTATGATTTTGCTTTCCAGGAAGAAAGTAAGTCACACCAACTTTCGTCATCACCAGGGATTGGACACTATCAAAAAAGAGCAGGAGAGCAGCACTCCAGCACCTGCTTGCCAGACACTGTCAGACCGGGTCCGTATGCTAATGAAAGAAGTAGAGACCAACTATTGCATATCTGTCCACCACAGTGGTGTCTTCAACATCAACGTCATCATAGTTTGCTTCAAATCCAGTTCCGAAGAATCTGGGGGTTTTATATAAAGACTGATTAAGGAGAAGAAGTTTAATGTACATCTGTATTAAACAAACAAGGAAAGGATCAGTTTTGGTAGAATGGAAGGGTGGGGGGAACATGAAAGGAAGGCATGCTTTGCATGCCTAAGGATAAAACTTAGGTATGGAGGTCCATTTTAGGGCTTACTCTTTGCTCTGGATATTTGGAGATAACCAAACACTTGTGCTGTCTTGTCCATACTGCCTGTTGGGAATGATATAGCCAGGCCCTGAACCATGCTTGACTGTTCCATTGGAAAGTGCTGGCTAGCAGGGAACATGGTGACTATTAGGAATCTAGAAAATCAGTAATACATGCTGGAACTCATTCTCTGGTTTGGTTTTACATAGCATAATGTTGCAAAACACACAGCCCACAGTATTTCTCATTACTCCTGGAGATTTCCCTTCCAACTTTAGAAGTGCACAGTGCACATGACACACTGATACTGTGCTTTATTTCTTTCATAGCCTGGCAATTCTCTAGTACTAAATATTATTAGATGTAGTAGTAAGCCAATGCAACCTAGAGGTAACATAATACCCCTAAGAAATGTTATGAAATTTGCATTCTCTTCAGGTTTTTCATATGTAGGGAACAGTTATTATTCATTTAAGGGCGAGTTTGAGTAAAGATTCTGTTCAAATCAAGGCTTAATGATGGTCCACTGGTGTTTCCTATGCAAATCTGACAAAAGTGTAAGGGAAAAAGGAGCTAGCATTAGTACAAAACTTGAGTGGGCAGCATATACTCCCTATACCAGGCAGCAGGATTTGACTCTCAGGAATGCTGGCAACAATCTCACTTCTTACTCATCTCAAAGTGACCCCAGCTAAGATTTCAGAAGCTGTGTGTGTGAAGTCTGTGTGTATGCACGTGTGACCCTCTGATTATTTCAAATCAGTAATTTTTATTTTCAAATCATCTGTCAGAATCAGATGCTAGAAAAAGCATTTAAAATTGTTTTTTCTGGAAGGAAATAGATGAATTATGTTTTTCCTGGATTCCTTTCAAAATGCTACCCCTAAATTTCTAGTTGGTAACACATTCCTTGTATGAACTGAAACCAAAGTGGGTCATTTGGCTTGTAAGAGACATTATTATTTTGAGCTGTGTGCTAATTAGTTCACTTCCACTGATTATCATTAATACCTGTGGCTGTATGATTCACATAGACCAATAATATGCACATAAAACCAAGAGAATGCAGATAAAAAACTTAGAGTGACTTAAAAAAGATTAAGCACAAGCTGCAAATAAGGAAACATAAGAGACCTGAAATGAAAAAACGACATATTAAACATCAAATTTAAATCTGCTTTACAGAAGGATTAAATGCTCACTGTGGACTGTGAGAGAATCTGTTTCTAATGGTGAATTTGTATCAGTCCACAGGGAACCCTATCAAGGCACAGCTGACTAATGACTATCATTTTCACTTGATTTCATTAGTATTTAAGTTATAGCATGAAGTACATTCCCTTAGGCGCTCTGAAAGTTAGTGATTTGCATACATTTGCTGTGAAGCTTTTGCTTTGGCTAATATCAAAATTATTTGCTAGTAGATACTGTATTATTTCTTGTGCCCACCTAAGTCCTCTCATTCAAAAACAAATGTTAACTTTTCATATGATTAGTCACAACACATTTTAGACGCATGTTATAATAAAATTAAAATAAAACTCTCAGCTTGAAGCCATTCTGTTTCTGGGTATGATGTAACACTTTTTGTTAGTCAGCCTGTAGTTACATGTTACCAGTTTTTTCTGTATAGTGTGTGCATGCAATATGTCTTTTTCCTCTACAGTGTGCAAACCCACAGTTAGAGCAAAATCTCATAGGCAAGCTTAAATTTATAGACAACTGATCATGTGTGTCTTTGTGACAACGCCTGTAAAAGAAATTTTGAACATTTGGTTAAGATGGGTAGCTTTTTGAAAAGGGATAGAAGAAAATGCTGAAAGTAAATGACTGCATGAGTGCCACTTGCTGGAACCTTCCTCCTGGATTCCTCATCCAATTAAAAATAAAACTGCTCATCCTCACCTCCATTTTTTCCTACCTATTCTCTTGCTTCCCATCACTGAATACTCAGACAATACAGTCTACCACACTAGCTGTTCCTCATATACTTTTTCAGACTGTTCCACCTTTTAGCTTTACTCATACCCCATCCTTTTTCATGCTGCTCTTCATCTCTGGCTGCATTATCAGCTTCTTTCTATAAAATGTCTGACAAATAAAACAGGTATAAGCAGCACATCAGTATTTTGCAGAGAACTCCATTCACAGCAGCTTTCTCCAGAATACCCCTCCCTCCTGAACCTTTCCATCCAAACCATGCACAGATACAACACACAGTCACTGTTAAGTAAATAATACTCTTTTTTACTCTTAATATCAAAGCCCAAACCTACTGTATACATGACACTAACCTAACTATATGTTGTTCCCTTTTCTTATGTCTTTTAATGGGGCTTCAGGAAAGATTGTAATACTATGCTTAAACACATCTGTAAAATGTCAGGTCCATATGCACATAAAGTCCAGGTAACCCTGAACCTATAGTTATCTTCAAAAGTACAAAGGGATTAAATCAAAAGTACAGCATTAAAAGGAAGCTTGTAAGTGCATGCTAAGACAGTTCAGCAAATGAACAGAAACTGGGCACAAAGGTTATGTGGAGAGGGAATGAGGGGATAAAACACTGTGTATGCCATGTATAATCACTTATAAATCCTGACCACACAGGAAAGATCCATGCAAAAGACTGCTGATTTGTGTTACTACCATCAATTACATGTGTCAGCCAGACACCCCATCAAAACTGGAATGTTATAAACACACTGAGGTGAGCCCATGTGTCACTTGGTTCTCTCCGACTGACAGACTAAATAGACAGGGTGGGAAAGCGAAACAGAAGAAGGGTTGTTATTCCTGTGTTGTACCTGGCCTAATGAAATACTGCAATCTTATACAACTTATACAAATCACTGAAAGGTGAGACAGAAACAAGCTGCAAACCCAGATCCGCTTCATAGCCTTTTGCCCCAGCTCACCATATTTTTCATTGTTTCTTTGTTTTCCTCTTATGTTTTGATTTTATGTTTCTTTTGATAAGGGGAACTGCTCCAGGTTCAATTAGTTCAGTAATGAAGCATGCATGAACCAAGAGCATGGACAACGAAAGTTTTGCCTGATTTTTTTTTAGCATGAAGGCATCAAGTTGAAATGTTCCTTTTTCCAGATCAGCTGCTGCTTCTCTCCACTCTATGTAACATTCATCTGCTTCGGTGCTCTTGACAGAATATTGCTGTTTCAGCAAAAAGCTTTGAAGGTGAAAAAGTTTACTCCAAGAACATGGTGTATGTGATCGTGTAGCCTCTAAGTGGAGATGTAATGCTGAAATGGGAAGCTCCTGTGACTGTGGTTCTCTCCCTGCAAGTACTCAGAATCTCCAGTCAAGCCTTCCAAGCTTATAGAAACACAGAATCACAGAATATGCTGAGTTGGAAGGGACCCACAAGAACCATCAAGTCCAACTCTTAGCTCTGCACAGGACCATTGCCAAGAGTCACACCATGTGCCTGAGAGTATCACCCAAATGTCTCTTGAATTCTGTCAGGCTTGGTGCTGTGACCACTTCCCTGGGGAGCCTGTCCCAGTGCCCAATTACCCTCTGGGTGAAGAATCTTTTTCTAATATCTAACCTAAACCTTCCCTGACAAAATCATGATGCAAATTTATTTTGGTTTGCGTAATGGATAGATCATAAGCAAATGATAAAAAACAGGGTCTCAATATTAGAACAGCAAAAAGTTAGTGAAAAATTTCAGACAGCATACACTTCAGTGAAACTATGCTAGACCTCCCAAAGGCCATGAAGAAAGCATTGTTTTACTCATTTGATGTTAGTTTTGAGAATACTGGGAGTCCGGCCGTTTCCTGTTTCCTTGAACACTCAAATCTCATAATACTATTTCAGTAGAAGGTTTTTAATTTTTAAATCTGAGCATAGACATGCCTTTACCATGTTGCAATGTTCAGCTGAGACAGTAGCTCTGTCTATGTTCCTGTCTGCTAACAAATGCCCTTTAGCAAATGCTATTGCTTTCAAACACTGTGTTTTCCTTTGAATTATTCGCAATTGCACTGAGTGGTCTGTAGTTTTCTCTCCACCCCAGCAATTCAGTTTCAAAAATAAAGTGCAATATTTTATATTAAAAAGGAAACATTTGAATAATAAGAATACCAATATGTCATGCAAACTAAATAATTTTGAACATTCTGACCTCAAACAAAATGTATTATTAGTTAAGCACAAAGAAATTCATTATTTTAGCCTGCTGTTGTTTTTCCAAACCTTCAAGGTAGATTTAAATGAACTCAAATCAAAAGAGTATGTGAAAAAGATAATAGTTTTAGTGATTCTATTCACAGTGGCTGTTGACTGCTCTTTTAATTTCAGCTTCATCTATTCATAAGAGAATTTGTGAACAAGATATAAACTATCCTTGAGGGGGAAAATGAAAGTAGAGTGAACAAGAAGGACTTCATGATAACAGGGTTGAATGTTAACTAAAAGTATTTCTCTTCTTTCAATATCAATGATTAGCTGAAACCTTTACATCTCTATTACATTTAATCATTTCACTTTCTGCCTCTATGAAAGATCAGATTCAGGTTGAAACTTGAGATGGAGAATATTTTCCCTATTATCTGCAAATCAGAGCATTATTGAAAGTGGCAATGTATGTGAATAAACACTGCCTGAAAGTGCCACTAGGGAGGTTGACAAACTAACAAGCAGAAAGGCTTTTTACACCTCAGAAGTCAAAACAGGGATTGAGATTTTTAGTGCCTTATTTTGTTTAGTTTGTTTTGTTTCTCCACGCAGGATCACAGGAAGAATTTCATTCACTTGTGAAGCATGTTGAATGGCACAGCATGCTCTAAATGGTTGGAAATGCTACCTATTTGTGTAAACTGTGATTAACAGTCTGCAAAACTTAGGCTATCTAAATTTTGATGATTAATTGAACCTCATGTAATTTTCCTATTGTGTTTGCAATAAGCCCATCTCCAAAATCTTACAGTAAAGAACTTAATCATGATTAACTGTATCTCAGCAAGTCTGTGGTTCTTGGTAAGGTGATCCTGTAGCTTGTAGCTCCTCTAGGGCAGACTCAGTGAGGAAGTAATCCTTGCTGAGAAAGTTCAGAAAATTTAGGAGAATTTAAAAGGCTTGTTTCTTCATGAGCTATGGAATAGGGTTTTCCCCTAGCATGATGAGTAAACAGATTCTGTTAGACTCTATGTGATTCATTTGAGTGGACCTCCCTGAAATCAGTTCTATCTTTTAAATATTCTGCTGTTCTCCACTGCTGAACAAAGTAGAGATTAATGATACATTATTGTTATCATCATCATTACCATTATTATCATCATTATTATCATTGTTATTATTACATTATTATTACATGATTATGTGAATAAAATACTGCTCTTTCTACACCTCATGGCAGATGTCATTTCATGCTAAAATGACTCTCAAATTCATAGCCAAACAATCTATTGTAGGGCAGCTTAGAGTCAACTATGGGGTGAGAGCTCACCACTATCAGTGGGAAGGTGACATACGGTTATATGGAGTTTTGGGCTGGAATTTTCTTGGTGGAAGCTTCTGCACAAACTCTTATCTTTGGTCCACCCATGGACACCATTCCTGTCAGTTTAAAACAGAGGAGTCACAATCACATTTGAAAACCATGGCAACTGAGAGGTACTTTGGTAACAGGATAAACTGATTCCTCAAAGGCTGTTATCACCTCCTTAGAGATAGCCATTTCCTATTCTCAGATAAACACGCTTAGAAAAAATTTTGGTGAGCTGCCACTGACAGTGCTTGTGTGAATGACACCCATGAACCTTTGGCTGCTGTGACAATGCCACAAAGTATACAAAATCAAGTAGTGCTTTATTCTACTAGACAGCAATAAGCATGTAATTATATTGCAATTAAAAAAGCAATTATTTACTGGCAACTACTGAAAATGTCTTTAATACGAATTCTGAGTGCTACTACCATGTAATTTGTAGAGAGAAATAAGTATGCAATTACCCTGTTAGTAACACAGTAATTACCAAATACATCCATGCATCTTTCTGTTTTCTGACATGGAGTTACTGACACCTGCAAGGCATAGATTACATGGAAACTACATATGCAGCTGCCAGGTGATGTACAGTAGAACAGAAAGATAACAGACATAATTTCAGAGTGAGGGTCCGATTCACTAACACAAAACTGGTGTTAACAGATTAGTGATCGGTACTTAAATCTGAAATAAGACCAAGCCACTGAAATCCACAGAGCCATACTGATTTAAAAGAGGTATGAATGGTCTGAGAATCAAAACCAAATCTTTGTGTAGAATTATGGATACAATAAAATACACTGTCAGAAGTCTGGAACTAGGAGCTTTTTATGTGAACTGATTCTACCCTATTCCAAAGAGAGAGGTTCTGTTGTTTCTATCACAGGTTGCTGTCACAGATTGTTCATAAGCAATAAAGCCTTGCTGTAAGTATGTCAGCTTCTCAACTCTCTCTTATATCATTTTTCTGGTGACATTTCCAAATAACCAGTTTCACAGAAGGTGGGCCCTGAACAGAGGAACTTACCAAGTGAGTGGGAAAGCAGAAACAAAGCCACAAGGCAAAAAGTGCCATAAACATTTCATAGAAAACACTAAATATTTTATTTTGAAGCAAATGATGTGTCATTTTGTGACTGGTGGAGGCTACATTCGTTCTTATAAAATGGCCCCCTGTTCTAACAAAGTCCATGTTTATTCCACATTAACACAGCCTTAGGCATGAGACTTGAAAAAAGATTGACTATTTAGGTGCTTAAAGATAAAGATATATTTATCTACACAGCCACACACTTATAATCTCAGTCTTGAAACTCATGCATCTAAATCACGGTCTGTACACCAAAGATCCCTATCAAAAATCACACTAAAGCGCATGCAGCAATTTTAAAAAGGCTTGGCACTCCAAAATTACTATGTGCTCTAAGTGGTCCAAATGCTTGAATATCAGTCCAGTATTATAGAAGAACCCACAATAAATACCTGTGTTTGAGGTTTATTTGTGAATAATTTATCTGAAATGGAAATAGTCTTTGTTTTCCTTAAAAAAAGGATGAAAGGAATAGAGAAACATAATACTGCAAAAGACCTTCCAAATCACAAAGTCTAAAACCCAGAAAAGAAGGAAAGCAATTTATTGCAACTAATCCAGCGTGATGTGAGACAACACAGTGTCTTGCTGGCATATTTCTCTCTAGCTATATACCCTTTCTTGGTCTGGGAAAATAAAGTTCAGCAACAAAACTAAGTATGTCTATTATTTAATCAGACCTATGATTTCAGTTATTGCTATCATTATGCTTAGCATTTGCCATCTCATTTTATATGCTTGCTGAATTTCTTCAGATGTGCCAGAATACAGCCACTTAAAATTTACAGCAATTCACTCAGTGTTCTTCCAACCATCAAGATTTATAGAAATACTGTTCAGGGATGCCTATATAATAAAACACAAGGCTATTGATTACAAAATAAGATTGTGAAGGGGGGACTGGGGTGTCTTTCTAGAAAGTTGTGGAGGAAAATGTGAGCCATCTGAAAGCACCTATTTTGAAGTGGAGCAGGATAAGCCATTCCTTTCACATCACTGATAATTCAGGGTGATAGATATAATTGAAGGTCTCTCCAACAACTATACAAGGGAATGCTGCCATCTTTCTCTTCTCTGTCCACACTGGGGTGTTTCAGGGTGAGTAATTGTTAATTGGCAAATGTCAATATACCCTGGAGCATATTTTGCTGAAAACATACAACTAGTGATCGCCATTAATTTTTGCTTCATCTTGTTTGTAAAATTGCACTGAGTGGTGTTTGTGTCTTATAATTTATCCAAGGGTCTCTAGGGGAAAATAGCTTGGATTCTACATGCTAGAACTTTCTATTAAAACCTTGAATTAGGTATAAAGAGGGATAGTTGTTGTGTCTGAAAGACTGAATTACACTAGGACAGTACCTACATGTAAATATATGACTATTCATTTGTTCAGTTAGTCATGTGCTTAAATGCTAGGGAACTAAGGCCAGAGAGTGATCTGGGCATCAGCACTCTGTGTCTGCTGCTGATTTAAATTAAAATAATAGAAGAAAAGAAGAAGGAAAAATAAAGAAGAAAGCAAACCAGCCAAACAAAAAGCCCCAATAAACCCCCAGCTTTGTTGATTGAACCAACTTCCTGCCATTGTGTTACCAAAACAGCTAAAGACTCTAAAGAGAAAGACTCTAAACAGAAAGACTCTAAAGCCATGGCATGGTGTTTTAGTGACAATACAACTATTGCCCAGTTCCTGTTGCTTTGTTGTATCATTGTTACACTCAAGTGGTTGTATTTTAGCTGCAGTGCTTTTGGAGTTGGTATGGAGGTAGCTGTTTCTGTAAACATCTAGGAAAAAACCCTCTTCTGCCACTAATGGATATTATTGTACCAGTGTAAGTGGAGACCTCAAAGGTTATTTGAGCATGAAAACACTGTAGTATTTAAAAAAAAAAATAAATAATATAATAATCCTTTTTTTAGTTACAACTGAATATTCCATGGTGGTTCACTGTGTCTTTTTTTTTACTTAGTCTAAGCAGTCATGAATACATGTAACTAGGTTTGCATGCATCTATGCGTAGTGATTTTGGTTATTCGGACTCACAGCATCTGTATGGTTTCTTCAGATTATTAAGTAACAGTCAAAACACATTACTGTCCTCCCAGTCGTAGAAGTTTCCTTCCAGAAATGTTCTGATGAAACTCACTCCTCAGTTGCCTGCTTTTTTTCCTGTTACACAGATAAACAGAAACCTTCATTCTCTGAAGGTGTCATTCTCATATCTTTCATGTGTTCTAAACCCACTCAAAAAAGTATTTCAGAAGAAAACAATAGAAGTGCTTCATAACTCAAACATAGTAATTGGTGTCCTGTTGAAATCTGAGGCCTTATCTTGAATTCTTAGCACATCTTATGCTTGCTAGGACTTCACACAAAAGTGGAGCAGGACTGTCTTTGCTGATATAACTTTCATTCCAGATGTACAATCTTTTTATTGGTTTACTCTCAAAACATTCATAGCTATGTTTATATATATATATATGTGTGTGTGTGAAAGTTTCAGCCTAGTCACATGAGGAATAAAGCATTTCTGAGTCTTTTGAGGATATTTCTTTCATACTTTCTGGCTAAGAAGACCTTCTACAAGATCTTAAATGGCAATATTTAATCTTAAAATAGTCTTTTTTTAATAGGTATAGGTACACAAACAATTTTATTTTAATGCCAAAACTCTTTAAAAAAACATGATGGACATCTACCTTACTGGGTTTTGGTATCTCTCCTACATGAAACAAAAAAAACCCCAACTCTTCTTTGACTGCACACTGCACACTACTGTGTTACCAAAATGTGCAGCAGAAATTTCAGAGGTTGTTCAAATTATGATTGCATGTGGAAAACTGTTCCTGGAGGATATATCCGTATAATCTTTGTCATGAAAAGGTAGCAAAAGATACCAAAATCAGGAAAGTTGCATGTACTTACCTTGGAATCCAGAAATCATCCCAATGGCAAGATTTTTGGATACAGGTTCCCTGTATTTCTGTGGTAGCAAGAAGGTGGATGAAGGGAGTGTGAAGTGGGGTTGGAAAGTGCCCATGGTACGCACAGAGGGACTCCGGCATCCATGGTGTATAGGCAAAAGAAAACTGGAGCACAGCAATCTTCCACTTGTTGCATATCAATCTGTCATCTATCTATCTATCTATCTATCTATCTATCTATCTATCTATCTATCTATCTATCTATCTATCTATCATCTATCTATCTATCTATCTATCTTGTTATATATCTCATTGGTTGTATATCTTCTGCTTGGTGGTTTTCCTGTAGGGAACTCACCGTGTGTCTGAATTCTAGATTTTGTCACTGGTAGAAAAAATGAAAAAGAAAAATGGCCATTTCAAAGTTCTCAATTGCTCTGGTAGAAACAACTAATAGTTGACATTGACTCTGTGTGTGGGGGTGGAGGGTGGGGCAACAACGACCAAAACACATCTCCTTTTCCGTTCCTCTCTTAGTTCAAAATTCAGTGCAATTCAATCAAGGCTACCTTGAGCTTCTTCTTAAGCACCTTCAGTCTTAGGCTTCTAGGATCAACTGCGTTAGGAAGCCCAGTCACCAATCCAACATGCATATTCTTGAAGGTGACATTGTTTTTCTTCTAAACCTTCCATCAGTTCCAGAAGTCAAACTCTATTCCCCCCAAGAGCACAGTTCCTCAGGAAGGAAGCTATATCATAAGGAACTAAACACAGACTAAAGAAAGCTTGGAGAATGATGAGGAAGATCCAGAGCATTGAATAGCTCCAGGGAAATGGTTATAATGAGTACAAAAGCCCACAGCAGGCAGGCTTAAATACAAAGAAATTTGCATTGTTTTTAGGATCAGACATCCGTCATTGAACTTCAAAGAAGTTACAATATCATCATCATTATCATTATTATTATTGTTGTTGTTATTATTGTCATAAGCATTATCAATGATTAAGCAGAGTAGCTAAAATAAGAGCAGGCCTGAATTTCTACCGAGCCTTTTTTGAGTTTTAAAAAAAGTTAACATTTTCATTCACACTTTTTTCCTCCCTTCTTCCTACATACAAGTTGGGAATTGCTCATTATACTACCAAACACTAGTATTGCTGGAACACAGAGAAAATGCCTGTGTCCTTACATTTCCTAAATTAAAAGATAAGTTATACCACACACTACATTACTCAGCTGTGCATTTTGTCAAGTGTTTGTGTATAAATTTAACCATGAATGAAAAGCTTGTGACCATATCTTTGTCTCAAATGTGTCCAGATATATATATATATATAGTTCACTATACTTTTTCAAGTCTGTATGTGTCATTTCATTATTTCTAGCCTATTCAGACTCCATTTCTTATCTTTTCCATTATCTCCCTGGAAATATGGATGAAATTGGGTCACTACTGTGCTCATGTCATCCCCTGGGCTGCTGGACACCTCGTTTTTTAGGACACTGTAATAAGGCAAATTTAGCAAATTTTTGTTGCTTTTTATGTCAAAATTCAATATCTTCAAGATATTTCCCAGTATAACGTCCACACTAGGACAATGAGAGATGTATTTAGAGTTCTTTTCCAGCTGATATTTCCCAGTTGCTTCTGTGAAACAGCAATGCAGTCTCTTCCAACAGCTCAAACAAAGCTACCGGGTCACATCTAAGCCCACCACATAGCCAATAATATTCACCCTTGTCTCCACATTTGAACAGAACTGGTGCAATCATAAATAACATTAAAATGCTATATCCCCTTGCAACATAATAGGAGGGAAGGGTTTGGTTTGGTTTTCTTTCTTTTTATCTTCCTTTTAAGTGTGATGAGGAGCTTACAGTGTACTGGCTTTAGCTATAATTTATCTCTTCAAGGGCAGTCTTATGGCAAGATTTTATCAACATGCAAAGAAAATTCATGTAACCTTCAATATTTTTATAAGCCATTTTCTGGGCTATTTAAACCTTCTTTACCTATATTTGGAAATATTTTAAATACAATATTCCTAACATTAATCAAATGCATTAAATTAGCTTTCAGTGACTTATTAACTAAAGAATATGATTATACTACAAAACCAGCCAAATTAAGTTTAATTAAGTCGCTGTTTCAGGAATGCATAGGCATTTGGATTTGCACAAACCCATGTGGGAATCCTTGTTTGCTGGACTTTACATTTAAGTAAGTAGTTGAAATAAGTGAGAAAAGAAAAGTCATGGGTGTATTTTCTTTTGCTTATGCATTTCAATTTAGCATTATACATGAAGGTTTATGACTGCTGAAATACGGCACAGCTCATTTACAGCTACAGCATCTGAATATGTGACGTTCAGAAATGTAACTTCCCTTCCTGTCACAATCCCATTTTGTTTCATATAAAATTATATCAATGCTTCCTTTCTAGAAACTTTTTAAATCATGAAAAGGAGGAACAGTGGGCATTAATTTACTTTATGATGTTTATTTAGTGGTACAGGCACTTCAGCATAAAACAATGTATATAATTTAAATAACTTATAACAGATAGTTTATCTTGCCCTGAAATAAACCACAGTAAGAATAGGCCTGCAAATCCAAACATTATGAGCAGAACTGCTCAAAAGGAAAATCATGCTGTCCTCAAGACCCAAGCTTTCAGAGAGCTGTGAAATCTGCAATCAGGAGGCCACAGTAAACAAAGGTCTGTCATGCCCTATCTTTTACAGAGCTGTTGCCAAAATGGCCTCTGTTGCAATTAAGGAAACACAACACTCAGGCTCGACCTGGCACTGATGACCTCTGGCATTCTCACCGCTATGCAGTGCCTGACTGATTTTAACAGGAGTAGACAACGCACACTGAAAGAACGAGCAGTTTCTTGGCAGCACACAGCAAACACTCAGGCCACCATCAGCTCTACACCACCACTCCCACCCCCTTATTCCAACTGGTTCAACTCCACTGATATACAACAGGAAGTACATGGGAAAGAACCGCACAGTGCTGCAGGAGCTGAAAAAGAAATTCCTCTAGTCTCAACCACATGGCTAATGCCTAAAATTAGCACATAAAAGACTGAGCCTTAACTGGACTTAAATGACTTAAAAGGCCCCTGCACAAGAGAGTGAGATCCCTGTCATAATTTAAAGATGGCTCCAAAGTGATGAGTAGATTTCATGTGGGTTTTTTGCTTTCAGTAATAATACACTGAATCGGACTCTCATATTACCAATTACTATGGTCACTTGACAACTAAGCTTGCAATCACTAAAGGGTAAAAGACACAGTTTAAGTTTGATTGGTACACTGGTGGAGCATAAATGACACATTTTCTTACACGAGTATCCAAAATAAAGAGGTGTACTGACATCAACACACATAAGATTAGACAAGGGCTAATTTACACCTCATCTGACAGAGGTCAGGTGTTAGTGAAATGTCAAAAGAAAAAACTTGTGCTGTGACAGAGAATATCTAAATATTAAGGAAAATTAAGAAGCTGTTAATTAATTCCAGGGTATCTTTATCACATAAGTTTTCAAAAAGTACTTTTCCTTTTTTCTTTTATTTTTTTAGACACTTGGTGAAATAAAAGCTTCTTGGCTACAACTAAACACTCTTGAAAGCTGACTGCTTTGGGACAACTATGAGATTTGTGGTTTTATCAGTCAGGATAGAAGTAATGAAGAAAGAGAACAGATATTTTTCAAGGAAAAAACATTGTTAATACGGCTTGCATAGGAAAAATCTGCACCTTATTGAGTAAAAGAAAGAGATTCCTTCACATAAATCTCAGCACCATAGTTTAATTTCATAACAACGTTAGTTTGCTGTAGCAGCTTATCAGTCTCCAGCTGCTCTGCTGGGATATTCAGATTTCAGCTTTGGTAAGAACGGCAAGACAAATGAAAAAGCAACAAAGTAGAACACCTAAATGTCTGTCAAAGCAGGTCAGAGAGATGCATCTGTCTTCTTTAAGGTAGGATTGGAAGTAAAGGAGTGTGGGAAATGAGTTCAAATTGGAAAGTTAGAAAGCTGACATTGATGCAGTTACCATAAGAGATCCTGAGGTGTTTCAGGCTCTTGTCATGCAGTGGTTCACTGCAATGTAAGGTCTGAAAAAGAGAGGAAGTAATCCTGACCTTGAAATGCCCTGCAACACTATGAATTGTTTTTAATGAAAGAGGGAGAGAGAGAAGTACGAGGCATTTTCCAAAGTTGCTGCCAAACAAACCACTTAAAAAACTTTCCAACCCTTTGCTTCAGCCTGATGATCCTGGACCTCTCAGGACAATGATGAAATGACCCTAGAATTGTTGGTTTCTTTCCAAATAAGACATAACAGTTACATTTCCTCCAGCCTGGATTTTCTTTCACTTAAAATCTTAATTCTAACAACTCTTACCTTGTATTGATCACCCATGTCTTTACAGTTCAATTAAAGTACTGTATATGGCCTTTGTTCTCAAAGAATAGTGTCCACTACTGCTATCCACATGTAAGGCAGCTTTTAGTCACAGGAACAACATTCACCAACAGTGCACTGAAAATACTAATCTTTTTTTTCTCAGTTTTTGTCATTGGTAAGATAAATGAAGCCTCTCTAGTCTTCAGCCTTCCTTCAATAGATAACAGGCTACTTAAAAAAAGAAAATATTAAACCTTGTGTGAAACATCTTTTGATTCAGATTAAAGAAGCATTTAATAGCTCACTTTGCCAATAGCAAAGACCTCCAGAGGAAAGGAAAAAAAGAGTGCAATAAGACAAAAACTAGTTTTCATTGGTTTTTAGGCTGCTGAATGTAACAAGGCTCTGTAACACTTTCATCAGCCATCAACATCTTGGCTCTGGGGTAAAAGACCTTTGATAAAGAGAAAATTCTCCCCAGTCACATAATATCAGGAAAAACTGCTAAGGGAAGTTCACTTCAAAGATAATCCGCTGGTACTGAATTTTAAGGAAACTGTCTTGTAATTTGTTACTGTTTCCCAGAGCTTTTTCTCATCATGGTAGGGGGGGTTGATAGATAATCCATCAGTGGCTTCACAACAGCTCATGAGCCATTGTTTGATGGCAAAAAGCGTTTCAGAAACATATGCTAAGATAATAGTGCAGTTTCTAACTGCTTTTTGCTGGCATCTCAGTCCACTGTACTATGAAATCTACCCCTGTGAAAGATGGTGTGATAAATCTCAACTATTCTCTTGTCCTAATGGGAAGATATGGTAAGTTGCTGGCTTTCATAAAGCTACAGGACTGGATTTATAAGTAATTCACTTTAGTATTTCAGTTTTAGTTTTCCCTGAATATATACAGAAGGGTAATAGATGCATAGAAAAGTGCATAAACTAACAATTGACATTAATAGAGCTAAAAAAATAAAAGCCACAACAGTAACTTGTCACAAATTAATGACACAAAATACTAGACTCCAATTCACAGATCAAATCTGATTCACATCAGTAATATCCAAAAGCCATCAACAAATGATGGCTCTTTATTCTTTCTATGACAGCTATATCCCCAGGACAGGCTGAACATCACCATTTCCATCTGGTGGAAACAACAGTGGATGAACGAATGCTAATTCAGTTCTCACATGCGCTGACACTAGCATGAACTAGGATAAAAACTACATTTTAAAAATTTAGCAAATCAAAGGCAAGATCAAAAATACATTGCTACCCTCCAGGGCTACCACCAGAACTACTCATTAATTCTGTATGTTTCCAGAGTTAGACTTCTATGGAACTCCCTGATTATACCTAGCATAAACAGAGGTGTATAACCCAAATCAATGATGCAACTTATATGCTTAAATCTTGTCATATTCAACAAACTACTGAAGCAGATTCATGGCTTAGGAGTTCATATTAGTTCATCTTACAATCTTTTCTGGGATCTTTCTAAACAAGAACTTCTTTCTCTTTTAAATCCATCCTTCTGTGTTAAAGAGAGATTCTGAATTGAAAAGTACCTCTATTTGTCCTTTTTCTGTAAAAAGATATGGTGACTCACCACTATACTTTAACAGGAATCTATTGTAAAATTGTCCTTGTCAAATATTCTTTCACTTGACCCATCACCCAAAGAAAAAATAAACTTCCAAGAGGGAAGTATCTGTTCCTCCTTCTTGAAGTTGCCTAAGGGCTCTCAGCTTAGGCTGAAGTTCAATGGTATTTACGAGTGCATGCTAATACCGGTTTTCTGACCAGATCCCCTTTTCAAGCAGTTCCAAAGTGTGGGCTGAGACACCAAGGCTAGTAGCAGCTTCTCAGTTCTCTTTGGGTATGCAGCCATGTAAACATACACACATTCCAGCCTATAAATAACAAAACAGAAAGATAAGGTGTCTTTAAATGGCATATAAATCAACATATTGTGTGTCAAACCTCCCTGGGTTGCATATTTGCATAATGTAGTATTAGCTGCATAATCAGCCTCTTTTAATTATTTATTTCCCCCCCTCAGAGAGCCAAAGCAATTCTTTCTCACAGCAAGCCTTATTAAATGTACAGAGGTTCACACAGTTATGCCATGAAGTGATTTCCTCATACAAAGCAATACTTTGTTTTTCTATAACATACTACAAACATCAAAGTTGAAAATGGTTCCAAAATAAACACACATATCATTCCATATGTTTGCACTCCCTAGAGACATAAAGCATACAACAGGCATGGCTTTTCTGTTACATGTACATAATCTTTTTCTACTAATTGTATCTTGATATTTTAAAAATACAGTTTGGTCCAGATGTACCTCAGCTCTAGATGGTGGTAAGAAAAGGCATCCCACTCTGCTGCTGTGGCAGTTTAAATGGGTATAGAAGCTATCGTGTCTTTTTGAGGAGTATCTCATGGCCACCATTTTAGGACAAAAGTGAAACACCTTGACCGAATAGTGTTGAATTACTATACAAAGTTGAATTCCTATTCAATGCTGAATTCCTGTTTCTCAGAGGTGGATAGGAAATTGTGAAAATCAGATGGCTGCTGATTGCTTACAGAGTCCATCTTCCCCAATCCAACATGTTTGAGGGATTTTTCCAAGCTGGGTCATCATTATCTTGTGTAGGTGTTTACCAAAGGTACAACATTCCTTTTTATTTCTTTTCCCCTCCCACAGCTTCAGACCTCTTTGAAGTTTCTCAGATTTGACAAGTGACAAAACTTCCACTTGAAAATTGAACACCAATGTCTTCCTAAACAAGGAGACTTAGTAAATTTTATATTGGTAATCAGAAGAGGAAACATATAGACCCATATCCAGTATCTTCTAGACAACTTTCACAGATTCAATCAATAATAAGAGCACTTTGTCAAAGTGCCTTTTATTGTAGTGAATTCTGAGGCTTGGCAAACATCATGTGTTTATAGCATTTATTTCAGTATTCACATAATTTTAGGGAAGGGAATTAGCCTTTCTTACTAGTCCAGGTTCTCACTGAGCCAGAATAAACCATGACAATAAAAGAATAATCTCCCTTATATCACAAGTACAGTCTACTCTATTTTCCATCTTTCTGAGCCTGTGTACAGTGGAAACAAAAGGTATATCTCACTAAGTTATGACACTAAGCTATCAAAACAGAAGTTAACTCTTGCCCATTAACAAAGTATGTTGTACTATCACTGCCATTCCCCCTCCTTTGCAGTTCTTCATCCTTTCCCATTATATCCAAAATGCTTTTGTGTTGAGAGTGAAGAGGGAGAGCAAGATTAACCATAAAAATATGTACTATTGCATAATAGCCTGCTAACTTTGCTTAAGAACAACCTCTGCTAGAAGTTTGGCTGGGGAAAGGAATGCAAAATCCAGCCCTCAGCAGTGACACTTTCTAATAAAATGAAGTGTTGGAGTCAGCAAATGATCTTCAGAACATGATTAACAACTTGACATGTCTTGGCAGTTCTGGGAAACTGCAAGTGTATGAATCTGACTGCACAGCCTAATGTATTTGTTTTTCATAAGAAATATTTGTTCCAAGAGGTGCAGTTTCCATTTCAGTATTTTGCTGTATTACTCAAGTCAACACACCTCCCTAAGAAGTACCTTTAGATGCCTGGTTGTCCTTCGGAAGGCAGATACATTTCTTACATAAATGCATCAGTACTTACCTTAGACATGCCTGTAAAGAAAAAGAAATATATACTTCTGCCTGATGTAGTAGCCCTGGACATACTGTTTTAAGATTTGGAAACAGTAAGATGGAATATATTTTTATTTTTAGTTGAAAGTGACCTTTCAAGGTACCAGTTCTTTCTCCAGATAGCTTAAAAATGTGACATCTCTATGGTATAAGATTTCTTCAATAATCCACAGATTCTCAATGGCTCTTCTTTGTGGGGAGAGAGAGAGAGAAGCGGGGGAAGGGGTGGGTGTGTGTGTGTAAACATGATTCTTGGGAAACATCAAAGAAAAAGAGGCTTCTGCCAGAATATTTACAAACTTTATGGAATACACTTGAACAGCATTAAATATTTCTAAACCATATAAATATGCCAGCTATGTACTAAAAACTAAAAGACGAGTCACCAGATTAAGAAAATGGTATGGTTACCCTTTAAACAATTCAGTGTGGCATAGGCATAGCTGAGTTCCTGTTTGTATGAATTCATCTTTTCTAAATCCAGTGTTTAATAAAGACAGAGAGTAAAGCAATTATTTTATCTACAAAAATAAACAGATAGCTATTAAATAGAATAAATATTTGGGTTTTATAAAGAAAATGTTTTAAAATATTGCACATATTTGCAAATGTTGTACCAGTTTACTTATCCTTGTTTATCTACAATATGACCAAATTTAAAATTGCCCACATTCAATTTAATTTCTTGTTTTGAATTCAGATAAGCAACATTGAATTTTCCTAATTTGTTTACTGCTGCTGCTTTGCTTAACTGGCAAAATACAGTAACCAGCTCATAACAGTCTCTGCATTACAAAGGTGAGGATGCTGGTGAACATGTGGATGAACAGCTCATCTTACTTTCTTTGCTTTCAACTTTTGTTATAACCAGGAAGGTCAAGCTCTAGTAGTTCCTTTTTCTTTACCCATGCACTGATATATCCCAAAATTTTTCTCAGTGTTACACTGCAAGTTTCAGTGCAAGACTAAGCTGAAAGAAATGCATCATGATTGATCTATTTACAGTGGAAGTTTTCTTACCCTTTTTGTTACTGTATTCAGAATGGTTGGGCTTCGTTATCTATTAGTATTTGTATCACCATAACAGTGAACCTATTTAGGATCTTGCCCAGAATAGAAAGATAAAACTTTCTTCAGACATCCTACCTCTTACACAGAAAGTTTGACAATGAATGAAGATGGAAGAATGCAGAGTATCAGAGCAAACTATTTCCCAAACAATAACAAAATACAAAAGAATAAAAGTGCAACAGCATGTCATTAACATTTAGTATATTGGTTATGCCATAATCAAGTATTAGCACTATAATCGTAGTTGAGATAAGCAAGAGAATATTTTCTAAGTCACTGAAATTATTCAAGTCAATAAAATGGAAGTATCAATAGCTTTGCAAACAAAGTCAAACCTAAAAAGTTAAAACATCAGGGAAACAAGCTTCATTCATCATGTGCAACAGTGTAGATGTACGTCCATTGTCAGTGGCTTCAGTTACGTACAAGTATCTGAATGCCGTAAATCTTTTAGCTTTTTAATTTCTGTTTAGCGCTTGACTTTGTGAGAGACTGGGTTTGTATCTCACTAGATTGCTTTCTTAATGTGTTGGATCAACCATCCTGTCTGTGTGGAGGCAGGCAGGCCTCCAGCATCAGTGTCCACATGGCAAGTCCTGCAGCCACCGTGGCCTCCAGGATTGGGAGGCACGTGGCATGGGAGCCACATGGGGCACCTGTCAATCGACAAGGGCTGCCTCATAGCCCACCCACACCATGCCCCCTGGAGCCTCTGACTGTCTGTGGCTCCCCTCACTGAGGCCAGGAGGGCACTGAGTGAACTGGATGCCCCACCTCGGGGGAGTGGCCACTGTAGCCAAACAGTGTAAAAATAGGCGCACAAGGTCTCCATTTTGTCCGACCTTCTCTCCCGGAACCTGCCAACATGTGACGTCTTGGTGGTAACTATTTCTCTCTCCATTCTCTCTTTATTCTTTCTTTTCTTAATCTCTCTTTTCTTCCTTTACTCTTTTCTTCCCTTTGTGGGTAACTTAAAAATCATTGGGTGGTATTTCACTGAAGTTGTAGGTTGGTGTTTGTTGGTGCAAAGAAGGTTCCCTACTCCACAGTGGTGCCTGCTGGCTCGTAAAACCCTTGGAGCATATAGAGACAGAGCTCAGAATGCTGTCTGGAGGAAGACAGGGAAGTCCTTTTGTGCTGAGTAACCTGTTATTTAGTGTAATGCTTTTGTGAAATCTCCTTGGTTGTATGGTACTCCTGTAAACCTTTTGCCAAAACACCTATTTTCTCACTAAATTAAAAGTTCTCTTGGAAAACACTTGGGACATATTCTCTTTACATGAATTCAAGGTATCAAAGAACTAAGACTGTGCAAAAGTTTTGTGTGGGCAAGCTATTGGGAATCTAAATATAAGTAAATGCCCAGGCAGCATGAGGCTTCAGAACCAGAGCGTTACAGACCTCCCAGAAATTTTTATAAGTGGGAAGTTAATACCAAGAGGAAGTCAGGATATGGATATGATAAGGAAAAGTCCAGCTTCCAACTACAGAAATTCTATCGTTGAAATGACTGCAAAGCAGGCTAAAGCCGAGATACGGAAATGCAAGGGGGAGGTAAAGAGGAACAGAACTGGTTAGTAAGAAACCAAACAATGGAAAAAAGGTCAGTTGAGACAGACTATAAGAAAACCTAAAGCTAAATATCTTCTATAAGAGAAAATTATCCTCAAATTGATCTGTTCCTCCTAAAACATCATCAAGACTAAATTCTATTCTAAACTGTTCAGCAAGAGATAAATATATGCTCTCCTAAATCTCACTTTTTATTGTTTAGTAATTCATCATTCTCTACTTGATACTGAGACTGTCAAATATTATCACATACCAATGAAGATTTTTCTCCTGACTAATAAAGATTAAATTAGATACTTTTAACGGTATTGCTTCAGTAGGAAAAGTGAAAGTGCAACAGTGAGGTAGATGATAAGCTAAGAATGATTTTCATAATGATTTTTGCCAGTTATTTATCTTTGTTTCTTCAGGAACTATCACTGGAAAACAAAGGTCCAGGTTGCAAGATTGGATAGCAGATGCTGTTTGTTAATGTATCGATTATAATCGATATAATCAGTAAATCACATGCACTTATATTTTTCTGATAAGAAAGTATTGACATTTCCTCAAATAAGCCATCTGAACTTCTATTTAACCTTAATACAGTTCATTCTTTTCTAATTACTTTATTGATTTCTTTGTTGGGGGGTTGAGGGCGGGATGGGAATTTTGTTTCTTTTTTTTTTTCAGAAACAGCACAGTAAAAGAGACAGTCCAATATTTCTATGCTTAGTCAAAACTGATTAAGTTTTCTTTCCTGTTTCATGTCCTTTATATATTTGTGTCATAAGCTTCCAGATAGAGTTCATGGACACATTCCTTTCAAACCAAGGAGATAAAGCTGGTACTGCCCTGGTTGCAAATCCATGCTCCGCTACAGATTTCCTCTTACACCTGACATTCAAATGTTTTAGTGGATCTGGATTGAATTAATTTGTCTTCTCAGCTCATAAAATTTAATACACATCAAATTAATTGCCATGTGTCAGGTAAGAAAGGAGGAATTGCTGGGGATAGCTCAATGATATTTTCTTCTCATCGTAAGAAGCATGAGGGAAATGCACCCAAAATTAATGTTGAAATGCTAACTATTAAAAATCAAAATAATAAAGTTATACACAAAGAGAGGAAAATATTTAACATCTTTATATATATGTAAAGTGTATCTATTCACACATTTATATGCACATAATGTATGAATTATTTTAACATCAGATTTGTAACTTTTTCTCTTCTTCCTCTAGTTTACACAGTTTAATCCTTTTCTGTAAGTAGAATTGTAACTAGACAGTTTCCAAAAGCAGAAAAAGAATGCTAGCAGCACTGAAAAATGCCCACAGAAGTTGACTGAAAAGCATTATTTAAAAAGAAAATGAAAGAAAGATCATGATAAATATACTAATAGAAATTATAGTATAGAAGAAACACTTCTGGTATTACTTTTTCGTAAAGCAGACTGCTAATGCAATGAAGCAGCCACTGAAACCAGAGAGAGAGCATTTTTTAATATGTTGAAAGGAAATCCTCCAGGTACACAAAATTCAGCTGCAAAATCTTTGCCAAAAGGGTGACAATCCAGCCCAGGACTGACTGTTAACAAGAGGACAATGAACAGCCACATTTCTAGTTAATTAAGACTAACATAACTACCTTAGTATTATTAATCCTCAGGCCTCTAAGCACAGGTCATGACCTGAATGGTTAGGATTAAAAAAGAAACCTTCCTGGGAAGAAGGTTGTTGACCATTGACCATTTTGTGCTGTCTCTTGGTAGTGTCCAATTTGTAGTATGCACTGGTTTGAACAAGTGTGGTTATGTCCAACATTATTATATTTGGAAGTAGGTTGTAAATTTAGCTGCCTTTATTATTAAACTGTTGATGAAACTCATGTCTTTCATTTTCAAAATCCATTCAAAAATTCTAGGTCCTTTTATCTACAAAGTTCATTATTATATGCCTCTTATTGGAAAGATTTGGTATGACATGGCTTTCTTCTCCATTAGTGTTATTATATATTCAGATCAAATCTCCTTTTACATTTGTCCATCTGAACTAATTTAATGTGTACATATGTACAAAATATATTGGAGGAGAAGTAAATGTAAGGAATTTATTTAATTACTTATAGAACTCTCTTGATCAGGAAAATTTCCATGAGTATTTTCAGGGGAAAAATATATAAATAAAAGTCAAAATATGTTTCTAGTATGATTTTCCAAAAATGAAACCTTAATGAGAAAGTACTGATTTCTGTAACTACTACTGTAAAAATTTCCCCACTTCTCAATGCCACTAATAGAACTTGAGCTCACTAACACCTAACTTCTTCTAGACTAACTTTGACAGCAATTTCTTTCTCCTCTTACATGTTCTAGTGTTGCACCACTTTCCCTATTTTGTTCAGATTAACCAGTATATTTTAGTACAACAGACCTGGCCACTAGTAGTTATAACCTCTCTGTGGCTGCAAAAAAAAAAAAGCCTTACTGAAAGCCTTTGGTTCTAAGCAATTGTCCTAGTTCAGCAGGTGGGACCAGTTATCACTGTGTGGGGGTGATCAAAGCTATGTATTCTACCCCCTCTATTCATTTCCCAAGAACAATGGACCATTTGCAGCAGCTGCCCAGGGAGTCGTTAGCACCTTCACACCCAGCCTGAGGGGGCGTGGCTGCTAATGGGCTATCAGCGGTTCAACAATGCCCCATGACTCATAGAGTGTGTGAGTCCCCACCCTAGGGGAGGGACTGGGTGCTCCTTGAAGGTACATAAGCAGGAGTAAGAAGACCTCAGGGGCTAATCTCATCAGATCCAGAGGAGCAGCAGGACCTCGACAGGAGGAAACCGCCGGTCTCAACCAGACTGCGACCGTCGCTCCCGACCAGCCCACAGCCATCATCTGCACCAACAGGTTCTCCACTTCCTTTTGCTTTAGACTCGAGGGAACCACGCGGGTCTCAGCACAAGGGCTAACAAACCCCTTTGGGCTTGTGCCCTGGGACACTGGGTTATACTGCTGGGTTTTTGGTGAGTTGAAAGCAGTTTTTCTCTTTGTGTCATTGTATTTAGTGTAATACCTTTCATTAAATTGTAACTCTGACCTATAATCTCTCTCATGGTGGGTCCGTTTCTCCTGCTGGTTTACCCTTAAACCAGCACAGCAATATTAGAATCTTTACCACCAAAACCACAACACCCATCTCTTACTAGTTGGATTAAAGAATATTGTTAGAGATAAGAAAGTAGTAGTTTACAGTTTTGATGGAAAGTAAGTGGTCATGTAAACAAGGCCACTGTATCTTGCATTTCCCATGATTTAATACATTCTGAGGCACATTATAACAATCTTTGTGGCCTTTAAGAGCTCATATCATTTCCCAAGAGCAGCTTTATTATTAACGCAATAGTCCTTAGTTAATGCAGAATGGCATTGCCATCTTCTGATCAATGCTTTAGCTTCTCTCTTTCATTCACTGGCTGTACTTCACTGCCAGTCTAAAGTTAAGGAAGAGTTTCATCGTTTTGGAAGTCTGTGCTGCTGAGGAAAGATGGAGATTTAGTCCCTACTGACTATGTTTTCCTGAAAGTTGACAGCTTCATCACCTGTTTCTCTGTGCTTTGGAACTGGTCCCCACAGTGGAACCTATTCCTGGCTCTGCATTCCCCCAGACACTGTGAGTTCCAAGAGATTCTTCTGGGATTGTTCTAGTGGCTCTGCAATTTGTTGTGATATGACTTAAAATTAAATAGCACTTTTTTGGCAATTCTATAGCAAAAGTGAGAAAAGAATGAAATACCAGATGAAAATGATCTTGTCTGGATGCATACTGTGGAAAACATTGCTAGGCAATATGTACTACAGAAAACTCACCTACAAGGTGCTGAAATATTCACTTGGACATGTAGCATGCTATGAGCCACTGCTTTTCTCTGAATCTTGTCAAAGCAGTGTGACACTGAAGGCAAAAACCACTCACATAGTTAGCTTTAAAGATCACCTGTGCTAGAGACATTTGGAGCTTTTGGAATCCTCAGAGCATTTTAGGGTTGCAATTGGGTTAGCCAAGCTAATTAATTCATTTGGACCACATCGTTCACAAAGAAAAATTATATTCCTTGTCAAACAGCTGAGGTCTTGATTTTTTTTTTTAAAGTCCCTCAGAATTGCCATAAGAATACATTTCTTTTTTATGAGCCTTCTGGCTTTCACAGTAATACTATTATAATGTTCTTTGACAACTGACATTACTAGCATTCCCAGCTCATTGTTCTTAACTTAGAAGTTTTCCAAACTAACATTAGCCAGCTAGCTGGACAAAGTGCACAATGCAATTAATTGCATAAACCTTTCAAATCTCTATGAAGAAACATTGTTAATTATATAGGCAATAAATACCTATTGTCACCTAAGCTTAAATACCTTTGACTCTTAGACATAGTCACAATGGACAGTTCAGTTTAATGACCCTAAAAAATAGCTATGGTATTTATAGAAATAATTGATAGGCATCCACGGTTTCTTTCCTTCCAATTTATTTGTAATAGTGGCAAGGTATCTGGTCAGAGGCTGCTCAGATCCTATCCCTAACATAAAATATAGTGGGTTTGCATAAGTAGCCTGACAGAAAGGGAAAAAAATAACTTTTTGATAGTGTCCTACGATGTGCCAACCCTGCCACATTGATGCCTTATGCCTCTTTCCAAAGGATTATATCAGTCCATATTTAGTTACAGAAACTACCTTACGTATTTCTTGTACACAGTATATTTTCAAACCAGAAGTGTTGTGTATAGATGGTTAGCACATCGTAATAAGAATGTCAATTCCTAAATAAACAGCATATGAGTATTTACCCTCTGCCCCAATAAGAAACAAATAGGACTGAGAAATCATAGGTGCATTAGATGAGTCTAATACGTGGGATTATAGCATGTGTCAGTAATTTTAAAGGTTATTACTATCTCACAGCTTGTGGCTAGCTTGCATTTTGGTTTGCCAGTAGTTTTGATGCAGTATCCAAATATATTACCATTCATGATCATTTTATGTGGATCTGCCTCTCCTTGTGCAAGGTACATTCTTCAGCCCTTTTTCATATTCTTACGTGAAAAATGAACAATTAAAAACACCTGCACTATTGAAGGAGGTGCATGCAAAGGTGTATGAGAAAGGAACACTTTCTAATTAAAACCTTACCAAAACAATCTGTTCTTGGGAAGAGAATAAGAAAAACAATTTTACCTACAGTACAAAGTAGTCACCCAGATTAATGCACTCCTGGATAGTAGTCAAATATTTGGTGATGAGAGCCATTGCAGAACTTGTATAATGGGATTTGAGCAGATGTCTTCTCCACCTAGAGAAAAAGTGCTGACCAGACATGTGATAATGTATAGCTTCAATGTAAGGCACTGGACTTAATGTCAAGTGTTATCTGCACATTGTTTATGCAAATTATAGAAACATATATTTGAAACAAACACATTCTTGAGACAGGTGAATGAGTATTTGAATGGTAGGATTAGTTATACGTACATTCACATCAAAATACAAACTCTCTGCCTGAAAGACATATCATTTGAAACTGGACTTTGACAAGAATCCTGTCTACTTTAATGCAGTATGCATTTTGGCTGGGCTCAGGAAAAAAAATTGTTGCATTGAAGTCTAGTATAAATTTGTGTTGGTCAGATGGAAAAAATACCAGATGCTTCCAAATAGGAGATAATTTTTCCCCAGACAGTTCAGTGTTTAACCAATCCTTCCAACATCCTTATAATGATATAGTTTCTTTTTATATCATTACAGCTGTAACTGCAAGTAGATAAACTATTTGTTTGCTGAATAGTCATATAAATGTTGACTACTGCCTTACACATCTTTAGTCCTTAGACCTTCCAGTTCATTGTCTGGCAGATTCCCAGAATATGCCCTACAGTATCATGCAAAACATCATCTGATATAAAATAGAGTTCAGTTGTCTATCTCTTCTCCATAACTCAAACTATTTGTCCAGAACAGATTTCTCATGAACATCCAAGTATTCTAAGAGTTAAGCATTAAGTCTTTAAAAGGTGCTGCTATATTTAGATATTACAAACTCCTATTACACACTTTGAAAAGTATTAGCCTTATCAGCTGTTCTTTAATGGAAGGAGCACTTACGCAATTATGTTTGCCTTCTCCTAAAAGCTTGCAATCCATACAGCGAGGAAAAAAACAAAACACCCTGAAATACTTGCTTTTCTTTTCTGTCCAACATGCTTATTTCAGTAAAACTGCTTTGTATACTAGATTGCAACAACTACCTCATGCCACTGAAAGGCCAGACTGTAACCATCACTTTTCAGCTTGCATTAAAATTTTGGTGCAGATACCTGGGCAAAACACAGGTTTGCAACTGTCACGCAGATGGACTGTATGCAATGCTCTATTAAAGTAATAAAGATTAGTAAAGTAAGTGCAGCATGGTGTAATGCTGTATGGCTAGTCAAATGTCTTTTAAAAATATAATACTTAGGATGCTGTCAGATTATTGATTGGTGTGAGATAAAAACCAGTTTTCATAAAAGCTGAAAGTACTTGGATTCTCACAAGTCCCAGCCCCATCTATTGGTGAGATGAATGACAAACATCTGGAGTCAGGAGCAAGTCCTTACTTCCTGAGCATCTAGAACATTAGTGCAGCAACTCCCAAGAATGAAGGAAGGGCTGCTGGGTTTTGATTTTCTTTTTGCCACACAGAAAGACACGTGTCAGGCATGGCTGAAAGCAGAGCATATTAAAATAATGAGCATGTTTTCTCTGCTTATGGCTAAATAAGAAACTACTTTTGACTGCAAATAATCTTGCTGTGGGTATATTTACTGAAGTGTTATTTTCTTGTAAAAAGCACATGCTCTTTAGAAGTGCGATGATATTTCTAAATGTGAGATTAGTTAAATTACGTTAGTCTTAAACTTTGTTTAGGAGGGAGAAGCTATGTTTGCTTAGTAAATCTGCTTCTTTTCCAGTTCCTCCATAAGTGACTACTAACCTCTCTGATAATCGTCACTTTACGAGGTAGACCTTCATTATTATAAACATATCTTGATTCTAGCAGAAGCAAGACACAGGCAGAAGCAGCACATATCTATGAAAGATAGGCCTTTTATTAGGGAGCAGGTGACTTCAGAAGATCCAAGTCAGAGTAGCAATACTTATGACACGTAATTGCCTCCAGCACAGACAGTAGGTTGTGAGAGACATTTACCTTACACTCTTCCTACCCTTTTGGAACAGCCACCACATCATCAGCCTAAAGTCAGTAGCCAAGATAACCCACAGGTCCTGGCTGTGTCTTCTCTTACTATTGAACCTATCCAGTCTGAAACTGCAGTGACGGTTGAGTAAGAAGGTGTAGAAAGCCAGGTCTCATAAAGAGAAACCAGTAGAGCTTCAGAAAGCAGACAATACTATCACTCCATTTGAGTTCAGTGCAGAACTGGGGCTTTCTCAAACCATCTTTGACTCATCTCTGCAGTCACCTGCTTTCAAAGTGCTTGCTTCTGTGTTTATCCTGGCCTTACCAGAGCACCACACAGGTATGAGACAGCTGTGGGCTAGACTGCCACAGTGCTGCCACCTGTTTCTATGCTGTGCAACCATACACCCCAGAACAGGTTAATCACTAAATTTCAGAGTCTTCTCTATGGTATAAGCAGAGTAATGGGAATTCCACCAGAAAAAGTACCAGAACTTATAACAGAAAGTAAACATAAATTACATTTGTGTCCTGCATTAACTAATAAGCAGCATGGTCAGTTACTTGCTATGTATAATATGGATATCATTGGGATAGGCACACAGTCCAAATTTCAGAGCAAAAGCTGGCATGAGTTAATCTCCTAATGTTCAGCCCATCATTCATGGAGCAAAACTCTGTGCACCAAAAACACCTTTCAGTATTAAGAAAAGCAGTAGTAAATAGGCTGATTAGCATAACTGTGTTGTCTCTTTAAAACTATTATCATGCTTTCCAAATGTAGTTGTTTCAGTTGTTAAATTTATGAATTCTTCTTTTTTTAACATATAAATCTTGGCACCTCTATCACACATGCTGTGATTCCCAGTAGGTAGAAAATCACTGAGCACATATAAAAGGAACTTTTAAAAAAATGTATGAAGCTGGGGAGAAAAAATACAGCAACACAGAAATGCAATTAGTGTTAGTAACAGTATCAAATAAACTTTGGATTGGGAAATTTACAGAATTTAATCCAGTGAGATTTTGTTAAGCCTTGATACAAACTACCTAAAGCAAATAATAAATTAGTCTCTTCAGTCTTTCAATTCTAAAATAAAATAGTGTCCCACTTCTGGTATAGAATCACAGACAAAAAAAAATTATATTTATATTCAAAAGACTATTCCCCCTGTGAGAAAAAGAAGTAAATAATCAGACCATTATCCCTGAAATCCAAATGTGCTAAACAGCTGAATTCAAGAGGTCCTTTCTCGTTAAAAGGCAAAGAAACCCCAGCACTAGTCATTCCATTGACTTAAATAGAATCACTTGAATAAGTGAGAATCTCCCAACTGGGCCAGAGGTTTCTTAGCACTACATTGTAAATTATAAAAAGATATACTGTACTGTGTGCCATTAGGCATAGTTCAGCTGTTGAAAATCATACTGTTGGTAACTCTTTTATCATCTAGTGAGCATATATCTAAGATAATGAAATCATACATTACCCTTTGAGATTTGCAAATCTGACACCACATGCAATGTCTGCTTTCCCTTCTTTAAATTAATATACAGGAAAACATACCTTTGTATGCTGAAAATAATTTTTCTCCATAATTTTAGAGGTCATTTAATGAACAGAATAATGATTTGATAGAATCTTTCTCCCATTGTAACTAATCTAATCAGTATCTAACATTTTAGGTAGTACTGTGCTATCTGTATTACTGCTCAATGAGGCTGCCACTTATCCTGAAGACAAAACCTAGACTGGCAGGGAAGCAGCAGTTTGTCTTAACTTCACATACTCACCTGTCAGAGAATTTCAAATCACACTTCCTATCTTTAGTGAGCTCATTCTTTAGAAACAGCCTGGGTTTGGCAACTGATTTTGGGAGTACATATTTCTCTGATGTTCTAAGGAGTACTAATTTGTGCCTTATAAATTATACAAAGTTTCTATCAAGCAGTAAATAGGGAAATGGAAGCAAGGGTCAGTAGTGTTTGAATGAATCTGCTGCTGAAGATTTATCCTCTGATATTTTAATTGCTCCCCTCTGATGAATTCAAAATAATGGTGAAAATGTAGACCCTTTTAAACTCCCTCTGCTTGATCAACCAAATCAAGCTCAAATTTTATGCATTCACCTATAAGGCCCCTTGTAGCTCTATCTGCAGTACTAACTTAAATTTATCTTTCTCCTCTCCTTGCCCCTCCAGACCTGTCAAGCTGCAGGTTTTTCTCTTGATCTTTTCCCATTTTCCATAACCATCACTGCATATTTTTTTCAGTTTGCATAATATTATTTGTAATGGTATTCTGACTAGTCTTTATAATTTTACTGGCTATTTACATGATATACACATGGGGCTCCATTATTGGATATGCATTGCCCAGCGGACTAATGCTGCCTATTGTTTCCACTGCTTACAGAAACCCTTTGTCAAGGGTTGAGCCTATTCACAGAGCAAAACAACTATTTTTTTTAATGACAGGAAGATGAAAGGAACAGGTTGGCAGCTGTGTCCAGATTGCAGCTCTGTAAATCCACTTGTACAACAGAAGATTGGAGGGTTTGAGCCAATGGTTTGAAACACAGCTCATGGAGGGCATTTTACAAGAAGTTTTGAGGAAGAGCAAACAATTTTTTTTCCTGTGAGACATTCACAGCCACCTCCATGTGATCAGTCCTAGAGTGAAGTGAATTTTGTTTAGACTCACAGCCATCATCCACTTTAAACAGCTTACTGAGCCCCAGGCAAAGACCCAGAACTCCACAGGTCACTTTACTACTGCTACAGAGAGTAGTGACTAAACTCCCTTACCTGGAATTCTCAGAAACATTTGTCTTGAAGTTTCTGATTTTCAGAGGTTTTAAGAGGCTACTAGTTGAGCAAGGACAATGAGTTCTGTCCTTCAACCTGTTTTGTAGATACAGGTTTCTTGTCAGTAGGTTACAAATTAAATTCCCCAACACACACAGACTATTCAGTAATTCACCACAGCTTTTTAATCATAACTCACAGTATGTGAAGTAGTTCTCTGCAGGAATGAAGGATTTTCAGGAAAAAAAAAAGTACAGATACTGTTTATTCTATCACTGAACACAGCCTGGATATGACGGCCTCTTGAAGGCCTTTTTATGGTTCCTTTAAAATATTACTCCTTTTTTATCCAGTATATTTTGCAAATACAGGACTTCAAAGACTACAGTTTTCCAACAGTAAAAGTATTCATCAGGCAGCTTTTTTAAAATGGAAGATGTTACCCAATTATCACACTCATCAGGACTTGTAACCAGAGGTTTGAAGACTACAGTAAAGATAATCTGCAAGACAAGCCCTCATGCATTCACCATTCACTGTAGATGGCTTCTGCTGTGAGACACTTCTATTTCTTTTGATATGAAACTTCCCTAGGAGATGAAATAACAGGTATGCCTACTTACATGCTGATTGTCTACATCAATTCACCGAAACCTGTGGGAGATACACAGCACAACAAAATTGCTTACAACAAACAGCTTGTTAAAGAAGTCTACAAAACTTCCCTCTTATTTCTCACCCACTTCCCCACACACTCCCCTCTGGTATATAAGTGGAGTCCCTAGATTACAGGGAAGGAGGCCAGAGAAAGTTTAACAAAATGCAGGATGTTAAACCTCTGGATTTCTAAATTGCCTGCTTCTGAAGCTTCAACACAGGCAGCAGCCAGCTCAAACTCTCTATCCACCCACAGATGTGATTATCAGTGCACAAATTGAAATGAAACACAGAGATGACCTGCTTTAGGTAGGCAGCAGAATGACTAGCAGAGGAGAAGAAACAAAGCACACCTTAGGCTCAGTGAATGCTTACTAGTGGCAACTGCCATTCCTCTGATTGGTGCCTAAATTATTTATTCCCAAACCAATTTTTAAAAAGTAGTATAAAACTGAGGATTGAAATCAGTGCCACATTTAGAAAGGAAAGCGTTCTCTTATCTAGACTGCTATAATTCAGTCAAATCAAGGCATTTCAGATGGTTTGGTACTGAGGAGAGGATTTCTGGTTTGTTTAAAGATGGGAATTAGTTCTCAGCATTTGTTATTTACTTTGTACTTTATTTACATTGATATGTGCAGATTATTACTTGAAAATCTTATACCTGCAGTGCTGAAGACCTTTTGCCTGGGATAGTTAAAAAATAAAGATAAACCCAAATAGCTTTTGCTCTTCCTAATCTTAAAACACAAATTGGCTAAACCAGTCTGTGTTTGCCTTAAGATAATGCTGTGTAAAGAATATTTCAAATGACATAGGCACTCTTTCCTGGAGACCTCCTGATGGCTCCTGACATTTCAACCTCATAATGTACCAGGCAGATTTTATTTTGTTTGTGTAATTAGTCATGTTACTTAGCAATACAAAAAGTGCTTTTTACACTAAACTCCAGGGAATAAAATATGCAGAATTCATGAGACACAAAACACATCAAAATTCATTTCCTGAGCAGAAGCACAGAAATACTGTGCAGCAAAAACTATTACTTTTTTCATTGTGTTTGTAATAAAGAACTCAAGCAACCATGCCCTTCAGGGCTGGGCTCCTCACCATTTCACTTGAACTCAGCCTCAGCATTCAGCCATGGCATGTGAAGTTAATTACTCTGGGCATTGGGGCTCTGAACAGAAGAATGACCCTATTTGCAGCTCCGTGTACCATGTACCACGCTACAGTGAATTCTTTCAGTACCTACACATCGCACACTCAGTGACTCTGAATGGAGTAATAATTCTCGCACTCTGGAGGAAAGCTCAACTGTCATCTCGCTTTCGCAGGGACACTTGTCTTCCCAGGTAACCATTTAATGGGGGCTGACATCAGTCCACATCCAGTCACTGTCACCCTCCCAGTTCAAATGGCATGAAAATCCAAGGGTTACAGTTTTCAGAAACTGTCATGAAAGAGGGCAGGCTTGAAATGGTTTCTGAGGTGCTTCTATCAGCTCCCACAATAAGGATATCAGAATTATGTAGATTCAGAAATCTGCAGCTATAAGTGACTCCTCATCTAGAGAACTAAACACTGGCTGCAGGAGACCTGGTTTACATAATTTGGCAAGATGGTTGACTCACCAAGGAGCTGAGTATTTTCCTAGGAACTGCATAGCTGGGGAAAAATAATTTAACAAAAAAGCCCATTGGACATGATTGTTTGCCAAATACCTAACTACTTTCAGTTACTGTTGGAGTGAGAAGTTGCAGCAGCTTGATGAAAATACATGAAGAAATACACTGCCCCTGCACATGTGCTGAAGTGTCTGGCTTTATCCAACATAGTCAAAAATTGTCAGGCGGTGTGATGTATATCTGGTCAACAATAATGTTAACCTGGAAGGGGAATAAAATAATTGAGGAAAAATCTATGTCTGGTAAAAATCAGTTACAAGTCTGACTCAAATAATAGAGGGATTTAGTTTCTTTAGTGGGATTTATACCATATTTTTTATTAATATCATGATACACTTTCAACTTGAAATGGAGTCCTTATCACTCAACATTCTGAAGAGTAATTGCAGGAAAACGAATAGTCTCTTGACATCAGAAGACAGAAGCTGGGCTATTATTTCTTGGGATATTCTTTCATTGTACACCAACTTAAAGCAATAACTTTGCAGATTTTTTTTCTTCAATCCTTCTTGACTTCTTTTTCTTTTATTTTTTTTTTTATTTCCTGATGTTGGTTCATTAATTGATTTGTTCATTCATTGCTTTACGTCTAACCTAGAAATAGGTTATTTTGCAGCTTCTGATTTAAATTAATCATGTACAGACCTTGCATAATCATGTAGAGAGAACAGAGCCCAGAGAAGAACTGTGTAATTGCTCTTGAATATTGCCTTAATTCTACATAGGATAGGAGAATAAATGATAGATTCAGTTTTTAACTGATTAGGTCTGGGCTAGTCATCCAGGTAATTTTTAAGCATGGCTGCCATTTACTAATATTCCTTTGCCAATAATCATTCACTGGCCTTTGCTAATATGATATGCAGCTCTAACAGAAGCAGTAAGGCTTGACTGAGTCTAGATAAAAACACACTTGATCCCTTATTGGTGCATATAAGTATGTGCTCGGATGAGTTGCATTCAGAGATTAATTAGGTGACTTTAAAAGGAAGAACATTAAATGCTCTATCTTTTGGAAACTGTTTCTGCTTTTCTACCACCCACATGAAGTAACTGTCTATGACTTCTGATACAACAAGGACATTCTTGATATGTTTATTCCAATTATCATCATGGCTAGGCTTCGCGAACAAAGATTTGCAAGGGCTCTACCCACGCTTCCTACAAGCACGCTGGTGGCTAAAAAAGGCCAATGCGAGATAGGCAAGTCTGATCACAAAAGGCACAGTGGAAAGTCCCCATCGGCACTACTGGCGAGGAACAGTTCTTCCTGTGTTGCCTTTTTTCCTCAAGACTGATTCTGCGTGTGTTCTCAAAGGAAGCAGCAGCGTTATGGATGGTGTGTCTCCATTTCTCCCAATTGGAGGCCAGAGTGGACGATTGATGGCGGTCAATACGGGCAAGGCTGAGGTGTTGTTTCAGGGAGTCTTTGTATCTCCTCTTCAGGGCTCCTCTCTTGCAGCAGCCAGTGGCGAGTTCACCATAGAGCACAATCTTAGGGAGGCGGTAATCCTCCATCCTGGAGACGTGCCCTGCCCAGTGCAGCTGCTTTTTCAGCAGCATGGCCTCGATACTGGTGATAAAAAAAACCCATTCAACTGTCAGTTTTGACACACCTTTGGAGGCAGGGGTATGCCTTCGTCTCTGTGTTTTTGTTTGACCACATCAGAAGATGCCCGTTGGCTGCGGTAAGCCAACCGAGTGAAGGGTGGAGATGAGCTTTGGTTAGGCCACCTTTTCTAGGCCCCTCTCCATGTGGAGCAATCAGTCCTCTCCTTGAAAAAGGCTGCTTGGTCATTCAGGATGCTGACAAACCAGACTGTCATCTCTGGGTCAGTCTCGAGCGACCAATGTCCTGAACCGCCTGCATGCAGGGTTGGGGATGCGGCTTCCAGTGCACCTTATCACCTGCTGTTTCGTCCCTCACCTGTTGCTACAGGGCTTTGCAAGTGTGGGTGAATCCCTAAAGCCTGTGCAATGGAGTTCTTAGGTGAGGCGCAGCATGTGCAGAACTGGCCCCACCCTTTACTCCTAAGGTTCATCTGCCAGGGCCAAGCAAGCTTGGACAGTGGCATTGAAGTCCTCAGGACGTAGGTTTGGTTAGAGTATCCTTCTCATAGATGGATGGCCTTACAGGGCTAAGCGAGCTCCGTCTGCCCAGGTTTGGAGTTAGAGTTGTCCTTCTCCTAGGATGGTTGCCGGGGTGCTAGCAAGCCCATCCTGCCCGTGGACACACTTTGTCTGACTCTTCAGGTGAGACCTGACTAGCATGGGAGACCCTACCTGAGGCATGTACCACCGCCAGCACAGCTCGCAACCTCGTAAGGGCATGCAAGCTTCTCCCCCACTACATGGGGAGTCCAAGGAGAAGTTATTCCAATACCATGTGCTCAATAACACAAGAGTGCTAGACTGGTTTCTTGCAATTAAATGGCACTTCTTTTCTGATTACTAACTCAGTAATATCACCTCTTATTTCTGTAAGATTTTTCCAGACCCTGTGAAGTCACAATTTTTATTTTTTTTTAAAAGAATGCAAGCAAGAATGCTCCTATTTATAAAAATTTTGCCTGAAACTTTCAAAATCCTAAAAACAATCTCCCAGATCTCCTGACATATCATGAAGGACAGAAACCTCCTGTTTCTTTCTTTTGCTCATTTATTGCTTTCTTCTATTCTCAAGCTCTGAGACATTTTTTTTTTCCCAGCACAAAATCTGAAGCTTCAAAACAGACGGCCATGAAGGTGATGCTTTAAGAAAGCTAGAATAGGTGAGATTTAGAATGGTTTTGCTTGAATTGGCAGCTTAGTGTGCAGAACTTTCACGTGACTCAGACAGAAAAGGAAACACCAAGCTTTTCCTGACATGCCCTGAAATGTCACTAAAAGGCTTATAAGGGAAGCACTTGCCTATGGAGACACATGTGCTTCCACAAAACCTTACTCAGTTGCTTCCATATTAAAAGAATAAAGTGGGGTTTGGTCCCACTTTTTTTTTTTTTCTCCAAAGTGTAAGTCTCCTGTAAATTTTCCTACTTTTCTAAGGAACTGTTACAACAATCCAGATTATGAAGTTTCAAATTCACCTATGTGAATTTATATCCTGCTAAATCATGACTTGTCATAGTCAATGCTGATCTCAGTAAGTACACCTTTCAGTTAAACAGTGTTCAACATAGTATCTCTTTCAGATGTATTCTTTTTTATTATTTAGTAGTTGTTATAGTCAGCACCTTGGTTATATGATAATATTTCTTCTTGCACCTGGATGGCTAAAACATTAAAGCCAGAGAACAAAAATCAGAGGGTTGTAATTTACAGTATATGATACTTCTAGGAGAATATTTAAGATTAATATTGATTTGTGAATACACTCCTCAAAGTTTTGCAACTTTGCACATTTTCAAAACTGCCAGACAGTTGTCTGAATAATCATCAATATTATTAAACTATTTAAATAATCTGACTGATTCAATCTCTCCTTATTTCTGTGGAAAATTGACCTTTATTTTTAATGTAACTGTCTTGGTTTACTTCTAAGAAGCCAAGAATTTTTTTCTTATGAAATCAAATCGGATCACATAAGTATTATGTAAGTCTGTCAAAAATAAAACATATTATTAATTAATAATAATATTTGAACCATTCCAAAGATTTTAAATGCTCCAATTAAGATATGCTATCACTGGGTGGATAAAGAATATGTTTAGGATATTTAAATTAATGAATTTGTTGTGTCATCACCAAATATTCAGTGAAAAGCCGTTTCATGGGACCTAATTACAAAGAAAATCATTCTGAGTACACGGAAACAAATTGTTTGAAAACTGATCAATAACCTCCAGAATTAAATTCAGGTTATGTCATGCTTTGTGTGACAAGCTCCCTGGATCTTGAACTCTGCAGATTTTTGAAACAACATTGAAAGGTTAACTTAAAAGAAAACACACTTGCAAGCCTCCCAGATTACAGAAGAAAATCAAATGCCATCTCTATCTAATCTCACAGAGCAGCTTCTGAATCCAAATGAACAGCAAATTTAGTGATTTAAGAAGCAGCTGATTTGTGAGTGTGTTCTGCAGCAGTGCAGCAATTGCTGAAGGAAACAGCTTCTCTGAAACAGCATCAATTAATCTGGTTAATATTTTGAAATGCAACCATTTTCCCTAAAATAAGACTTAATTCTTAAAAATAAAGTGCAGCGAAAGAAGGAACTCACATAGTTGAATCCCCTTTAGGACTCTGAACCAGGGACATGGAAAGCCCTTCAGAGCAGCAGACTGATATGCGGTCTCCTATTCTCAGTGCGTTATGGACTTTTTACCCACTTGTTTCTTCCTTCTGTTCTTATTAACTTTACTGATGAAAGTCAAAAAAAGAGCATTTTCCTGAGAACTTTTCATTTTAATAAACCATCATGCCAAACAACTGTAATTTCCCAGGTACATAAGAAGCTTGTCATTAGAAGCAGAGGGCCTCTCTTTCTAACACGTATTAAAACATGCATAAAGCTTGCTAATGACTCTGCTATCCCACCTAGTGAGAATCCTAGACACAGAAGATCAGTTCCTAAAAGTAATGGAGGCACACTCTTAGATCGGGTCTGCAGAATTCGTTCCCCCAGTTTCAATATTTTAATAACAAAGTATAAATATGGTAGCAATAAAAGTTGTATAATGAGAAGTCTTTATTGAAGTATACAAAATCTACCACTGATTCATGGAATCTGCCACTTCTGCTAGGAATACAGATGATGTATTGATTTCAACTGAACTATTCTTACTTGCACCAACTGAAAATCAGGTTCAGGATCTGAAGAAATGTTATTATTAGACATAGTGTTTAGATATGACATATTTTTATTATTTTTCATCACTGATGTATGTACTTTTTCTACTTTCATAGTATTTAGAAAAATGAAAAATTAAAAGAAGTAGCCATTTAACTGCTGTGCTTGTTCTTTTTCTCTGTTCTCAAAAAAAAATTGAGCAGTATGCTTTTTTTCCTAGTTTTTTCAACTCTCTTATCTGAAGAGCATCGAGTTATATTCACAGAAATGATAGTAAAATACAGAGAGAAATAAAGTCACTGGATGTCAAAATCTTGGTCTGCTTTTATAAAAAAAAAATGAAAGGAAAAAATATGCTGTTGACAGGTGACCAGAGAAAATAACTTGTAGGAAGGTTTAAGCCCTGAGGATTTATTTGTACCTGCTGGGTTAGAGATGGCCAAAGAGCAGAAACAATGATCAGACAAACAAATACACAACCACAACTAAGCCTGTGCCATTGCTCCTGGCAACTGTTCATTATTTAAAACAGCTCAACTTTGACAAGAAGCAAAATGCTCGAGACCTGCTCTTTGTATAAAGCTAATGGAAGGCTCCATTTAAAGATCGAGCATCCTGAGAGATCTTTGAATGTAAAAGGCAGTCCTCCAGAAACACTTCTGGTGATGGGTATTTAGAAACAGGATGTGATTTGCTTAAAGTAAATCAAGAGTGTTCAGAAAACTGCAGGTCCCTGTCTATAGCAGTTCACAAGGGATTGTAGGTATCCATGTCATTTTGGTGCCATTTACTGAACCTAACCATTCAGTTTAAATACTGGTATGATTTACATGCTCAGTGTACTAAGTTTATTCAAAGGATGTAAATAGGCTAGTAAATGTTACAAGTTGATAGAATGGAAAGGGGAAATGGCATATATGCAAGCTTTTCATCATATGCACCACAGAATGAATTGGAAGCAACAGAAACAATCTTGATTCTGAGAGATTGCATGTGACCCTTCATACATTAAAAAAGGTTGTTTGAATACAGGCTCAAATATAACTTGTTTGTTCACTCAGGGTCACTATAGTTTTTATAGTGTCATTGAACTACTAGTTGCCTATTTTCAGCCATGAGAAAATGCACAGGAAGGTATTTGATTCATTTAATCTTTCTATTCTGGCTATTTTGTACTTATGCTAATTCAACACGCTTGCTTGAACAACAACAAACTGCCCAAATACAAGAAGGAAGTTTGATGGGACAACAACTTTTGTTATCTTCTTTTTCTTATTCCTTCTAACTTTTGAACAACCACATTGTAACCCAACAGTTTATCAGACTGACACATCTAGTTGTGTTACCACCTGATGTGATGTGGCACAGCCCATCAGGTACTTGAGAGTCAAGTTCTACTTTCCCATTTTGACAGCAGCCGCGCAGCCCCATCGCAGGTTTCTTTTACTCTCTTTGTCTACTTTGCTTGGCTGGTATCACACTAACACTTGAGAGTTAAATAACAGAAGCAGAGCTTCAAAACCTTGTGATGACACTTTCTGTACCCACTGTTCCTTCTTAGTCCTACATGACTACAGACCATAGGTGTCTGTATGGTTTATCTAGACCTTTCACTTTAAAGAATAACAGAAAAACCATAAGGTTTGTTTTTTCCCGATTCCATATCATGCTTAATAATGCATGTCAATTACACTGTCATTTGTAGGCAAGTGCATATACAGAATTTATGTTCGCAAAACCAGCAGGACTGCAACTCCCACAAGAACATTCTTTTCCAATTTCTTTGTTCAACATAAGTCACCATCAGTACTCTTCCACCCCTAACTTATTACTAGAATGCTCCACAATGTCACAATGGCCTTATTACACACAATCACCAGCACTTTTCCCATAAAATGAGTCTGAACTTTTCTAGAGTGACAATGAATTTACAGACACAAAAACTTGTGGAGTTGAAGAGATGGTACTCCTCTCTCCTGTTGTTTATGGGTTTCAATTTTAAGTGAATAAAAGGAATTCTGTATAGTTTGAAGTCCCTAGGAATTCTCTCAGCTACAAAGAAAGAAACTCATGTTGCTGAGGTGACACCATACAGATAAAACCAATACTCAGGAAATATAATACCAGCAGAACCTCACATAGTTCAATTTGCTGCATTATTTTTATTATTTGCAGCTAAGAAGGCTGATACATAAATCACTTAAGCCTAGTATTTTTAACTGTAGTTTATACCTGGTCCTAGTCTTGTGTGAATGTTGATGAAAACATCACTTTTAGCACAGAGTCTAAAGGTTTCTTTGTAGTGGATTAAAAAATATATCCAAGTAATATTTCTCCTATTAAAAATAAATATTTAAATAATTTTGACCTTCTCTTTAATTATGTATAACAATGCCCACTTTCATCCTCAGACAAGCCCCGTACTTCGAAGATCAGCTTTGCACAAGGTCTGCAGGCGATTCTGAGAAAGTGTTTGAAGACCCCTGAAAATGAGCCTAATACTACTTTGCCTCTAGGGTGGTTATCCCACTTACACTCTCATCTAGTGTTTATGCTAAAGAATTAACCCTATGCTCATACAGAAATGACTTCTGAGTGGTTGCAGCAGAATTAAAATAACAAGGGGAGCTGGATGTTATAAATTTCATAAGGGAGTTTAGGGGGCGAAATGAGGGAGGGGACTGATGGAAGGGCATAGATCAGTTGTGTAAATAAGAGAGCATAGCAGTTACTTGTTTCCAAATTTGTCTCTCCCTGGGAAAAGAAGTTAGAGTAATGTTTGCAGTGGAAGAATTTTTGCTGAAATCTCTTCCCATCCATCAATCTTTTCCTCAGTAATGTGAGGCTTTTTTTTATGAGCACAAAAGTCCATTTTATTGTTGTGATCTGTAGAAGCAGGGATTGCTTAGGGTCTGTTTTCATTTGGTTTGATGTGTAGGTTTGTTTTCTTTTTAAGAAATTAACAGTTCAGCTTTCCTTTGCCTTGTGATTGCCTAACTTAACCGAGGTCACAAGGACAAATTGAGATTTAAAAAGGAAATGTATGTAGTTCTGGGGATCTGGGCTCTGCTGTGCAGTTGCATGATATCATCATCCACAAACTCATCCTTTCCCACAGCCCTTCACTGACTTCGCTACCTTCTCCTCCTGTCCTCGTCAAGCAGGATGTAAGAAGAGGACAGGCTCACACTCATCCCACACTCCTCCCACAAAGCACAACCAGCATCATCACAGAAGAAGAAAGACTATTCCTTTCTCTTTCTTTCTTCTGCCATTTAGTTATTAAACTAAGGTAAATACATTGAGCAATAAGTAAAACAGGAATAACTGGAATCAAGTTATTAGTGTTCATTCAGCAAATTTAAGAGGTATAAGAAGAATCAAAACAGAAGTGGACCCATATAATGTGTAGTTTTATTGACTTGTGGATCCAGATGTGGGTCTACTGCAATTTCATTGACTTTTGTGAGGTTACCCCTTGGTGAATATGGTCTATAGAGAGATTAGTCCACTAGGAGAAAAGGACACCTCATCAGCCCCTATTTTGCTTTCTGAAAACTGGCTATATCTTGAGAGCATGGAACAGGGCATGAAACAAGAGGAAAAAAGAGAAATTAGCAGTCAAGGTGGATGTAATTAGGCCTAAATCAATGTGATAGAAATTAAGTGGCTCATTTTTATAAGATAGGAAACTGTGCAAGTTGTAAACAAATTAGAGAATTTTTTTATTTTTTTTATATACAGTAATAGAGGGTCCTTGGAAAGTAAACAAACAGCAAGCACTAGGAAGTTTTGTCACAGGACTAGTTAAAATCCCAGCCAAGAGAGAGAAAAATACCTTGCATTTAACAAGAGAAATAAAAACATTTTTAAAAGAACATATGGACAAGCCTTCTGATAAAATGCTTTTATTATTACAGGAAAAAATAGGGAATAAATACGTGTGGGCAGAAGAAGGAGAATATGTGCTATATGAGATCTTACAATTGAAGAACAGGATTGCCAGGACAGTTTTAGCAAATACAAGAATGGAAGAGCTCTTTAAGCATTTGACTGCCTCCTAGTCATGGTCTTGGAAACACTCTCATGGCTCCAATATACACCATTAATGGGCCAGATCCTTCACCCTTACTAACTGCATCTGGAGCTGTCAGCCTGTGACTCCTCCAGGGGACAGAGAAGGAAAAAACATCACAAATCTCAGTAGAGGTAAAACAGTAGAGGCCTTCAACGTACATTTGTTAGCTTAACTAGAACAAAGGAGATGTGGATGAATGTTCTCTTTTGCAGCTGTGCAAGAGTGGTGCTACTCTCCCACAGAAGGACAGTAAAAGCTGACAAGGTATGAGGCATGTTAACATCTTCCACCATCTCACTGGGTTGCAAGAATTAATTTGAAGAACTGTGGTGGCATAAAAGTGATTAAACATGTTGTTGTGGTTTAACCCAGGACACTGAAAAACATCAAAACAACCAGAAGGTGGATCAGGCTGCAAAGGTTGAAGCAGCTCAGGTGGATCTGGACTGGCAACATAAGGAAATTTCTTATGGTTCTTTGGTGGTTTAACCCCAGACACACTGAGTACCATGCAGCTGCTTGCTCGCTCCACTCTTCCCACAACTCTGATGGGATGGGGAGGAGAATCAGACAGAAGTAAAACCTGAGGGTTGAGATAAAAATTAATAATTGAAATAAAATAATAATAATTTTAATTAAGAGAGAGAGGAATAAAACCAAAAAGAAACAAGTTATGCACAATGCAATTGCTCATCACCAGCTAAACCGATGCCCAGCTTGACCTCTAGCAGTGATTTGCCCCTTCTGGCCAACTCCCCCCCCCTGCCCTCCTCCCCCAGTTTGTATACTAGTTATGATGTTCTATGGTATGGAATATCCCTTTGGCCAGTTCAAGTCAGCTGTCCTGGTTATGCTTCCTTCAGGATTTTTGTGTATCTCCTCACTGGCAGAACATGAGAAACTGAACAGTCCTTGACTTAGGGTAAACATTGCTCTGCAAGAACTAAAACATCAGTCTGTTATCAACACTTCTTTCATACTGAATCCAAAATAGAGCACTGTACTAGCTACCAGGAAAAAAAGCATTTCTATCCCAGCCAAAACCAGGACAAGACCGATGAGCTCATGAAACCTCAGGAGGAGGAAAACAGGTGGCCACTGCTTGGGGAAGAGGAAGAATTCATAAACGAGATGATAATCACCCAATGCCTTCACCTGAGTGAACTGTGAGATATGCAAAAAGGTTTCAGCTGTTGTCCAGGTGAGTGCATTGTCACGTGGCTGCTACAGTGTTGGGATAATGGGGTCAGTAACCTGGAATTAGAGACTGAGGGAGACAAACAGCTAGGATCCCTTTCTAGGGAACAAAGCATTGGCAAAATGATTGGAAAAGGGGTAAAAGTCCTCAGCCTCTGAAGGTGACATGAAGGAAAGGAACTGCTTCAAAGAAGATCTTATATATCACCCAAAAAAGTGGATGTCATGAGAAAAGGTACCCAGTACCCATAAATCACCATGGCAAAGGTTATTTATGATGACCTGGGCAATATCCAAGATCCTGATGAAGTCAGGGACACATGAACCACGTGGCAGAAATTTGTAAGGAGTGCCTCATCATCTTATACCAACTCATTGACAGTAATGACATGGAAAGCTGAGAGGGACAAAAGGTGAATGATTTGACTGACCAACTCAGACAGTATAAAGTCTCTCTTCCTTCCTCATCTGTGGAGAAACCAGTCCAGCAATTCAAAGAGGATAGATCCTACCTGTATGGACAAGTACCTCAACTATTAGGAATAAGTGTTCCTCTGCTCAAGAAAGGGGATATCATAGGTAAACACCATAGACCACACTGTATTTTCACCTGTGTGACCACAGACAGGACATGAGGAATTGGGATGGAAAATCTACCTCAGTCCTAGACTCACAGGTGCATGAGTTGCAAGGAAAAAGAATCACAAAAGGGTTTTTTTCCAGGCAGGTAGAGGAAAGGAACAATGGTGTTTACTGGACTGTGTGGATTCAGTGGCCTGGCACATCAGTCCCACAGGAATGTCAGACTCTCATAGATACTGGTGCACAGTGTACCCTAATGCTATAAAGCGCCAGAACTCTTCCGTATTTCTGGAGTGACAGAAACCTCCCCTCTGTTGGAGGCTGAAGTGAGTCTGACTGGGAATGAGTGGCAAAAACACCCCTTTGAGATTGGGCCAGAAGCTCCATGCATCCTTGGCATAGACTGCCTCTGGAGAGGATATTCAAGGACCCAAAAGGATACAGGTGGGCTTTTGGGATAGCTGCCTTTGAGACAAAGGAAACTGGCCAGTGTCTCAGAGTACCTTTATGTTGTGGGGTTGCCGAAAATTGAAGAACAGGTGCTGATTTCTACCACAGCAATGCACCAGAAGCAATATCACACCAACCAAGACTTTCTGATTCCCACTCAGGCTGATTCATAAACTGAAGAGCCAAACAGTGATCAGCAGGACTTGCTTAGCCTTTATTAGTCCCATATGGCCAGTGAGAAAATCTAATGGAGAGTGAAGACTAACAGTAGACTATCACGGCCTGAATGAAGTCACGCTGTTGCTGAGTGCTGCCATAATGGACATGTTGGAACTACAATATGAGTTGGAGTCAAAGCCAGCCAAGTGGTATGCCACAGCTGGTATTGCTAATTTTTCTCAATCCCTTTGGTAGAAGAGTGCAGGCCACAATTTGCTTTCACTTGGAAATATATCTAGTATAGCTGGAATTGAATGCCCCAGAGGTGGAAACATAGTGTTGCCATCTGCCAGGGATCAATTCAACCTGCACTAGTATAGGGTAGAGCTCCAGAATATCTGAAATACATTGATGTCATTAGATGTCAGTGGATGTGATCAACAAAATAATGTCTTCAGCATTTAGCAAAAAAGGAAATAATAGCTTTCTCAGGCATTTTGAGTTTTCAGAAAATGAATAGTCCAAATTACAGTCTGATTGTCAGCTGACTCTATCAAGTGACCCAGAAGAACAATTTCAAATGGGGCCCTGAGCAATGACAAGCCTTTGAAAAAATCAAACAGGAGATAGTATATGCAGTAGACCTTGGGCCACTTTGGACAAAGCAAGATAAAAAAATTATGCTTAACAACACAGCCAAGAAGAATGTCACTACCTGGAGCCTCTGGCAGAAAGCACCTTAGGTCAGCCCTTAGGGTTTTGGACTCAGGGACACAGAAGATCCAAGGCCTGCTGTACTCCAACTGAAAAAGATATACTGGTTGCATATAAAGGGATTTGAGTTGTTTCAGAAATAATTGGTACTGAAGCACAGTTCCTGCTGGCACCTCATCTGCCAGTGCTGGGCTGGATGTTTAAAAGGAAGTGTTCCCTCTACACATCATGCAACTGATGCTACACATAAGTGGGTGACACTGATCCCACAACAAACTTGAACAGAAAACTCCAGTCACCAAGGAATTTTGGAAGTGACCATGGACTATCCAGAAATACAAAGATTTCAGAGTATTGTTAGAAAAAGAAGTGACAAGTGCTGAAAAGATCGCATATTGGGCTTAACCAAGCAGGTAGCTAAACACCATGCAAGCATTCACTTACTCTCAGCCCCTGTGGGACTAGGGGGAGAAGTAGGGGAAAAAAGTAAAATTCACGGCTTGAAATAAAGACAGTATAACAGGACAGAAAAGTAAGGGATAACAATAATAATAGAATTATTATATACCAAATAAGTCATGCACAGTGCGATTCCTCATGATCTGCTGATCAAAGCCCAGTCAGCAATGTCCAGGAATAGTGTCCCACAGCTATCTTTCCCCCTGGTTTGTGTACTGAGCATGACGTCATATTGTATGGAATATACCTTTAGACAGTTTGGGTCATCTGTCCCATCTGCATTCCCTTCCAGGGAAACTGCAAATGGTTCATTAAATCAGTTATGGTTCCTTTGGTCGCTCCTCTCCCGCTCCTTGGATAACTGTGGTAATTCTAGAGCTAATATATGCCGACGAGCAATGACCTCTGGGGATGCATGCATTTAGCAGACCAAAACCAACCCGAGCCCAACCAGCAGCTTTGGTGACTGTAGATAACCTTGAGTTGATCACACACCCCTGCAGTGGTGATGACCTATTTGAATGTCTGCCCTATCAACTTTCAGTGGTACTGTCTGTGCCTACCATGGTGACCACAGGTGACGGGGGATCAGGGTTAAATTCTGGAGAGGAAGCCAGAGAAACAGCTGCCACATCTAAGGAAGGCAGCAGACGTGTACTTTTGTTGTGTACCTTGGAAGTTTTCGATAAACGAACTACTCTGTCTATCTATCTATCTATCTATCTATCTATCTATCTATCTATCTATCTATCTATCTATCTATCTATCTATCTATCTATCTATCTATCTCTCTACTAATGTTGTTTTGAAAGTCTTCTGCAGGATTTTAGGCATCAGTTCTTGCGCTCCTGGGGAGCTAGTGGGTGGTATAAGTGGAAAAGTCTTTGATTTAGTGTAAACACTGCTTAAAAATAACTAAAACATCAGTGTTTTATCAACATTAATTATTCTCATCCTGGATCTAAAATACAGCACTGTACCAGCTACTAGGAAGAAAATTAGCTATGTTCCAGCCAAAACCTAGAACCCACTATTATCCTATTATCAATATAATATTAGTATAATAACTATTATCAGTTCTATAAAATGTGAAAGATAAGTTGATCTGATCTATTGTAGTAGAGTTAGGGGGAAGAAGAAACAAGAAAGAGTAATGAAAACTAATAAGAGAAAGACTGGTTTTTCAGGAAGCTGTTATAAGTTCTTGCTTTTCCTGAAATACTTGCTTCTTACTGAAAACTTGCAACTATTCCAAAGGTTTCTGAAGTCTATCTTTGCATTTCCCTTTGGAAGGGAACTTACTGCCCTATTGTAATTTAACCACTAAAACTTCCACACCAGAAACAGACCAGGGGCAAAGTTACTCTGATTTTTACACTGTCCCAGCACAGTTTCATTACTGCATCACCTCAGGTCCCTAAGTTGTAACAGGTATCAAAGTCAGTTTTCCAAATCTATTTTTACAATAAATGAAGCTGGTTCAAAGCTTTTTTTTTTTTTTTTTTTATGTTTTCCATCTGTAGCAGGTTTAATGAATGAAGCCAATTATATGTGAAAATGTAAAGTATCCTGATTTAATGAAAAAAATAAAGACCACATGTACACTTGAGGAGAATAAGCTCTGTCTGTGTTAATCCTTGCATTTGTCCTATGCAGCTGAATATAAATACAGTTTTTTACAGTTTTGATCAAAAGTGTTGTTGGTACTGTTTACTGCATTCCCATGTCTCATATTTATTCAAAGTAGATGTAAACAATAAATAAAATTTTTGCCAAGGTTACTTTTTCTAAAAGTGGCTGTTACAATCAGAAAAAGGATGCTATAAAAATGGTATTTTTGTATTTCACATTTATTCTCCCTCAACGACTTCTTTATCAATCGTGCTTATTTTGCAAGTCAAAACAAGATTCTTCTCACTGCCAGTACTGCACTTCCACATGTTACTGGAAAGCAGACAACATTCTTCTCTCTATTTTAGTAATAAATATCTTAGAATAAAAACCATACCCACCTATCTGGATGATGACGCAGGAGGTAAAATATAAGGCTCTGTGAGTCTACTTTGCAGTTCAGATAGTGGAAAACATATTTATAGTTAAATGAATGAAAATTATGCACAACCAGAGGCAGGTACTTGGGCTGCCAATTTGTGATCATCCTTCTAATGCCAAAGCCTTGACTCAAACAGCAGGCCTTGAGGTATGGCCAGCATAGACGTTAATGCAGCAGTGATTTTGAATAGGGGTAGCAATGTTTAAAATAACTGAAATTATATTGAACAGTTGTCTTATTAGTCAGCATCTCTAGAGAGCTGACTGAGAGCTCAAGTCTGGATCTGGTTCAGGAGATGTCCCCTTCCCTCTGGTCATTAATTGGGAAAGCTTTATACAGACAAATTATTACTGTTATAAAGGGACTGAGTCAAGTTTTGTAGATAGAAGTCAGGTCTTCTATTCATCATAGTTATAACACTGCGGGGGGGAAGAAAAAAAAAAGAAAAAAGAAAGAAAAAAGAAAGAAAAAAGAAAGAAAAAAGAAAGAAAAAAGAAAGAAAAAAGAGAAGAGAAGAGAAGAGAAGAGAAGAGAAGAGAAGAGAAGAGAAGAGAAGNCCCAGTGACTTTTATGGCACAATTTCTAAGAAGCCTAGTCAGACCCTTAGCATCTTTTTTAGCCCTGAGTGTTATGGTAACTGCAAAGACTGTAAATGCAAAAGGATTCAAGATTGTCTTAAAATGCACTGTTGTGTTGGTTTCCATATTTTCTGGTGGATTTTTGGCATATGTATAGGAGAAGCAAGGGAATCCATAATCAAAGTTATAGGTAATTTTTCACCTTGAATTGCCTTCTACCTTCTGCACTGCAGGCCTATGTTTTTTTTTCTGATTTCTTATTGGTCATTAAAGGTGAAAGCATGCTACACTTCTTCCATTGCTAGACTTAAAAAAGCATTTTTTGTTTATAGCAGATACAGTGCACAGAGAATAACTGCTGTAGCAGAGACAGAATTAAGGCTGCCATTAAAATGCTGCTTTGCCTTGCATTGCAATATGTTAGTGTTAGCATTTCTTTATTTTAGTGCTGCTTATTTCAAAAAATACATCTGCAGTATTATCTCTTTCTTAATAAGAAATTATGTCATCCTGTTTTACATGGACAGGACCAGAACTGATTTCATGCATGAACCTGAAGAATTATGTTAAAACAATGAAGGGGGGAAAAAAAAAAAAGGAAAAAAAAAAGATTTTATGAGTCTTTGTTTTGGGAATGATACTTTTTTCTCCCTCATAAATTTATAAATTTAACAATAAAAAGCCTCTTCTTACTGTGAGTTCAGAAAATGTATAATTTAAAATAATTGCAAGTGACTGACACAAATTATTAAAAAAAACCTGTTTGCTCTAACTTGCTTCCTTTGGTTTACTTGGAGTCTTTAAAAAACATTCTTTCTGCTAACTATTAGCAATGTAACCTTTTGTTTGTTAAGCAGCCAGAATCAATTTGCAAATCTTTTGTTTAAATAATCATTAAACAAATTAAATTAATGGCATATTACATGCCATTTCTGATAATTTAGTTAAGACAATAGCAGTACATATCTAATAAATATGTTCCAAGTTTCACTGGACTGCCATTGGCGCAACTGCTATATTGATAATTCTCTTTTCTTCTGCTCTAAAGGGCTACATTTGTATGGCNAAAATGCTGCTTTGCCTTGCATTGCAATATGTTAGTGTTAGCATTTCTTTATTTTAGTGCTGCTTATTTCAAAAAATACATCTGCAGTATTATCTCTTTCTTAATAAGAAATTATGTCATCCTGTTTTACATGGACAGGACCAGAACTGATTTCATGCATGAACCTGAAGAATTATGTTAAAACAATGAAGGGGGGAAAAAAAAAAAAGGAAAAAAAAAAGATTTTATGAGTCTTTGTTTTGGGAATGATACTTTTTTCTCCCTCATAAATTTATAAATTTAACAATAAAAAGCCTCTTCTTACTGTGAGTTCAGAAAATGTATAATTTAAAATAATTGCAAGTGACTGACACAAATTATTAAAAAAAACCTGTTTGCTCTAACTTGCTTCCTTTGGTTTACTTGGAGTCTTTAAAAAACATTCTTTCTGCTAACTATTAGCAATGTAACCTTTTGTTTGTTAAGCAGCCAGAATCAATTTGCAAATCTTTTGTTTAAATAATCATTAAACAAATTAAATTAATGGCATATTACATGCCATTTCTGATAATTTAGTTAAGACAATAGCAGTACATATCTAATAAATATGTTCCAAGTTTCACTGGACTGCCATTGGCGCAACTGCTATATTGATAATTCTCTTTTCTTCTGCTCTAAAGGGCTACATTTGTATGGCTCTGATGTCTATCAAAAATAATCTTTCTTTCAATAATCTTTATTTTTTCTGAGCTTTTAGCACATTTGATGTGCTGCTCCTTAGAGTTTAGAATTTACAAACATCACTTTAAATGGCATACACGAGTTCAGTGCAATCTACCTAAACATATGCATTTATTTAACTAAGGAAAGTGTCTTTCACAGGTCTATGTGTGACTCTGAAATTGGATGTGTTCAAATACTTTGCTGAATTTGTGTCTTAGAGAGAGATGTTCAAGCTTTTGCAGTGTCAAGCTGATTATCACCAAAGATCTTCTAGATGACCAAACTTCCCAGGCAAACTTCTCTTTTATTTATCTTCTCCCATCCCATCCTCTGTACTCAGCTCTAAAGCAGCTTCCTCTTTAAATTCCAGTGAAGGAAGCACATTGCTCTCACATCGCCCACCAGACATTGGTGCAATTGACATGATTTGCACCAGAATAAGCAACAAACTAACTGTGTTTACAGTGAATGCATTAAATGTTCAGCCTTGGGCTCTGGCAAGTTACCCTCAGATTCTCCTCCAGTTTGCCCTTTCCTTGATTATATTTTTTCCCAGGCAGAAACCTCTGAATAAGCTTTTCCCTTTACTATTGCTTTTTCTTTCTTTGCAGCTGCCTCTCTTCCTAATATACAGCTCACCCACCACAAATAGCTGTCTTAGTTGTAAATAAGGCAGGCAGACACTGACTTGTAGCCACACATAGGCCACTGAAATTAGCTGTAGCTCTCATCAGATTTCACCTTTCCTGTCTGAAATGAAAAACAACCAAAACAGTCTTGCTATTAAAGTTCTGCAAAGCATATTAAAGGCAAACTCACCAATAAAGTTTAACCATGTTTTCCTGAGCCATATTTATCTGGTTCATATTATTGGAGTTTATGATGTCTGTGTAGTGCTGGATCTTTGCCCCCTACATTCGTTTTCCCCATAACTGAAAAGCTAGCCTAGGTTAAACAAAAACCGTAAAAGCTATAATCAGTAAAAAGAGAAAATCAGATGCAGTGTGAGATATTTGAGTCAAGCAGCACAGCTAGAATCTCAACTTAGAGGTGCTGTTGATTCAGCTAATGTGTGATGCTGAACAAGCTGGAAGCTGTTCTCAAGATTCTTTGTTTAAAAACTGAGTACCAAAGAAAGAATTTCTGCCAAGTACTGTCCCACAGCAAATGTAAAAGTCATTTCATTCCTTTTTCATTTCCTCAGATTACAGACAGTCAAGAATCATACAAAGATGGAAAATCTATTCTTAGCTTCACTGGAATGGGTGAATCGGTTCAGATTAAAGCAGAAACAGCACAAATCTTTGACTGAAACTTCAGCCAAACAATTTCAAACAGTCTAGGATACAAAGGAGTTTAATTAGTTTTGTGTTATTACTTCTAGCTCGTCACTTCATCTCTTCTAGTGAAATTAGAACTGGAAATACTAAAATAACAGAAAAAATATTCTCATGTTTTTTCAAAAACCTAGAGACTTTGTAGACATAGCACTACACAGGACACTTTTCATGTCTGACTGAGTCTGAAAGCAAATGAAGGCACAATAGGAAATTGTAAGAAATATTTTTTTTAAAAAAATATTTAAAATTGCATGCTGAGGCAGATATTCAAATTAGTAATTTGTAAACAAGCCTCTTGATAAGAGTACAGGTAGTTGGATCCATACCTCCTTCCTTGCTAGAACTCATGTGCAATGCCCCTGTCATATTTAAATCCTACTATCTATAAAATTATTGTCTGAATGTCAAACAATTAATTCTATTTAGCTTTGAATGCAATACACTATACATGAAAATCTAATATATTACAAAACCCAGAAAAAGCAGAGCATTGCACAATCTAGGATTGCCTATTTACAAATGTTTGGGACCTTTCTGAGATGTACTACTAATGATGTTACTATGTGATGCTGGAAGATTTTTTTCCAAAAGCTTCAGAATTAATTTGCTATCAAAATGGATGACAAGCATTCACACACCAAATAATGATATTTTTAATTAATAATTTATCATGTTATGTGATGTCATAAATTAAATAAAGCTATATTAATTCTAAGTGAAAACATCCTTTCAGGGAATTGCAATCAGTTCCCACATGACTGTGCTTTTCAGACAAAGGGGGATGGTGTGTGAAATAGTTCTCCCTTAAAAAAAAAGAAGTGTTTTCAAAACCTGGTGAGGAACTTTGCAGGAAGAAATGTCTGGAATGATAAACTGAATAGAGTCATTGTTAGAGCTTTAAAAGAGCACAGCAGATTAAAATGTTTTTGCTTTTCTTTTTAAATGTAGAAATAAATCTGACGTCACTTTTCAGCCTCTCATTCAAACAAGATTATATTTGTTGCCAGTAAGACTTGTTCCAGTGTGGATAGGATAAAAATTGAGGGTGAGACTGAACACTCCTTTCTCTAGTGGAAAACCCGTGGATGAAACTATGAGTGAAAACTGACAGAGAAATATTACACAAAATACACCTAATTCCTGCTAGTTATTTTACTAAAATCAGAGGGACAAGAAGCAGCATAAGCTAAGCAAAATGACAGCAGACTGAACATGTCTCGAACTCCTCCTTTAAACTGACAGATCCAGAAACCCTAACCTGTAGGCCTTTCAGCATTTGTTGAAAACACAAAAAGGCACAAAAGATTTCCCATTTACACAATTAATTTTTTATTCTAACATGGAAATAGCAAACTAGAAAAAGCTAAATCTGACAATAGTTGAAATTTATATCTGATGGCAGAGACATTTAAATAGGAAGACAAGTAAGTGCATGAGGACAGGTGCAGAGGGGATATCTTTTCAACCAGTTCTTCTGTCTGTTACAGCAAGTGTGAATAGCTTCTTACATCAGGTAAGCTCTATGCAGATCCTTCTGTGTTCCTGTAAACGAGTCTTTGTTTCCATTTCCTAGGAGTCTGAGCTCTGTTTCTGCTCCCTGCAGCATGCTAGCTCCCTGTACCTCTCAGGGTCTTCAAGGAGGTACTCACACTAGCAAGTTTTTTCTTCTTGGGTTTTTTCCTTCATAGCTCCATTCTGCCTTCCAGGATTTGAAGAGATTATCTCCATTGGATTTTTCAATTCAGGACAGAAGTGCATAAAGTTGCTGTCTTGGAGCACCTGAAGTAGCTGTCTTTGAGGTGAAAACTAAATGGGTTCCAAAGACCAAACAACATTCTACCCACAGCACTAGACTAAAGTTCATGCAAAGCAATGCCATGCAACACAGATAACATGGATGCTGGATCCTCAGTATTTTACTGTTTTACTGCTGCCCTGGGCCATGGTAGTTGCTTAGATATACAAGCCTTCCTCTTCTCTGGTGAGAAAAAGCAGCCTACTAGCCTGCATTCACATGAGCTTTCAGCCTGCTTTGAAGGCTGTGAGGTACAGAGAATAGTATTCTGCACATAAAGAAAGGTGGTGCAGTTCATAAAGAAAGGTGGTGCAGTTCATAACTGTAGGTCCCCAGTAGCATTTGTACCAAAACTTGGTATATTTGTACCAAAAAAAAAAAAAAAGAGGAAAACAAAAACAATCCTTGGGATGCACAAGTGAATGCACGCTTAAGGCAGTTGAATTCTGCCCAAAAAGCTGAATTTCATCTGTGATTTTGTCAATAAACTCCTGTATCAGACAAGTCAAGTCACTTATATTAAACTTTTCATAAATGACCCCAAATTTCTTATTTTCTGAGTAACCCTCATGAGAACATAGGCTTTACTTTGCAGACATCTCAAACAGTTATATCTGCAATTAAAGCCATGGGAAACATATGTACAAAATCCATTAAACATGCTAAAGTGTTTGAAAAATCAGTATTTTTGTGGTATGAAGTTTCTTACATTACTTAATTTGAAGATAAATTCATTGCACATATAAGACATTTTTATAGTACTTGAAAGTCAGATGGAAGGCAGGTAGTATTTTTTTAAAACATTGTGTCTGTGTGGTTACACATGAATTCTGCATCTATGATCACCTGAGTATATGTGTCACCTTCATATACCAGTGTTATCATGGAACAAGATTGATCCCTAGTCTGGTTTTTTTTTCCTCCCTATTTCTTTAGGCACTGGTTTTGATGGAAATCTGGTTGAACTGATCACACATTATATCCATTAATCACCATATATTGTTTAATAGTTTTACATAAATAAATTGGTCCTTAGTAATTCAGGAAAACATAAGGCTCTTCAGTTTCATCAGACATTTTCAGGCAGATAATAGTTTGTAGTAAAAAATATGATACTGAAACAAAGCAAATTACATTCTGTCCATATTTCTCTTGAAACAACAGCCAAATACATTGCTTATAGCAGTCAATTTGGACATTGCTAGGGCTCTGAAGAGAGATGGAAAAGCTGTTGGGCAGACCCATCAGGGGTACTAATGAGATAAGGGAGCTGGAGAGCTCCTTTGAAAATAGTTGTTGGAGAGGTTAGGAGGAGTGAGTTTGGAGGTTTGGGTTTTTCATTTTGGGGCCACACATGCTCCAAGAAATATTTGTATTGCATATCTCAAAGGAACCCATAGAGTATACTGGTAAAAAATACCAAACAATCATAAGCAGTGCCCAGCAACTTCTGCTCTCAGTGGATATATGTACAGAGATGATGAAAAGGCAGCTAAACACCACATTGAATAATACAGCCTCTAAAATAAATCATAGTATTCAGTCCAAGTGTAACCAATATACTCAACATTCTTTTGCCAAAACAATAAGAAACTGTTGTCAATTCTGCACTGTCATTTTTTTTTTTTTTAAATGTTTCATTACTTCATCTCCAGAGGAGAAAATCAGTCCATGGAGAGAGAAGGTTTAGGAAAGTACCTTCTTTCCTTATCAGATATTCCAGATATAACTGACTGACTTGTTTATTCTCTTGGGAAAAAAAAAATCAATAAAAACAATTGGTTAAGTGGAAATTATATATTGGGCGGTACAGATAAGTTCAATTATTTCCAAATGTGGGCATACTATCTTTTGTTGATGAGTTCAAGTAATCTAGATTATTCATGCAAACTAGAAATTACTCAGAAAAATAGACTTTTGATTTATGGAATGATTTTAGCTCATTTGTTTTCTTCACTATAATCTCTACCTGCTTAAAACATACAGATATTTTTCCAAAATCATACATGACCCAGAAAATCGAGATCAGAAGAATTTTCAGTATTTCCTTTACCTTGCAACCTTTCTCTTACCAGTCAGTTCATGCCCATTAAGCTTTGTATGTATTTTCTTCCACTAAAAAAGACAGAAAACATGATTTAGAAATGGTGTTGAGCTATATTTCTTCAGTTTAATGGAATACTTTTATTTTTTATATGAGAAAGAAACAATATGAATATAAAATTTGCATATGTGCTTATGTTCCTTCAAAGTTTGGATTTTTTGTCACATAAGCCTTTTGGGCTTTGTGGAAAAATAATCACACAAATAAATGGTTTGTATATTTTTAAAAATAAAAATAACTCATTATGCTTTTTTATGAACATGAGATAATCACATCTCTTTTGAAACACATCTATGCAAGTGTAAAGTACAAGATGCTCTCAGATCTTTAGGAGATCAAAAAGCTCATAGCTTTGAAAGTCAGCCTCAGTTAACTGCAGAAACTTCTACACATTTGGATATTTTATGATTGCTAAAATTTTGAATATTTAAAGACAGGACTGAGATTGATAGAAAGTAGGAAAAGGTATTTCTTGTATGAATTTATGGTCATACGGGTTCAAAGGAGACTACTCTGCAAATCTTCTTGCAGGACAATTAATTTTGGAGGTCTTAGCCAGACAGAAAATTAGACACATACATAGATCTATTCAGAAATTCTGTCCTTAATGATCTCACCCAGGCGTTGCTTTGACGTAACTGGGACTTGTGTAATGAGCTTCTGAAGATGACTAGATTTGCCCTCATTCTATCTGAGAAAGAATATTTCATTCTTCTATCCAAATGAGGTCCTACCAGACCAGTCTATTAGGCAACGAAAGGAAGAATGTGGTCAACTAAAGATGACAGAACATTGTAGTAGTCAAATGTCTTTCAAGACTAATGCATTACAAGATCCAGTAGATCTTCTGATGAAGAAAAAGATGGATGAACACATTTTCTTTTCTTGTCTTTTTTTGTCCTAATTGAAGATTAAGATTTAAGAATTATATACTTGAAAAGCAAAAGTGAAATTCATATCTGTCATATCACTTCTAATTTTTGTCATATCTGACAATTATGTAGTGTGCACTTTTATCAATATTTGAATCAACACTGGGGGCATAATGCAGCAATCAACCAATCTTTTTCTTTACTTTCTAGGTGCTACCTCCTAAGAAAAAAGAAAACTGTATAAAAGAAAAAAAGAATATGAATGTGGTAATGGGAGGAAGCCAATCTAAAGCAAAACCAATCAAGGATAAACACAATCTCTTAGAGCTATATTTAGGCACACTCAGCTGGGGCATGGGGAGGAGAGTAATTATGGAGGTTAGATGGGTCAGAAGTTAGGAAATTAACCTTAGATTTAGAAGACTTACATTCTATTCCCTACTGTGCCACAGAATTTCTAGGTGAAACTGTGGTCAATTCCTTTTACTTCTATCTTGATTTCAATTCTCCACATGCAAAACTGAGGATAATAACACTTCCCACACACATTCTGTTGATGATTTTCATTATTTGAATATTACAGTGGCTTAAATCATATAGATTTGGATAAGGGCAAACAGAAGGACAAAAGTAACCATGTTTTTTTGAGAAGCTGAACTGCCTTCAGAGGGGAAGTCCCCAGAATAATTACAGACATTAAGACAAATGCTCCATTCAGGGGATTGCAATTCAGATTCCTGAAATTTACGCTGTAATGTCACTGTGGGTATTTTTTAACTTGTCTCCACTTTTATTTGTTTAAATCAGAGCCTTAGCATTACTTCGGCCCAATTTTTGTGCTGAAGTAAAGTGGTATTTATTATTAGGTTGCTCTTTTAGTTTTGAGTCTATAATTCTAGTAACAATGTAAGTCAAGATTCAGTAAAACTTCTGTCCAGAAGTTCACAAAAGCTTTGGTAAGGGTGGCACTTTTATTGAAACTGTTCCTCAATTATATAAATTACATGGTTTGTGATGTTATGTAGACTTAATATTGCTGTTCTGAGTATACAACAGTTTGCAAAGACCTAGTTGATGATTGAATAATTTTCTGTACCTTCATTTAATTTATTGTTTTCAATGTAGCTCATTAATGGCTGAGGCTAAAATATATAATGCTGCTGTGAAGCCAACATAGCCAGAACAGTTCTAAATTGTATCAAATCATGAGGTTTCTCCTCAAAGAAGACAGGCCATGAAAAGACATTTCACAGGGAAGATTAACAGTAGCAAAAATAGTACAGAAGACCAGCCAGTAGTCTAATTTATGTGCACACCCCCAGTCTCTTTATTCCTATGGCAAGTAGATAGGCAGCTCAGCTGTCTACAGCTTTTTCAGTGCCTCTTTTTATCACTTACATAAGTATTCCAGGGGTGTATGGGAGTAAGAACAATTAACTGGGCACTATAGCCTGAGTTGTAACCCTTGTTATGTTCCCCTTATTTGCATCATTACTCCAATAGCACTTCTTAAGAGGCATCTGCAAAATTGCACAGCCCTCTTCCCAACTTGTGCAGGTCAAGTTCTTGTTGTGGCCTCTTAAATGGAACAATTTATCCTCAGGGAAGTGAGTCACACTTCAGTTAATGATGATGCTGAAGCTGGTAGGAGACAATGTAAAGGTTAGCATGAATATTTTGCAGCTGATATTATTAACAGTATCATCCAGTTTTCCTGGGAAGACAATACTTGTTCTCCACTGACTTAGTCCTTCTCTACATAAATGTAAAATGAAGAAGATCCAAAGAATAAATTTAATTCATGCAAGAACTCACTAAACAGTATCCAAAGACAGGCAGAAGTATTTCAAATCTTTTTTTCATTTGTTTCATTAGCTATAAATGTTGATCTCAATTTGATAAAGTCATCCCTTTAAACCCTGACCTGTCCAAGTGATTTTCTAAGTAAATCAGCTATGATTTACAGTTTGTGCATGACTTAAGGTCCCTCTGACAAAGTCTTAGAGTTACAGACCATTGAAATCAATTAAACTATTTATCAGTAGGCTTTAGTGTAGGCTATAAGGACAATGGAAAAGTTCTGAGATTTAGTTGTTAATTAAAAAGCAAGAATAATCAAGCATTGATCAGTGAGTTATTTCCAAATGTTATGAAAATATTTACATACATAACATTTACAGTGGTATAACAGGTTCTGTCAAAATGGCACGAAAAATAATAGAGTTTAAAAACACCTAATCAAAGACTTATTCCATATTCGTATATAATAGATATAGCAGATTTCCATTATTTGTAAGTAGGATTTATAAAATAAATTCCATTTTCTTTTCTGAATTAATGACTCTTACTGTATAGGAGACTTTACATCTCAAATGAAAATAAAACACAGAAATTCAACCACACCATACATAATGCGGAAAGACTTACGTGGCTATGAAACCCTACAAAGGAAGAGTTTAACATAATATTCTGCATACTACTTCATACCTAATTATTTTTTCACTATTCTTATTCTATAAGACAGGACATTCATTAATTTTAGGGTTTCTGTTGAGATTTTGAGTCCCTTTTTTTTCTTTTGGACTTAAAGCATAAGTCTTAAATGCTGCTCTAAGGAAAGTTTGAGATGGCCTGAGTCTTGGATTTTTATTTTGAGTATTTGAAAACAAACAGCTTAGGTCGATAAAATTGAAGACAAATTTACTTGAAATATCTTTCTTAAAGCATAGGAATAGATTGTTTACCTTAGTTGTTAGCCCCAACTCCCACTCTAGTAACAGATCCAGGATATCAAGTCCTGAAGACAACATTGGGTCCAAGCAGAAGTACAAGTGATATATCAACGGCAAAAATTGTAGTTCATTAAAATAAAGATGAAATATGTCTTCTTTGTGCTTACACACCTAAAAAAGCAATTTTCATCCAACTTTGCTATCTCAATATACTTTCCTTCGCTAGCCACTTTTACTTTTTCTCTCATGTAGTTTTTAAATAATAACAGGGACAAAAAGGGACTCTGCATTGGATTCTATTGCTTCCAATTCTATTGCTTCAGGATTCGTTTGATGTAATTCAGATCTCAGGATCTTGAGTACTAGCAAACATGCCACTTAAGGTAGCTGAAATAGTGAGAACTGATCAGGACTGATCATCTCTCTAGTCAATTCCACATTTGTTCTGTTTTATGAAGACACTGTGTGTAGAACCAAGAGAGCAAGGAACTTAAACATAATAGATTACATGAAATCTAGCCCAACTTTAACTAAAGATATGTGGTAGACTGTATCCTAACCCAAGTGAAACATTGAGGTCCCATTTGTGTGCTGTGTGAGCCCCAAAGGACCAAAGTCAAAACCTTTAGTAAGTGTCATTTCTTAGGAACATATTCAAACATGTTGATTAATTTTACTTCTAGAGGTTTTTTGTGTAACTGCTGAAACAGTTTTGAGTATTCAAACCATGACATCAACCATCCATAGTAGTAATTTCATACAGCATTTCCTGCAACTGAATCACACTTGTCCACATTTGACTCTGGCAAGAAAGCCACTCATAAACACACAAACCACCTTTTAAACAGCAGACGAATCGGGAGGAGTGGGAAATGGTCCCACTCCCAACTTTACTTCTGCCAGAACCTTGCTGGGTTGCTTGGCTGTTGAATTTGGCTGTGATGGCTGCCACCAAAGGAGAGAGACAGGTTGTGTTGCCCCGTGGCTGAGAGTGCTGCCGTACAGGTCTGGGAAGCCCCTTCCAGAAGCATCATGGTCTCTCCTTGTACCCGATGTGCAACAATCGTTGAAAGACCACTTCCCAGGGTAGGGTTCCCCTGCCTACCCCAAAACAAACTTACCTGTAAAAAAGTCCTTGAAGCCATTGCTGAGAAAAAGCAGTATTCTCTCAGCCTGTCCTTCCTGTTTTCCGTTAGTGAAACTCATCTTTCTGAGTTAAAAGGGAATATATCTTCTGGTGTAAATAGGAATCCAATCTAACATTTCTCTAAAGGCACTTATAATCAAATAGCATAAATCATATAGTTAACCTTTTGACATAGTAATTTTAATTAATACATTTTTAATCCTATATGACTAGCTATATCTGCTAATGAGTGATGACACAGGCTAGAGAAAGAAGTATGGTATTAAGGCTCAGAAATTTTGCGTTAGACATGGGTGTGTGGATTTCAGCAACAACCTTACGTTCCCGTTCAGGAAAGCTCACATGTTGAAGTTTCAATACGAATGTATGAATTGCCTTCAGACACTGAAAAAGCTTTTTGAATCAAAGTCTTCACCTCCAGATAGCTTTTATGGCAGCATGGACAATAGAAACTATTTAATCTAATGGCACTCTCAGAAGAACAGAAGGATCATTTCAAAACTCTTTGGGGCTAAAAGATGTCACTCACATTCTCATCTTGTGATAGTTTATTTGCTAATCTCTTCAGATAAGCCTTTCCTCTTAAACAAAGTGAAGGAAGATGGAGGAAAAAGGTTTTATTTCCATGTTATGTTAGTGATATGTTTGATGGTCCAGTTCAGTAGAAGATCAAGAGCATATGAAGATTTCCCCAGAGACCTTCATCGTTACTGGTGTAGATCTCATCACAGTTCAACACATTTATTGCTCTGTCTCTTTTCACAGATGGCTGTGACACTAGTTTTCCTCTTTGGCTTTTTTTAGCAACTGTACTTTAAAGAAAACAAGCTGGACTAACAAAAGTTGTTAAGATACTAACATAAAAGACTAAAAGGGTAGAAAAAGTCTCAGTTAAAAATAAAATGTACCGTATGTCCTCAAACAACTATGCATCATTTAGAACATCCTTTGTGACTGTCTTATTCCCAATTGTACCTGGATGTATGTAGAGACAAAACTTTCACTCCAAGCTGTACGTTTCTTCCTTTTCATTTTTTTTTGTCAATTCAGAAAAAATAATTTTTGCATAGTTTTTTCTGAGAGATTTTATATACATAAATAGAGCTATGTAATATCTCTATAGACATCCCCTATTATGAACATTTTTTGTTCAAGAACACAAACCAATTTTAATTAATGGGGATAAGTTTTTAACCTACTTGCTTTTTACATGACTTATTAAAGATGAAAGTGATGTATGGAGAGTCACTCTCTTTGAGTGTACATTATAACCCTTATCTGCATAATAAAAGAGACTATGCACAAGCTTAAGAGTAATCAAAAATGTATATTAATGAAGACATTTATAGACACATGAAAATGTATAGCACGTAGGGAAAAAATCTAAGTTATTAATGTTGACAGATTCAATACAGATGATGTTATGTATGTTAATATTATTATAAATCCTTGTTGTTATTCATAGGCTTATATTAATTTTGTCATTATGAATCATATTCTGTCAGTTCCCATGAGAAAATAAAAATACATGATAGCAATACATAGTGGCAAAGTGTCATTGTCGTGCTTATATTAATGTCAAGTTCAAATTAAAATTAGTTCTAAAATTAGTGACAAAGACATTGTTTTGCATTTAAAAACAATCAGCATTCATGTTACTGCTCCTAATAAATTGATATTGAAATAACCAGCTTCAATAGCTATAGACTGAATGTGTTTGTTGTCAAAGTAAATGGAAACATAATCTTTTGAAGTTGTCATGATTGGACAATGAATAAGGAAAATTATGTGCAGACTCTTTGCCTATGAATATGATGATCCTGATTCTTTTTCCTGATGACATTTATTTTGCCTTAGAGTTGTTTTACAGATGTCACCCTGGTTTGTTTTTTTTCCCTTGTGCCACAACTCAACTGTCAGGTTCAAGACTTGCTGAAAGGCATAGATGGCTCTGAGATTCAAACAAAGGGTAGTCATAGAGTTCACTGAGCAGTACTTCACCTTCCTTCACCCCAGCTTCAGTTATGGACCACATGCAGTGTTGAATTATCTTTGGTCCAGTCTACTGCTAGAAGAATTATCGCACTTGTTTGGTTAGTTACATTTCCATTCGTTTTCTAGGGAAAACTTTAAATAAGAACTTATACTTAATATAAGGGGTTTATTAACATGATGATAAAACTTGGGTTTTGGAGTTATTTGTTGTATATACAGTACAGTCAGGAATTTCATACTGTTTGCATTGCCCAACATAAAGTACTTGTGGTCTGTTAATCATAAACAGAAGTCTAAGACTTGCATCATTTTTTTCTCTGCCGAATTTGCTTTGCTTGGGCCAAAAAAACATAGAGAAAAATCTATGTAGAAATAGCACTTGGGATACTATTATTTCCCAGACAGAAGCTAAAACAGTTGCAATACACCATAGCATAGAGTGAGCACCATTTGTGAGAATTAGAGTTTGCACTGAATTATGTTGCTAATCTGAAGAGGTTTTAAGAAAACTTAATAGCTGATCCTTTGGAAAATACAATATCTACACAGGGAGAGATTAATTTTAAAGAAGCTGAGTTGCATATAGATTCTCACAGGCACAACATACTTTCCATAGCTAGCAGCACATGCAGATGGACATCTGTGTACACAAAGCACTTTGTATATAAGAAGCTATCTCTTCATTCATTCATTTAATTTTCATGTTTACTTGACATCGAAATTTCACTATTTAGAGTTTTTCATACTAAGCTCATCCTTAATTTCATAAATATTTATTCATTTAATTTTCATGTTTACTTGCCATAGAAATTTCACCAGAGTTTTTCATACTAAGCTCATCCTTAATTTTGGACTTAACTAAGGATGTAAAAAATCTATACAATGAGAAACTCGGCACAGGATGTCTATAGTAAGAGTATTTCCATCCTTTTTTCTATTCCCTGACGGGTTACTCTTCTTTCAACGTATGCATTACTGGTGACATATGGGCCTTGATAAAAGCAAAAAAACCTACATAGATGTAGTAAACTTACCCAGTGGTTATCCCACTTTGGAAAACAAGTTCCACTGTCTTTCACACTAATACAACTCAATAAATTATTATCTGCTCTGAGCTGAACTGAATTCTGCAGACACACTGTTTAAAACCTGACAATCTACTTGGGAAAAGTTATTTCAAAATGAAGGCTACCTAGCAGTCTGCACTAATATCTGTGTACAGATGTCATAGGTAGTAAGTACTTGGAAACATTTGTGAAAGATGAAAAAGCCAAGAAGAAAATCTAACTTTAAACTCAGAAAATTCAAAATGAAAAAGGTTACATCAAATCCACCCAATCAGAACTGACAATTCTGTCTACAAAGACCTGATCTTGTTTCCTGTTCAGGAAAAGATGATCTCAGTAATGCTAGGACCCTGTTTCAGATAAATACTTTAATGGCATGATTAGTTTTAATAATGGAAATTATCCCATTAAAATCTATTTACTAAACCAGGGAGTAAGTAAAATAGCTCAGAGAGCTTCATCCTTCAGTCTCGTAGAAAAGCACTTTTTTAGCCTAGAAGCACAGAATTTTGTAACAATGTCTAGGCAGAAAAGTAAAAGAGAACTGTACTCTAAAAACTATTTCAGAGCTGAATTTTTTCACTTAATGTACAGCAATAAAATCAAAGGCTTGCCTTTAGATGTATTTTCAGACTATCTTGATTTTTGTATGGATAGCTCTCACATAAGTCAGTGATGGTACTACACTTGGATCGTCACTTTTCTGATACCATCAAAACAGGAGAAAAAGACCTCGTTCCCTCCCCTCTTTTTTCTGCCTGTCCGCCTTCCGTTTTTGAAGGATGCGAAACCATGTCTAGCCCAAGGAAAGGAATGAAACACAGACAAGCCACATAGCAATCTGCAGCTTAAGTCTGGCATGAGATCAGCCTCTAAAGTGCTCCCTTTCAGAAAGCAGCTTACCTACCTTCCATAAGTATGTGAAAGTCTGTTTCTTTTCTGTGTTTTGTCAACACTTGTTTATCTCATCCTACCAAATCTCCTTGAACTGAGTTGTGTGTCTGCAAAATGAATCCAAAGCTCAAACAAGCTATTGACATTCTCTGCTCCCACCCAAGAGAAGTTTCATTTTTCTGTTGGCAATGATACATGACATTTAAATTCTGTCTTCCACAACAGGCTTATAGAAAACTAAGGAAAGAACTACAGTGCCAGTGAAGGAAGCATAACTTTATCACTCTCATTTAAACCAGTTGGCAAAGCCAGCCAGGATAACGTTAATTTTCTTTACTACCTTATTTCTTGACTTTTTACATGACTGACTTTCTAACATTCTGTAGTATGTCTTTTTCAAGATCCCAGTATGGGTTGAAGAACAATAATATCCATTATGGTGGAAGAATAACGGCCTTGACACTACATACGAGTTTGTCAAGAATCAATTTTAAACCCATTTTAGCAAGGCTAACAGCTGTTTTAAACAGAAATGAAAAGGGTAACAAACTCCCCCAATCAATCCAGGCTCTCAGCTGGCTTCTGCATGGCTGTGTTCATGCTACCACTGATCTGGAGGGACTCCAAAACAGACAGTCTGGCTGTCTGGTGTATTTCTTCTCACTAATTCTTAATATTAACTCAAGGCAAAGCTTTTCTTTGATGAACGCCTTAAGAAAGCAGCATTACCAGGAACCTTGTCTCTGGGGTCTACAGAAACTCAAGCTGTAGGGAAAATAAGTCCAGATTTCTGGAAAATTAATTTCCTTGAAGAGATGTCCCATTCAGTGTCACCTGATAAATCTTCTATGATATCATGGCAGAACTCTGAGCATTCAGGCCTTCTTCCTGATTGATCTTTAACTCATTTTGCATTTTTCCTTTTATTCTTGATTAAAAAGAAATTAACTCTTGCAATAATTTGTGAAATTGATGAGGACTGTATCACTAAAACGTTCCCTCTTTCCAGCAACTTGCTATTCCCCTGCCTCTTACATTTAACTGAATACAATTTTTATAATAATAATAATGAGAATGAAAAAGATATGCTAAATGTATTCTTATAACTACAAGTTCATGATTACTCTCTGACGTATGCTCTCCAGGGTTTTTCCCAAATTTGCTGCAAAAACTATGGCATTCCCAAGGGAAAAATATTACCATGAAAAAGTACACTGTTTTCATATGCAGCCTATATTTATTTAACCATAATGCCATTCTAAGTTTGGATTCTTTCCTCATCCTGTTTCATAATTATATTTGTCTTATGTCAGCTCATCCATTTCCATATTTGCTGTTGGGCTAAGTAAAATGGTAGGGACCTTTTAATTGTTCCTCATCTTTAACTCCCTCCTTCTATCATTGTAACTCTATCTATACCTTGCTGTAGGTCGTAGAACTGAAGGCAATAGTCCAGGTGTGATCTGGCCAGAGAAGTATAATCATAATGCTGCTGTGCAGAATTATTATTCCATTGGTTTAGTACACAAGATCACATTTTTATTGTCACTGCAATGCATTGTTAACTCCTACCTAGCTATTTACCAGCTTTCAGCCACAGATCTCTTTCAGCACAAGGCATCTCACATACTTTCTTCTCGTGGAATATCTGGATTTTGGAAGCATTTGGGTTCTGTCCTTTAAACAAATTAGTTTTCCACCTGGGCATATGTCAGAGTATCCTCGTATAGGAAAAAAAATATTTTAGTCAGTACACCTATAGACATAAAAATAGTAATATTTTCTCTGGCCAGTACTGTTTTGGTAAGATTTACTTGCTTTTCTGATCATTCTGCAGAAGGAGAAAAGTGTTATGTTCCATGTCACATAGACCCAACAATCCAAAGACAGATGTAGCCTTTTTGGTACTCATAAACTCCTTATAAACACATGCCTTTGATGCCTAAGGATTTTAGTGTATATTTTGTAGATTTTCATACAGTTATATAAGTTAGGTAAGTTTTACTGAGCTTCTCACATTTTAGGTGGTATTTAGAAGTAACTGAGCACTTTCTCACACATTCCCGAACTTCTGTCAGACACACATTATTAAGGACATGTTTTTTTTGAAGAACAGCTGCAAGAATTCCAACTGAGACAATAAGATAGCTTGTAATCAAAACAAAAGAGTAAGCTCAAAGCCCTTGGAGGGGCTCCAAGGGGCAGTTCTGAGGGTGGGCACCACAGGAAAATGGTACCACGGGTTGGCTCTAGATAGGAAATGCATTAATTAATGAAAGTTATAAAAACTGCAACAATATGGCTGATGTGCATGTGCGTACTTTTGTTCTGCACCTTGGAAACTTTCAATAAAGGGGCTGCTTTATCTATGTATCTACACTGTTGTTGTTTTGAAAGTCTTTTACAGAAATTTAGGCATCACATTAATTATCACTTTGAGATACTTGATATCATAGAAGACCTCCTGTAAATTAGGCAACATTAACTTTGCTGTTACCCTAGTCTTGACTCCTGTCCACCTTTCAAACTCTTTTTACTTTCCAAGTATCCAAACAGTTTTTAAGAGCATAAGGAAAAGGAAGAATTGCACCAAGAAACTTGCTGACCCCTTTCTAAATGTCATGCAAGTGATTCTGAACATAGATAAATACCTTTTCCCTTGGTTCCTATGGAAACATCCACCTCTACTCTCCTTTATCATCATATAGCTTATTTCTCATGTCTCTAGGTATTTTCTTTCTCTGCTTCCCAAAATGCTTCAATTGAATATAATTTTCATATTTACTCCTTATGTGATTTGACACTTTTCTTATCACTGATGGAAGCACTCAGCAAGATTTCAAGAGTCTTTCACCCACCCATTGCAAAATCTCCATAACTTCACTAGGGGAAAGGATGGACAGTAAGATTTTCTACACAAAACTGTTCCTATTTTAGATGTGCTTCTTCCAAAGAGACTATGGATGTTCAACACTGAGACAGGTAGAATGAATGGCTGAAGACCTTATGCAGCTTCTCTTCAGCATTAAAATCACACATTTGTCTGTAAAATTAACCAAGGTAATAACTGCAAGCATCTATTTTTGTGCATGCAAAAATGTGAAATACAGGTTGAAAAGGCAATTTTCAAAGTGTTGTTTCTTGTTCTAGAGCAAAGTGATACTTGTGATAGATTTGGTACATTAAAATTAATTCTAATTTTAGAAAAAGCATTATATCAGAAGAAACCATTACAGATCATAAGTGATATTACATTCAAGCTGTGAATAGATAATTTCAGTCCTGCTTCATTTCTTAGTAAAGTAAAGAAAGGGAGCATGGGAAACACATTTCTGAATGTCTAAGACCAAGTCTGAAACAGAATTAACCCGTATTTGTGGGGGCAAAGTGAGTTTTTACATCACCTGGCGAAGACCAAAATTTCATTTGACTTCAAGATTAATGGTTCTTCACATCCTTAGTTATAACACTACTGCTATCTTCCCCTAAAGGGAACTGTCTTTAACAAAATTTATATCAACAATGAAAATTACAATGTGGTCTCATTAACAATTTTATCAGCAAAGCTGGGGTGCAACTATCTCTGCAAATAAAAATGTATTTCTGTGGATAAGAAGGAGGAAAAAATGTTTTAAATTAGTTCTATTATTAGCCAACTCTAACATCAAGTCATGATATTACCACTAAACAGCAATGATGGAACTGCATATTAAGTGTGATAAGAAAGCAAGCTAAAGAGCAAATGTTGGGCATATTTCTAAAAAACAGAAGCCCCAAATAACCTTTGACTTCCTTCCTTCTTGCACTCTTTGCATTCTTACTAGATGATGCAGAGAGAGGATAGTAACATTTATCATTTTAAAACATGAGAAAAGTCTCAAGGTTGTCTTTTTGCCAAAGTGCTCTTGCATTATTGCACTCAGGGTGCACTGCTGACAGTCCCTGTTCTGCAAAAATGACAAAGGGGGAACAGGAGTAAACATCTTCACTTCTTGCACACAAAATGTCAACTTAGCTTTTGTCTTATGGTCTAAGTGATTAGCTGAAATACATAATCATTTCTGAAACTGTTTACTGTATCTGCCACAGAGGCAGCCAAATTCTCAAGCTATATGAAATCTTTTGCTTCCAGTTCTCAGGGTTGCTTGCTTATATTAGAGCTGATGCTTCAATTTCTCACAGTGATTTTGCTGCCAAATTTTTGTGTGCTGTTGTATTATTTTCTAACTCACTTCCCTTTAAGTAATGTTCTCTTTTACCAGAAAGATGAAGCGATCAAGCACTTTTTAGTACAAAGGAGCCACCAATCAAACATTTGTTGCATAATTTAAACCTGTGGTGAGGGAGAGACTACCTTGTATAATTCCATTGTGTTGTTTACTCAGCATACTCATATAAAGTCCCTAAAGGCCTGTAACCATACAAAAACAACAAAAAAATTAAAAAAAAGTAAAATGGTTGCTTTTTCCATCTAGCTCATTCTCTTACTCCCTCATTACACACTGGGATTGCTTCCAAAATACTGGAGGTCAGTCTGATGGGCTTTTTATAACTTAATCCTTAGAATCTGGAATCTACACTTGTTTTTTGTTCACCTAAAAGAAAAAAAAAATAAAACTCAGGACCTTTCATTCAGTTATAGACTTCTTTTCTAAAGAGGAAGTTGGATTCTCAACTCCATCAGGAATTACATTTTCTTTCCTCAAAATGTGTCTGGTTTTCAGAAGGCCCTTAATTATCTAATATAAAATTGCCTGACTTGTCTTTTTCAATGTCTCATATAAAGCAGAATACTTAAATCTGCCCACTCTGACAGATTGTAGCTAAAGTAATATTTTATTATTTAATTCTGTTGTAATTTATTATGATAAATAAATTATTATGGTAGTGAATTACATTCATAATTGCTGTTATATTGGCTTCAGGGCTCATAAAAAATATATCTTTCTTCTGTAATAAAGAGTTTGCACCAATGTATCTGAATATTGTGCTTTTTAAAAATATATGCTATGATTGTAATAAAAATACTGTATTTATATACTATCTTTCACCTAGGAAGAGACTAGATCATCTACAATATATACTTGTGATGAAATGCAAAAACTCCACAGAGAATTTTGGCAGGAAAAAAAGCGGGTTAATATTCTTTTGGTTGACACAGAAAAAAACCCCGTACAAATGTTCTGACCCCTTATTCTTTATACAAAATTAGATCCAAGCACCAACTCTCTTCCATATAGTCTAAAAGACTATGTGGAAATTGCGTTATCAAACATTAAAGAGAAGTTTTATCTAGGGACACCACATGTGTATCTACATTCCATCTTCGAGGGTTTCTCAGATTATGGTCCCTGGAAATCACAGGTTAAAAGGCATCATCACACGCTTCTTTGGAGAGCACATATTTTTCCCATCAGTTCATAGCAGGAATATGATGAAAGAGGCAATAAGTCAAACTCTAAAAATGGTATTCTATAGACAGGGAATGTATTTACTGTGTATATTCACATAATGACAAACTCAAAAAGGTTGTCATCCTGCACAATACCTCACCTTATGATTTTTTTGCTGAACCAGAAGCAGCTAAGAAAAGAAGGCAAAAAGTGCTTCTCCAACTTTTGAGCTCTTTTACAAAAAGTTCTTAACAAATAGTCTACTGTATTTTCTTAGTAATCATAGAAGCAGAACATGTGTGAAGGTTTAGCCCTGAAGAGCCATAGTGATATTTGTTCCAGACTTAAATGAACTTCCTACTGACTTTGATTGACAAATGAAATCAAAGATGCTTAAGACCTTTGTTCCTCTAGGGCTTGACCAAAAAAACTTTGATATATCTATGTTAGACAGCACACTATTTATTTTAAAGAATTTGTCCCCATAAGTATCATCCAAAATCCATAGCTGTAAGCTGTATTCCCTACATAATATGAGAGAATCAAGTGACTTAGATGTATGATTCAAAAGCTCACACCCTTACCTTGGGAAGAAACTGGCCATTCAAAATATAAATCCAAAGGGGTAAACTCCTAGTTTTCTTTCACATTGATGCCTGTCAGCTAGGACTGTCCATAACACATGGGTAGTCACAGTAGCATTCCTTACTCTCTGACACTTTGTCTGAGTGTGGATTTGTGGGGTGGAATGTGAGAAGCTTGTTTTGGGCCAATAAGTTTTCATGTGGACAATAATATGATACCACCATGACATGCAAAGGAGTACTTATTTAACTGCCTTAGCCAAACATGGAACCAGAAATGAGGCGGTTTCCACACAAGAGTGCTGGGGCTTACTGGACCTGAAAGTCCACATATTTTGCAGTATGCTGTCCAAGATCTGTAAAACTCTTGGAAATAATTCGTTCACCTGCAGGGAACAATGTGAGTTACCTCCTGACCAATGGTCATAATTGAAGTGGCAGAGGCCACACTTTTAACTTTGTAGACAGTGCTACTATATAGGTTTGGGAGCTGAGCTGAAGGGCAGCCTAGCAGCAATCTCAAAATAAAAGCTAAGCAGCAGCAATAATGAGCAGGATACACTTGCCCATCGATGGCAAGCTAACTGCGAGCTTTGTAGTGACCATGTGTAGTGGCTAGGTCATGTTTCCAGTCACCAATAGGCAAGAAAAAGCACTCTACAGGACTTGCTCTGCCACTGAACAGTTCTCAAGTAACAGACTGCAGACTACTGCTTCCTTAGCAATTATATTCAGGAATGTTACCCAGTTTCTATCTTGAAAGGCAGATGTCAGTCCCAATTGAAAATTCTTCCCTTCCACAACTTTTCAGCTAATGAACTGATTTCTGAACTGACCTGGAGTTTGCTCAACCATAATAAAAAAGTTCATTCAAAACAGAATGTTGGGCCATTTCGAGCTCAGCTGATAAAATCACTCCCTTTGCAATGAGAGAAACATTAATATGTACGGAAACATTAATATGTACAATATAGTGTTGAAGCATTAGCCTTGGATGCTGGGTTTTGGTAATAAGAATAAGGTTCTTTCCCTGGCAGTGTTATGGTGAAAGGTATTTAATATGATTGCAATGCCAGCAATAAAATTGACATAACAAGGTTTTCTGCCTTTATAACCAGTATTCACTTAAGCAGGTAATTGAGCTGCTAGCCTGCTGAAAATTACCTGTTTAGTGGTACTCAGTGGTAACTGATTTCTAATGCAAAAGTTTATTGTGGTTGTTAGTTTCAGCATCTTTCCTATTTGCTTTTGGTAGCGGTGATGGTTTTGTTTGTTTAGTTCTTTTATTATCTTTCATTCCAAAATTTAAGTCTCTTCAGGCCAGAGAGTCTTGGGTTAAAAGGAATTATGATCAGATCTCATCACACACCTCTACCTTTCTCATATTGCCAAATTAAAAGACCTCACCTGGAAACTGATGGTCTAAAACAGGTAATGTGAATTATCAGGGCACCAGAGATGCAGCTATAGAAATGTTGGGGTTTCTTCACCCAAACTTTCAAAAAAATCAACTCTTCTAAACCATTTAGTAAGAAAGAGCTTTGAATGAACTAGTATTCACTATGATTTCAATTTATAGAACCAGACCAGTGGAAGAAGAAATACATTAGCAATATAGAGTTTTAAACTGTTTAACGACTACATAAAATTACTTTGTACTATTTACCTAAATAATGCATGGGATAAAAAACCCCAACTAAATATTTAGAAAGAAATAGAAAAGGAGAAAAATGCAGTTTGCTAAAGTAATAGCTGAATGTGAAACTGTGATTCGTAAACTATAATTTTCAAGTACCATGCGCCACTGAGCCATCAGTATGCACACAGTGCTGCTCTCACCAGGTTTACAGGTGCATTTTACTACATACTACAGGTGCATAACAGGAGCATTTTACTACAGCCAGACTTCTGAGTGATCACCCTTTAATTTTTCATTCCTTGGATTTTCTGATAACTAACAGTTTCATGATATAGATATTTGTCTATTAGGAACCTGATGGAAATTACCAAGCTCTTTCACATATATCACATAGTTCAAGGCAAAGAGTTATTTCCTGATATATTTGATAGTTAAACTGTGATAAAGGTGAAGTTTTAATGAGATAGAACTCTACTCAAGTGTTTCTTATGAAATACCCTTCTCTTCTTCTCTGTGGTTAAGATTAACTATGAATTCCCATCAAGATCAAGTATTTCTCATAAAATTTTGGAAAAGAGATCAACAGGCACTACAGGGGTTTTTAGTAATATTATTCTCTTCTTTGAATACAATTCTGTTTCTAGGCATCTTTTTTCCCCAATTTTTTCAAATTTTGACATGGAAAACCAAAACTTTGCACAAGTCTTTCTGAAGCTGCTGTTGATACAACTTCGAGCTATATGAAGGACACCTAAAGCACATTCTGCTAAATATTCTAGGTATAAAACATCTAAAGTATTTTGGGGTTGTGATTAACATTCAGAGATGGTGAACTAACCAGCAAAGCAGTTGATGGTTGATGCAAGAAGCAACTCCAGCACACAGAAATGCCAATATCACTGGAAGACACAAGAGTATGAAGAAGCATAAATAAACTCCACTGACCATGTTGGAAAAAAATACTGGAATAAATTTGCCCTTCCCAGTAACCTTCCTGTGTCATTTATACTCTGATCCATTTCTGTGAAACCTGAAGACCAGGCTATTCAAAATGAAAAATTTCCATCAGTTGTGATTCTAAAAGGTTTAGATGTTCTTGAAAAACTCTGCTACAAGCCTTGTCTCATTTTAAAATCAAATCCCTGCTTCTCTGTCTTTTAAACTGAGATGAAGGCCATTAGATCATTTACTGGGCATCTCTGGCCTCAAAAATGTACTTCCATATAAAACAAGATAGATCTTGTAATCTGCTATACCTTATGAATATCATATATTTCCCTATATATATATACATATATATTATATATTCCCTATATTTTGAAAAATAATGGGCATTCTTATTTTTAAAACCTTTCAGTAATGCAGGAAATGGCTCCTGTAATCTAAAGCAGAAACCAGATTCTGAACTAATGTAAAGATTTTTAGCTCCATCAAATTCAAATTTCCTAACCAATGTACAAAAACTATAAATCCAGTAAAGCTGTATGTTAAGCCTCATTCTACTTGTTGAAACAAAAGGGTAAACATATGACATAGCCAGACTGTTCCTTCCTAACACTGTCAGAATTGTATTGATGTTGGCAATACCAGTCTGACCAAACACCTTAATAAAAAAGAGAGAGATTTGTTTAAACCAACTATGTGTGTGCCTTGCAGGCCTGTCTCAGAGAACATGGCAATTTCCTCTTGTCCTTTTTGAGTATTCTTTATACATAGCTTTATGAAAAGTTATAATATTCCCAGAGACACAGAAGAGATCCAGCTAGTCTTACTCAGAGCTGAAAGCTTTAAAGGTTAGTCTTGAGGGACATTATTACACTGCAGGTCAGCAATGCCTAGTAACCTTTGCCATGCCTTCTGAGGGCAAACACACATATTATGATACTCCATTCTGCTAGAGATGAAAGCCTTCGGAAAGGCTGGCTTAAGGTTAGGAACCATATGGAGGTATCCCTCAGAGGATGCTCTGCAAGGGGACTAAGATGATATAGAACAACAACGTTTGCCTGTCTTGCCCCTTGCTCCGTGTATCACTTTGTCTTTGAAGCAAAGGTACTAAGGGAATTCTTGACTCTAACAGATGATAAAAAATATTTTATATCCATGCTTCCCACACCAGTTAATTTAAAAGGAAGCATTTGAGACTTAGCTGCTGATGAACACTACATTTCAAAAAATGGGAAAGAAAAGACTGGGTGAGGGGGTTGATTTGAGGCAGGGATGCCATTTTATGTGAGGTTTTAGGTTTGGGATTTTTTAAAATATCTATTCAATTTAAGTTGACTGTGCTCTTCTCAACTTACAAGTTGAAGTTTCTGCTCATTCTGTTTTGCAATTTCTCAGCTAAGTATAAAAACTGCTTCAGGAATTTTTCCACAGAGAAGCATTTCTTTCAACAATCACCATGGCCTTTATTTTAGCTTCCTGAACTAGAATGACCATACTAGATTTTGCTTCAGTGACAGGCTAGAGTGTGATAAACTCACTTTTTAAGATACAGTCTATCAGATTACTGTAGTGAAATTATACATTACCATTTGACTTATTGAATCATAGCTTAAGGAAATACTTGAAATACAGACTTTACAGTTACAGTGTTTTGTGCTTATAGTTTCCTCCTTATTTATTGTGCATTTTGGCAAACTGAGACATCACATTCTTTTTCCACTTAAAATTATTCTATCATGTTGAAAATTAGAAATCATTTTTCAATGGAAGGGTACAAAAATAAATTCTGCCTTCCCTCAGCAACTCATAGAAAATCAAGGTAAATTAACATTCTCTGACTTCAGCTTATAGCAGAAGATTGGCTGCAAAATTAAGCTCCCTATGTAGGTTGCATTGCTTAAATTCTAGAATGCTTGGATCATCAGTCCATTGTCATTGATAGGAACTAGAAAAATTAGCAGAGAAAATCATACTTTCAGCTGAAGTCTGTTGCTCCATACTGATCTGAACAAATTTCAAATCTGAGCCTTTAATGCATAGGAGGAAAAGTTCAATAGTTCAAGAACTTCATATTGGAACAAACCTTTCTGATTTGGCTGCAAGAAATCTCTTTTAGAACCAGCTCTGCTTCCAGCTATCTGGTTTAAGCCCAAAAGTCAGTAACAGTGTATTGCAAGGGGTTTAAAAATAATTAATCATTTTGAAGGAGCACCATTTCCATGGGCTTTGCCTTTTTTCTTACTCTAGTTTTATCCCATCTACATTCTCTACCAAAGTATTTGCTTTCAAATTTGGAAGAGGTCCAAAATACAAACTACCTTTTTTTTTTTTTTTGTCTGCCTTTGCAGTATCCATTTCTTTCTTGGTCAAAGTGCAGTGTTCATGCTTTTTCTAGAATCGAGAGAAATCCTTGCCAACCTCACAGAAATCAGCACAATGAGCAACATAGCTGGAAAACATGGATGGTAGATGCAAAGACATGTTGATGTAGTGTTGCATTTTCTCATCCAACTTTCAAGAAGTGACAATTTGCTGTTAAAAGGTGTGGGGGTTTTCTATCAGGATTAATTACTCTTTTAAAAACATTTTTAGGCTTACACAGGTGCATTCTGATTTTCAGGTTGCTGAGCATTGAATCAGGACTATCAAATCTTGAGTGTGTGTCACCTAATCCTCTCTTCACACATCCCTTGGTGTAGGACTACACCTTATCAACCTGTTTGACAAACTTGTTTCACAATCTACAAGCCCCACTTCAAAACCAGTCTTTCATACCACAGGTACAGCCTGACACCCCAGCCACTGCAGGTAAGAGTCTTGCACATCAGAAACTAAAAACTTCAAGTTTCTTCTTTAATGGTTCAGTGGGACACAAGCAGGCTCAGCATTTCAGAAAAGAAGGTCACTTATTTAATTATCTAAGTGTTGATTTAGGCTCCTATTGTTGAGAATCTAGGCTGCAGCATATGAGCCATTTTCACTAGGACAACTTGGCCCCTTTTTCATTGCTCTAGCAAAGAAAGCAGCTGTAAATACAGCTGGGTTTATGGCTGTTTTGTATTACTGGAGCAGCAGAAAGTGACCAGAGAACACTGGTGAACCTGCCCATATATATCAAATGCCTCAACAGTGTAATTTTTAACTGTCAGATTTTTCAGAGAAATAAATCTGTATCTTTTAATGTCTGTTGTATAATGAGCAAGGATAGTTAAAGAGCAGATTCCTCTGTTTTCTTGGACCTTCCACTGCTGACTCTTGACTTTTCTAGCAAGAATTTCTTTTTCTTTATTTTATTTTATTTATTTATTTTATTTAGAATTTTATTTAAACAGGGCTACCTGTCTTGAACTCCTCATTGCAAAGTGGTGCCAATATACACATGACTTCAACTTTAAGTGCTGGTTATGAATAGATAGCACAAATAGACACTTTCACTATTCCAGACAAAGAGCACCTAAAGAGTAACACTGTATTTTTCCAGCACCAGAAATTATGGTTGTGTGAAGGTATCCCAAAGCATTCTGTGATGGAGATGATAAACCAGGCCTGTCACTCAGCTGAAGGTTTAGTAAGCCATACTTAACATTCTTCCTATGATAAAGGGTGTTCATACACACTTATACGGGCTATATATGCGGAGTCACACATTGAGAAATAATTCATTTTGCACTTGCTTGATCATCTTTCCATCAGTTGTTTGCAACCATTTAACTATTCCTATTTAGTCTGTTCACACAGGGAGGCCTGATATGACAAGCGCATTCACTGTACACACAAAGATTACAGGTGAAAACTTTTAAGCTGAACAGACCTTATTATACATCACAGCTGGCAGACAGCACTGCCATTGAACATGTCAATTCCATAGTTAGAAACTGGTTAGGAAGTAAGTCAAATCACAGAGCTATACATTGAATTGCAATAGAGGCATTCTGACTACTTAATAGGTATATTCTGTACTGGAAGCAGTCACTTCACAGTTACTTCATTTTCCACTTTGAGGCAACCCTTCCCTGAAGAGTAGTTTTCTGCAAATATGTTCATAATAGAAAAACTCATAATAAATAATAAGTAGCAATAAATCACATATTAAACATTTAAAAAGTTATAACAAGCTGTATGATTTTCTGGAAACAAGTTCTCACTGCAATATACTGTCAGAGGCATTAAAGAGCTAAAAATCTATTTATGCTAATTATTTCTGTCACTAGCAGGGAAGCCAGCTGGAAATTGTCACAAACATAGATATGGCCTGTGTTTTTTCCCCTAAAAAACTGTGCAATGGCCTTCCCATGGGGCCCAGTACATGAGTCACCATGACTGCTAGCAGCAGCCAGCACGTACACTGTATGAAAATGTCCATACGTATTTAGCTTCAAATCAGAACTTGTGTAGTGGCTTCTATTGCAAACAGGATATTTCCATTTGTTTTTACACTGTCTGATAATTTGAATACTTTGCAGCCATCAGAATCAACCAAGTTTTTACTTTAGAGGAAAGAAGTCAGTGTGCAACCATGACAGCATCACTTTTTGATAATGCCTCTACAGCTTTCTGTCCTACTTTTGCAGTTTTCCTTCAACAAAGATTTGCTGAAACTCCCAAAGCATACTATTTTCATTCTTTTTTAAGCCAAACCAGCTCTTTCTTTGCAGATGAAAGAGGGATTGGTGTGAAAATATTTACAACTCTCTCAGTTGCTGTGATAGTTTGGAGCAGCCTTTTCATCCAGCACTGACCCAAAGAGCTCAAATCAACACAAAAAGCTTTCTTTTATCCTTCACTCGGCCATGCCTTTGACATTTCTTCTATACCAAAAGCAGAGAGAGTTCCCTGTGCAGGAGATGGAAATCTACCAAGGGAAGTCAAAAACAAACAAACAAGGATTTACACAATGCAGAAAAGTAGGTAAGTAATAAGTGCCAATATAAATAAACTAGTGCTGTATGCCAGCCACACCAGACTGATAGGTGCTCTGTGTTGGCTGTGAATATCTGCTTAGTGTTCCATCCTGTGAGGTGACAGAGTTTGGGTCTGAACTCTGATAAATTCCAAAAACTCCCATGAGGCAGAGCAAGAACAAAAGGGCATTTATTAACATAAAAGTAACATTCATGGGTTGTGCCAGGACCCCTTCATTTATTCAAACATAAAACTAGAAAACAGTTCCTTCCCCACAGATACAGTAAATCATGGTCTTGATTTACAGTACATCTGGAGTAAGTGGCCATGTGCATGTTTTCATCCCACTATAAATGTGAAGTTCAAAAGGACAAGGAGAGACAGAAGCATCCTACAATTAGCCATATATTTCAATATGGGCTGTAGGATATTCTCCTTCACCTTGAATGATACTTTATTGTTCAAGTAATACTGCTGGAATGCAAATGCACTGCTATAATTTGGAGATAAATATACACAGTGAATACATGAGCAAGCCAGTCCTGTTGAACCTTATACTGCACAGGTATATAGCTGTGCCAGCTATAATTCCATGAGCCATACTCAAGATATCCTTGCTATTTTGAAAACTCAGCTATTAATAGCTATATATATATATTTAATAATATGCTCGTCTTAGCATATGTTAAAAAATCCAAGTCTTCTTTCTGACAGTAAAATTGACATAAATTTACTTATTCAACTTTTGTGGGGAAGGCTGAGGTCTGAAATAGCAGTGGTGTCACAGGTTAAATCTCTTCCAGTGTGTGCCTGCTAGCTAGCTCTGCTGATCATCAGCTGAAATTCTGGGGGCAGGATGGATGGTGAATTGAATTTCTCCTTTGCTGTCTTTCCCAAACATATGTGTTGAATCAGTAGATACATCTTGGTAAGGGATTTGCCATTTCAAATACACCAAAAAGATAATGTTGATTAAAAAACCATCAGAATACCCTGTTGGCAAAAAATCCAAACTCTTTCAGGGAAATATTAATGTGGGCTTTGAACATTTTAATTTTAATCTATTTAAGTTCTTAATTGTTTTCACATCATTTTCTAACACACCAATTACAGTCCACAGTGGGAATGCTGTTATATCAAGTTGTAATAACAATAATATTGCATAATTGAATAATATAATATTCTATTTGTCATTTTGTTACTTAAGCTTTTATATAGTTCTGACTAAAATCTTTTTTCCTCTTTTTTCCTTTATCAGAACATCCTCAGTTTCTTACTTAGGTTTACAGTTTGTGATGGCATATAAAATTCCAAACTTGAAAAGAGAATTTTAGGAGTGAGTTGAATCTCCATTAATTCTGTGGGTACATTTATCAGGTGGAAAAATACTGAATACTTAGAATAAATTAAATTACTTTTGTCTTCCCTTTTTCTGCTTAGAATGGAGATTTAGCAATAAAATAATTATACATTTTAATATAATGTTTGTTACAATCCTAATCTTGGTATAATACATACCTAATACCTATTATACTACAGTTCTGATTTCATGATTAACTGTCTGTATTTTCCAGATATGATATGATACATGCTGACCACTGCTGGGAGATGTTGCCTAAAGTAAAATGCATTTTCTGGCAAAATTATCAGAAATTAGCCTGATAAGAAATGGTACATGAAAAGATGATTTTGGAGGAGAATTGGTCTCTTTATGACAAATTTAGCTGTTGAAAAGTCTTGTTTAAAAGCAGTTTTCAGCGAAGTAATCCTCAGCCTTGAACTTAAACCTTATTCTATATCATCCCCCATATATGCATAATGGCTCTAATTTTTCCTCAAGAAAATTTAGCTTATCTATAGCAATACATACTCCTGAATACTTCTAATTAGAAGGTATGTGTCTGTTTTTAAAACCCACAGTTACTTTTCTCCACAACATGTGGGAGTTGTCCCACCCTGAAATGTGTGAGTGGCAACACAAATAAATGTTAACATTAAACTCAGATATTGTACCAAATATTTGAAATGCAAAAAGCAATGTTTATTTTTCTGCTTTATGCCTACAGATATTAAATATCTCCTATGTACCAATGTTTATTACATGAATATTTCCTAATTACTGATGATCAGAAGACAGGAGCAGCTCTCCTATGAAGACAGGCTGAGAGATTTGGGGTTGTTCAGCCTGGAGAAGAGAAGGCTCCAGGGAGACCTTAAAGCAGCCATCCGGTACCTAAAGGGGCCTACAAGAGAGATGGAAAGGCCTTTTGACAAGAGCGTATAGTGATACGACAGGGAGAATGGCTTTAAACTGAACCTGGAGTAGGTTTAAATTACATGTTAGGAAGAAATTCTCTACTGTGAAATAGTGGCCCAGGTTGCCCAAAGAAGTTATGGCAGTGTTCAAAGCAACCTGGTCTACTGAAAGGTTCCCTGCCCTTGGCAGGGCAGTTGGAACGAGATGGATCTTCAAAGTCCCTTCCAACTCAAACCATTCTATACCTCTATGCCTCTGTGTTTCTATGATTTAGTGAGATCATACGTTTAAGTGTCTTTATCCACTGTGGTAGTTTTATTGCGGTTATAATGGTCACCTGGTAAGTAAGAGAGAAGTTGTGTAGCTTTTTTTTTTACTAAATGACATCACAGGAAGGCTTTAGAGAACATAAAGTTTCTTTAGGGTTTTTTTTAATCCAAATTAGGCATTGTATTGACAAATTGAGCTTTTTGAATGGATGTTAGCTAATTAACACTGTGGCAGTGAGTCGATGAAAACCTCTGTGTTTCTTATAACAAAGAGACTTAAAAAGACCCTTCATTCAGCTTATTGCCTAGAAGAAACATCTATATCTTTTCTAAGTCATCCATCAGACAGGCATCTGAATGCTAGCCACAGTTCAGAGAGCTACATAAGAAATGTTACATTGTGATTAGACTCATTCCATGACAGGAACCTTGTTTATTAATATGGGGTTTTTAAATGGCACTCCACAAGTTGAAAGCTTTATGCACATTAAAATACGAGGCATATTTCTGCACTAGATTTCAACATATATTATTCAGCACTTGTAACCTAATAAAGCTTTACTTGTTTGTTCAGTGAATGTCTTATTCTCTGCAACTAGAGATTTCTGGGGTTTGGTGAAAATAAGGACATAATTACAAATCATAAATACCTAAATGCTACCTCAGGAAACTATTTAGCAGTACTTTTCCTGTTATAGGGGCCTTAGAAAAAGAAAAATTCTCTCTTTCAATGGCAATATCTTGAACATTCAGTTCAGTATTGAGACATGTAATTTTTTTTTCTTCTTTCTCTTCTGCACATTTTTAGTTATTAAGTTTATGATAATCAGCTCTGTTTCTTTCTTTATATTTGGGTTCTATATTTGTAAGTGATGCTGTCTTGGAGCACTGATGTTCGAAACTGAAGGGTGCCAGACCCAAATCCCACGCTGTGTGGTAGTCTGAAAGATTATCTTCCATATTACAGTGATTAAATTAGACCAGAAAGTACCACAGCCCCTGATGTGCATGTGGTAATACTTTGAAAGGACAGAAACTGTTCCCAACAGCTTCAAAATTGTCCAGCACAGAGTAGCTGCTGTGTGGGCTTTTATCCTCCTACAGATAACGTCAAGCATATCTACTGCTGTGTGCATTCTGCAGCCCTGATAAGAGGAAGAAGAAAACTTTTCAGGACTACAAGACATAGCTAAAACTAGAGCTTTCTCTCTCTCCACTGACAGATTTTTGGGATTAAAATAGCATAACTCCAAGGTATTTTGTTAGTTTTATAGATGTTGAGTCCACAAAAGCACTTGGATTTTTGTTTTTTGGGAGTCTACTAAAAAGTCTATGCAGCCATAATACATTTAATAATTACAGTAATCTCTAACAACTTGAAATACAACCACAGTATACAGTGACCTTAGAGATAGGCCAAATAATTACTGTGCATTGCCAGAGAAAACTTCAGGCAGTAGAGTTGTTGTTTTCACTGTTAGCACTGATAATGCAGGGCATTTAAGTTATGTAATAGATTTATATGTCAAATTAATCTTTTCCTCAGCACAATCCCAGGAAAGCACCTTCGTTTCTATGTACTCTGTAAAGTACATCCCTCTGTGAATCATCAGTCTATGTTTTTATTAGTCTTCTGCATTTACTGTGTAACATTATGGAAAGTGGCTTAAGCAAAGTGACCTGAAGTACTACAATACGTTTCAGGAACTTGAAAACACCATTGGAGGCAGAGGAAGGAAGCAATCTATCACAAAGGCCCACCTATGCTTTTTAATTATTATTTTGTTTTCTTTGCTTTATTGGTTTTGTTTTAACGTAGTATTCTTCTAAGCAGATGAAGGCACTTTGGCAATACTATTGACAAAGAATGCAAACAGGTTATGTATTCTCAAATTAAACACTCATGCAGTGAGTGCAACAGGAAGAGAACTACCCACATTAGGAGGCTAAAATCCACAAGGGACCTCTCTTGTACCTGATGGGTAGTCTTAATTATATGTTTTCTTTGGCAGTGAAGGCAACTTAAGTTCCCATGTTCCCAACAATCTTCCCACCAGATAGGTCTATCTGCTGCTGCTGAAGGAGATTTAGAAGGTTTGGGGAAATTGTTTATTGTTATTTTGGGATGCCTTTTTTTTTAACTTGCAAGACTTCAGGAACCTGGTTGAGACCCTGATATCCCAGCTTGCAGTAGCATGGCTGAGAGTGGCAAAAGTAGAACAGAGAGGTGGGAGTGGACAGAAATGGTCAGGGAAAGGAGGAAGCTCAGCTGAATAACATAAACCTTTTGTTACACCTGGAGTTTATGGGCCCATTTTTGGCATCAGTGTTTTGCCCTGAGGGTTCCAGCAAGCTCAGCAAGCTCCTCTCATCCAGAGACTGCCTGCCTGCCCTCAGAGCCAGTGCTGGCATGGCATGCCTAACTTGGACCCAGGACACTGTGAGAGGGCTGTGCAAGATTAGCTGTGAGAAGCCTTTCTGGACCCTATCCCTCCCTTTTTGCTCCAGGTGCATTGGTACACAGGTCCCTGCCTGAGCTCCTTTTGGGTATCTTTGCCGGCCATGCACCTTTCTGGTTCTGACCTTGGTTTGATTTCCAAGTTGTCCGTGGACTTTCCCTGTCCCTATGGACCCACATGGTGATCTGGACTGTGGTTGATGGTGGTACTATCACTGGACCTGCTCTTCAGTTCCTGATGGAGTACTATGGGGCCTGCATCCTGTGTGTGTGAAAGCATTACTGTGTTGGCCATGCTGTCACCCACATGCACAGCTCTCTACAACTTCTGTGCTGTTCCCTGATATCCAGTTTCAGAACAGCTTTAATAGATCCAACACGCCTAAATTATGTCTGCTGAAGGCCTGTTCTTCTCCAGGTGGTCATCTCCTTTGCCCACAAGCTAAGCTACTTTTCTTACTGTTATACAGCTTCTCATCCAGGTACTAAGGCAACTCCAATAAATCACTGGTTTTACAGGATTGGTTTTGTTTTATTTAGGGTTTGGTTTGGTAGAATCAGTTGTTCATGAATCAGCTTAGGAGCAGATTCACCTTGATTTGTTGTAAGGAACAAGGTGAGCAGAAGGAGCTCTTAAGGTCAGTACGTCACTTAGTAGATTGCCTTAGCTGTAGTGAGAAGCTACATTTGAGACTGAATTAAAGCTCCTGTGCAGGCAGGAAAGGTTAGTCCAAGATGAACTGAAGGAAGACTGACTGACTTTATCACTTGATGATTATGGAACTTCTGTTCAAATTAGTATTCATTAGTTATTCAAAAGAGAACAGCTGCAAAAAGAGCTCCTAAACTAACCCTGCAATGCCACTAGGTAGAAGGTTAGGGCAGTAATATATAAGCTAAGAAGGCTGAATTAATAAATGCTTCTGAAGAGAGAGAGCAAACTCTTTTAAATAAAACATTATTTTCTTTTTTTCCTGCCGAATCTCTGACTAAACTTGATGCAATCTCATAAACTATTCAAGTGAAACTTGAAATTATATTGTGCAGCAAATAAAAAATCATTGGTTTTTTTCAAGATTTCATCACTGCTGAAATAACCCTTCAAAGATACATCCCTCTTAAGTGAGGCCTTCTTCACCAGCAGTAGCTGCATGCAGCAGCTGTGTTAAAGTACTGGAGAGGACTTGAGTACATGAATCCTTCTGAAGTAAGCTGAGTCTCCAAAGTAGTAGGTTTTCTCCTGAGGTGTACATAACCAAGGACAACAATTTAATCTATCATATATTTCTGTTTTAAACTTCAGTCACCAACCAAACATACCCCTTGATGAACTCAGGTTGTAACTTCAATAGGAGACAGTAACTGGGTTGATAATCTTTCCAGGCACTGTTCCCAAGTCCAACATAAGTTCTGTAGGCATGGTAGGATGATTCCACATCATCGAGTAAGCTACTTATAAGAAGTTAATCGTCTTCATTTGAGACAGACATTGTTCATTAGTCTAGTCCTAGCTAGTTTTCAGTAGTGCTCAAGTTGGTAATTTTTATTTTGCATGGCAAGGACTTGGAATCTTCCCAGCCATTGTGGGCAACCACCAGACTTTCAGTTGAGATTGCTGAATGGTGTAAAGCAGAGTAGACAATGATCATGTAATCTTGGATGTGCTAGCATTCTTTCTTGAATGACTGGAGAGTAAGGCAGTTGAGAGAGTCAAATCAGCCCTTAAAAAAATATTTAAAAAAAAATTTAAAAAATGCCCACAACACAGCATTTGGAGGGATTTTGTCTCTGAACTGTTTTAAAGGACATACACTGCTGGGTGCCAGTGAAAGAAAAGGAATGGAAATATCTTTCAAGAGTTGCCAATAAAGGCAGAACCATGGACATGCTGACTTAGAATGACTGAAGCTATCACAGGACTGTCCCTTGTGGGGACAGTAATTTCCAGCTGTAGCCACTAGTCTTTTAAAAAAACTGTAGTTCAGTCACTTGTGATTCTATGACCATAATGTGAGGTTAATGTCTTACATTAGCTGAGTCATGGTTAATGTCATAATGTAGCTGGCGTTCAGTGTAAATGACAGCAATTTTAGGCAATGGGTGTTTGAGGCAAGTAAACATTTCCAGTCCAGGCCTCGATTAGGTTTCTTATGTAGCAGCCATGACAAAACACCCTCATATATTTATTAATGAGGCTGATGGATATGAGCACTAATGAAAATGGACAGGTAGGTAATGAGGGAGGTACAGTAAGAACACAGGATTAAAGTCAGGTACAATTAAAGTTCAGGTCCCTAGTCAAACACAGGCTCCTTTGGGGACCTAGGTAAATCATTTATGCACAGCCTCTCAGTCTTTAAAGAGAGGGTAATAATATTCATTATCTTCACACATACATCTTGAGAGTTTGAGCATTTTTTCTGTACTTTTTTTTTCCTTAATTCTCAGAAGTGCCCAGTAGATTACCAATACCATGACTACAATACTAGCCAGAACTGGAGTCAGACAAAAAGTTTCTTCACAGAGCTCTACTAACATATTGAAGACATCTTTACCCCTTATCAGTTATGCTATTCCACTCTAAGCTTAAGACAAGCTGCCAGAAAAATACCTGCTACCTCTAGGAGTGATGCCACATTGTGAGACAATCTGTGCCTCTCTAATGCCATTCCCAGCAGAGCTGCCTTTAAAGACTATGTCTCTGGGAGTGACTTGAAAGACTCCGCAGACAATGGCAGCACAAATGTCAGATATCCAGTAGAGGAGAAAGCAAAATACCTTTCTTAGCAAAGGTTGTAAAACAGAACCAAACAATGCAGACAAATTGCAGGGTAAGGAGAGGAGGGAGGGAGTTAGTGAAAGGGAGACAAACTGCTATATCAAGCCATCTGGATTAAAACTAGATAAGTCATTCTAAATTGGTGCTTGAGTGCTGAGCAAATGAGCTGGAGGAAGAAGAATATCTGTGTCTTTGTATAGCTGCATCATAGGGCATCAAGGAAGTGGTGGCTTACATTCTAAGCAGAGGAAAATCTGTGCACAATCTATTAGCTCTGGCTGATACTATGAAGCTGTTTCAAAGAAGTCAGGTGCATTTTGGGATAACTCCATGTACTTGTACTGCTGACCAAGGTCTGCACTACAAAATATCCAGAACCTAGACAGCAGTTAGTAATTAAGTCTTAGTGGTTATCTGCTGAGATGAAAATGCTTGGGACAGCAAGAAACTGAAGTTCAAGAGGCTCGCCACTCCACAGAGAGAGTTTGGAGCCAGGAAGAGTTACCACAGGCAAAAAAAATACATGGAAGGTGGGGATTAAAGAAAAAAATATGTAGAGAGGTAGCAAAGGAAGTGAAGAAAGAAGAACCCTGGGGACAAGCCAAACAGGAGTTAACTCATGAGGTACAGAAGAATCTTAGGTTGTCACTGAATTAAAAGAAACTCACACTGGGAATATAAAGAGGAGTTGTTATTTTAGGCAGGTTTTAAGATTTTCTTGCTCTATTTAGCAGAGAATAAACATAATTTGTTTACAGCACCACATGCACCTGAGAAATGAGTTGAAGCTCAGCATGCTCATGCTGGATAGAAATTGGGAAAGGGTAATCTGAAGCAAGGACAAATCTCAAGGACTGAAGTTAATACTAGGACTATACAGATTTTGTTCAGACTTCAGGGCTTAAGGTACAGATACTCTACTGTCTTGTGAATGTCTAGCCAGGGAGCTTAGCCAGATCTAAGACACATGGGCTATTTATACATAAACATGCCTTTAAGCAACTGAGCTTGCACTTTGCTGTGGTACAGAATCTAGTGTAGCAGAACTGTTTCTAGACCATGTTTCATTATGTACCAAAGTCTGCCAAGAAAACAGGTGAATCCATGTACACAAAGATCCATTTCCCTTCTTCCATAGCATTTTCTCCACAAGTAATCTGGCTTTTGGTATTAAAGTCACTGGTCATCTTTTAAGTGCAAAAGGCATCAAACACATTTCAAAAACTTTTTTTTTTTTAATTTTGTTGCATATGTGGCATTATTCCAGCTGATGTGAAATTGCTGTCAACTCAAGTGCTTAGATTCAACCACCTGTGAGAAGAGTTCTAGTGCAGTTGACAGCTCCAGAAACAATGGGAAAATCACAGAATCATTAGCATTGGAACGGACTTCTGGAGATCATCCCATCCTGCCAAGGGAAGGGGACCTAAAGTAGGTTACACAGGGATGCCTTCAGATGGGTTTTTAATGTCTTCAGAGAGACTCCAAAATGGGAGGGAAGGTGCTGTGTAAAAGCAGCTCACTCAGGAACCATGTCAATCTAAGACTGGAAAGGGAGGTGGAAGAAAGTTTTACCCACAAGCATATACATTCTTGTGAAATGGAATAATTGCTGCTGTTTTCTCTATTATCCCTCAGATTTTTGCTTTACAATCAAATCTGGTTGAAATTGCCAGCAAGCTTTACAGTTACTGAAGAGAACACTATTACACACTGTGGCCATGCAACCTGCTTTCCTTAGAAATCTGGATACAAATATCTTGAATTTACCTTCTCAAGCATGTACATAGAATTCTGATTTCTATTATTTCTTCAGTTAGACCTGTATCAAAATAATGAGGTAAAAGTTGCTTGTTTTTTCTCACTTTAGTTTCTATTTTACTTAATCTATTAAGCTCAAGGAAAATTCAGTCCCTTTATGACAGAGACTGAAAAACAGCAGGTGTTTCACTATCCTTGATAGTGTTCAAATTTGCTTAGGGAAGAAATGGTTAATGCCATATCCCAGACTAATCCTCCATTCTCAGGAAAACCCTCTATTTGGTGATGTTCAGAGATGTTAAAGGGAAAAAAAAAAACTTAATACTTTCAGCAAGTTGTTTTTTTCTCTTAAAATCCATTACTTCCTTCAGAAAGCATCCCTTAAAATCAAAATTAAAATCAGCATCTAAAATCAAATTGGAGACAGACTCTGCTTCTGAATCTGTCAGCTTGTAATATCTTGGAACTGAAAGTCCTCTGAAAGCAGGGCTTGAGCAGTTCCACTGTGTACAAGTGTGTATACACACATTTGAATCCTGTGGCTCACTTCAACTGTGAAGAAATGTTGAAACCTCAAACATAATTCTGCAAGTTTCTCATAAAGGGACAGAAGAGAGAAACTCTCTTCATGCTCTGATGGATCTGAGGGACCACTTGCATCATGGAAGCTCACTTTATCAGTCTCCAAGTAATCCACACTGCCGGATCACTGCAACAAAGATTCCAACTAGAGCTCATGAATAACTAGAAAATACAAAATCTTTAGCAAACAGTCCAGCACTCTCAGAATAACTTACTAAGTAGCTCCATAACTATACAAACAGTCTGAGCATTCTCTGCTTCCTTTGCTTTTGCAGATTGGAGTATTGCTGGGGGAAATTAAAAAAAAAAAAGAACATGAAGAAGAAAAAAACCATCATAATGACTTTAAGCAGGTTTGTGCTTTTGTGATACGAAACAATATGGTCCTCCCAAATGTTAATAAAAGTATTTTTAGCACTATATGCTTTCTTTCCTTTCTCCCAAATGTGATATAGCAGTAAACAATCAGAGTCTATAAAGTACAGGCAAACTTTGGAACCATAGGGGAAAGCACGGGGCTATTGGAAAATGCTGGTCAAATTACTTTGCTCAGAAAAATGCATCCCAGACAGATGTATGACTCATATCCACTGCCATCTGTTAGACGGAAATAAGCCATCTTTGCCTCATTAAAGTAGAAATGATCCTCTTTTGTAGTCAATGATGACCTACTGACCTGGGCCCCCTACTGCTCAGATCAAGCAGGTTGGGACAGTTGATTCTGTTAGGACCATTTTCTTGCCCTTGTCAAAAATTATAATTTAATCAAAACTCCACCCTCGCATTCTGAAATAACTCCTCTAGGTCACAGCATTAGGATTCATTACTCTCCCTTCTGTGCTTGGTTGAAGGCAACTAAATATCATAAATGGTAGCAGAGCATCCCTAATCATGATAAATCCTCCTCTGTCCCAGAGCCTGGTGAAAATCCCCTGGATGTGGGAGTGATGTGAGGAGGGATTCACAACATCCGTGAAGCCTAAAGAACTACTCTGTGGGTATTTCCGAGATGTCAGCACCCAGACAGCAGAAAGAACTCTGCCAGCCCCCATGAGGAACAAAGTCACAGGATTGTCTGCTTTGCAGCTCTCAGTCAAACCAGGGACTTTCAGGTGCTCCCTGCAGCCATGGAGTCAAACCATTGTTCATTGAAGAGGTCCTGCTGAATGTGTGTCATCTGTGAGAACTGCTGACCAAACAGTGTTGGAGGTCTTGGAGGAGAGCTGACAGCAGAGTGATGGCTTTTGCTTCCAAGAATTCAAATTCAGATTCAAATAAAAATATATTGTGCTTGCAGTCTGTGTGTGAGTGAGGGTTAATCTTGTGTGTGCCCGCACAAACTACTAAGGGTTGTGTTTCTTGACCTTGCTCAATCCCAGTACCATGTTATCATTTCAGGGAAAAACAAGGAAGAGAAGAAGGGTGCTCTTGAATGCACATTCAAGCAAAATAGTTGACAGCAGGTGTAAGTAGGTAGCACCACAAAACAATACATGGAGAAGGATGAAGTTAAGGTTTTTATTCCAGAATTTCCAGTTGTTTTACAGTCCACCTTCCATTTGTTTGGGGATTCCAGTTCTGAGCACAGCCTTCAGGCTGAAATACTTGAAAACACAATGGCTGAGCTGGGACTATCCCAAAATTATGGCCTTTTCTATCATCACAGGTACAGCATCCAGTCTTCATAACATCAAATGGCTTCAGAAAGGGAATATACATTTTGCTGCAAATTCTGTCAAGATTACTTCCCCCTGAAGATTGATTTCATAGCCATGGCCACACTACAAAGAAGATCCCTCCTGTCTGATTCCCTAATAAAACAATAGAGACACTATAAATGAAAGGTATCCAAGATTCACAACTTACGACAATTTAAATGCTGAAATAAGAATCTTCCTGCTTTTCTCTAAGACTGGTGAATTATGGGACAAAAATGTTTCTGTCATTCCCCTTCAACCCCCCTCCCCCAACCACTGCCTCAGGAAAAAAAAAAAGTTTATATGTGCATTTATAAAGCACCTGAGCTGTGCTGGAGTGTGTCTGACTTGATGCAAACAAGCAAGCACAGCATGGTGCTTACTTCCTAGTAATGTACAACCTAATTAGATGGAGACTCAGAAGTTCTTGTCAACTCCTGTACCAGGGGAACTTCTTTCTAGATCTTTGTGAAGAAACAGCATACCTGCACACCATGAAAGCAATGAATTGGATCTCCACAGAGTATGGGAAGAATGGCTAAAATGGTTTTGAAAGCTCAGCATTGCGTGCAAAGATAATGAGTACAGCAGGGGCAACAACATGGTTGAGAGTTTTGGGATTTTCGCCTTCCATAGGCTGGAATTTGGAAAAAGAGATGGTGTGAGTATCCAAGAAAAGCATGGGTGTGTTTTCAAGCTTTTTAAATTGAAAGCCCCACATAAATGTTTGAAGAAATACCATGGAGGGTTTCACTGTAGACCTTTCCTATTACGGTCCATCAGAAGGTGCACAGAAGTGACAGATGAAAAAAGAGCATTGTGGTAAACACATTTATTTGTTTCATTTTGCAAATCCATAATCTTATTGTTAGAATTAGCATAATTTTAATTAGGCACAGACAGAAATCAAAAGCTGGCTCCCAACAGTGCCTGTGTGCTTGCAGGGACATGCTATACCTGCTGACTGTCAGGGACTTGCACATGCATATGCTTAGAAATGAACTGTAACAATTTTGCTCCTTTCTTTTTAAAGTCTGACATCCCTGCAACGATATCCAAAACAGAGGCTGAGTTACCCTGAGCCTGGCAGGACATGTCACTGAGATGGATGAAAGCTATCTTGGCCTAGATGAAAAATCCATGATTGATAGCAGGATGAGACTTTTTTATGAACTCTTACACTGATTGCTGATACCAATTCTAACACTCTTTTTCTCTGCTATTTTCCCTATTAGAAAAGCTCTCATTTTCTTCATCTTGTAGGTTTTTTTGGGTTCAGTGTTGCAGAGTTGAGCTTTTTACTTCCATGTAGGCATAAATTGTTGCTGACTGACTGCAGTCACATCTTTAGAGCTCACTTCTGCAACCATGGAAAGAGCTAACAGCTCTGAATACCTGATGTTCACAGGGGGTTAGGTCTAAACTGGTTTTCTAACCCTTTAGGCACAAACATTTGTTGCTAAGAATGTCCCTCTAGTTGAATGATTTCAATCATAGAGTTTGGAGTAGATTTCTCTTTTTTCTTCTTCTTCCCCCCTTTTACTTTTTTTTTTTTGATTGTATAAATACTTGTATGTGTGTGACAAATACTATTGCTGTAAAAAGTGTGACATACAGTCTAGTGTAACTTATCAAATCCAGGCTGTCTGGCAGTCAATTTCCAGCACATTTTGTTTGTCTTGTAAGCTGTGACTGTGACTACAGCCCATATAGTTTTGATTTCTAGATCTCATGACTGACCGCATACAGCTGATACAGTTGCTGTTTGCAGAACTGTCATATTTAGGCAGAGGGTGTCGATCAAACCTTCTTACCCTATAAATATTATCTTGCAAGAGATTAATCAGGGAAATAAAACTGGAATGGACTCAAAAACTGTCTAGATATTGCAAAAGCTCTGTGTTAAAAAAAGCAATAAGAACATATACAATACACCTACACACTCAGACATACATAGACAGGTGGATATACTTATATACTTCAGTATATAAAGATGCACACTTCCATGATCATTGAAAAAAATAACTGTAATATTCATGGATTGCATTCAGTAAATAGCATTCATATTCAAGTAACAGTCTGTCAATTAAGAAACCTATTCCAATACATTTTGCAAAGACATAAAAATTTCACTTGAAAACAAATCCCTCTTTCACTTAAGAAAAATTTTAAAAACTACTTCTCTTTCTGTACCTTTTTTATGCCAAGCCATTTATAATAGAAGGGTACAGTAAGCATCCTAAACTAACAATTGTAGATGACGACATTCTCTTTCATTATCTGGGATAATGAGCAATTTTCATTCCTTGGAAACAAGCAGATTCTACAGCAAGCCTTCAACAAATAAAAAGATGCATAATAGATGCTAGGATCATATAATATTTCTCTTAATTTCAGGCTTTCTTCTGAATGACAAAGTTATACTCTACAGTGAAGATTATTTGGAACAGAAAATAAGATATCTTGAAAGTAAGATCTTTAATTGGATTTTAGAAATACTATTATGCTTTCAAAAATTATACTGCCTTGCATGCACTGCCAGAAGAGGTATTGAAATTCACAGTTCTGAGGGTGAGTATTTGTTCCTTTTTAGCTGACTATAAAAGCATTTCTGACTCGGAAAGAATTCTCACCTGTGCAGTAACAGACATTCTTCCAGCATGGCTCATGAAACTAAACAGTGCCTTTAGCAAGCAAATTTGCCAGAGCAAAGAAAGATTTTTAAAAAAGAAATATTCAAAAAGATACACCAGAAAGTTGCTGGCAAACATTAGCAAGAATTAAATAGAAAATAATTTACTAGAAAAGCATAGATGGAAGCAGCTAGTGTTGACTATTTTTTTAAGGACTCCTACACCCTGTACAAATTGGCCTTAAATGGTGGCTTAGTTAGAGCCAAACTGACAGTCTAAGAACATCAAGATGACAACTCATATTCTGTTACTGCTTTTAGAAGAAGACAGTAACTATTTTTAAGGGGGCACGTTATAGAGACTCTATCTGGTCTGTCTCACAGAGCTGAGAGCTGGTTCATTTCTTCTCTTAGCCCACTTCTGATGCAAGCCCAAATTCGGGAAAGGATTTACAATTCATTTTAAATAGACGAACAGTGAACTTCTGAAGGACATATTTAGTTTCTTTAAAGGAAGGAGAAGGCTAAAGGACTAGGAATGGATTTATCAAAGTAATAAAGAGGTCACATCTGTGCTTCCCTCCACCCTCACACCAACCCCAGATAAACACTTTAGTCCCATCTGAAATCATATGCATAACTCCAGTTGTGCCATTCCCACTTGCATGGATAATGGTGCTGCATGGCGTCTCAGTACTTCTCTGATCTGAGGTACTGGTTCTTTTCTACTTTTTGGTAAAAATTGCAGGATGTGCTTTCTCCCTCCAACTTTGCAGCCACAAGTTGGCATGCAAAAGGACTGAGGCATCAGGTAAATTTCAAGACACATTGTCACCAACAGAACAGACACAATAAAACTCTTTTTCTGCAATTCAGAACATCTGTTTAAATGACATTTGCCCCTTAACTGAATGGCTCAGCAACAGGTGAAGAAATTGTGTCCTCTTGTTCCCAATCACACATGCCCACATTACATACAGTTTGGAGTTTGGTATGCATTGAGCCTGTCCTGTGAGTTTTAATACACTTTGCAGGCTTAAATAATAAAATAGGTAAAAAGAAAAAAGAAGTCATTTCAGAACCAAAGGATAGAAGGCATATTTCATTTTGAAACAGGTGTCATATCAGATAGGGAGGGAGAAAAATGGGTCCAGGAACAGGATCTGCAGAGGGAAAACTCTAATCAAAAAAACCAGCAAAGACTATAAAAGCTATCGGATACACTGCTGCTAGTGCTGACAAAGATAAAATGAGTTGGTATTCCTTTCACATGCATCTTCTTGTTGTTGCACACTTAAAAATCAGTCCCTCATATACCTCTCTTTTGAAACATGATAATTTGTGCAGCAACTGTTTCCAATGGGGTTTTTTTTCCCAAATAAATGCAAGTCTAGGGCATCAGAATGTATGGGAGCTATCCAGACTATAGTACATAATATGTTCTATCAAAGCACAATGGTTTTGACAATTCACTAGGTGTTCAACTATTATTTGAAGTAGATAAAAGCAGTCTAAAGGTGTTTTCTCAAGAAAAGTTCTACCTTCTTGTTTTTCAAATGGTAAACAACACTAATAATGGAGTATTAAAACAAAAAAATATTACAACAATGAAAATATGTACACCTACTTTATACAAATTCAAATGTTACTTGTCATTTAGCTGGAAAACAAATTGCAGTACTCACAAAATATTTTCCATACTGGCATGATGAAGAACCTTCTTTTCAAAGGCCGATGATTACGGTAAGTATTCATTCTGGTGAACCTAGTGTAAAATGCCCTGATTCTTTAGAGAAGCATTAAACAATTAAATAGACTGAGTTTCTTTTGAATTTGAAGAATTAGAAGATAATTTAGGGTTTGTAGCATAGCAGCTGCAAAGCAGGACTATGTAGCATGTAGGCGATAAAATGAAACTCAAAACAGGAAATCTGTGTTTGAAGCCATGGCATTTATTAGTGGCTTACACAGCATTCTGCTAGTCAACACTATCTCCTTAGCTCATGTGAAGTATGTGGAGGATTTCATAACCCAGAGCTCTCTGATTTTATTCTTCATGCCTGCAGGGCTATAATCTTATTGGCATCACAGAGATGTAGTGGGATGGCTCCTATGCCTGGAGCATCAGAAAGAAAGAATTCAGGCTCTTTAGGAAGGACAGGCAGGGGGGCAAGGAGAGGGTGTCACCCTCTACATTAATGACCAGCTGAAGTGCATGAAGGGGGGATGGATGAGAAGACAACCTAGAGCTTACAGGTAAGGATTAAAAGGAGGGCAAATACAAGTGACATTATAGTGGGGGTCTGCTACTGAGTGCTGACCAGGAAGATTGAGTACCTGAGGCCCTCTATAGACATACAAGAGCAGCCTCACATTTACAAGCCCTGGTCTTCATGGGGGAATTCAACTACCCTGACATCTGTTGGAGGGACAACACAGGGTCTCACAGGCAATTCAGGAGGTTCCTAGTAACTTCATTCTCCACGTGACAGAGGAATGGACGAGGAAAGGTGCTATGCTGGACCTTGTTCTCACCACAAGGAGAGGCTGGTGAAGCTCTGGGGCAGGCTTGGCCACAGTGACCATGAAATAGTGCCATTTGAGATCCTTTGGACTGTGAGGAGGGTGCACAGCAAGCTCACTACCCTGGATTTCAGGAGAGCAGACTTTGGTCTCTTCAGGGATCTGCTTGGTAGGGTACCAGGAAATAAATCCCTGGAGCAAAGAGAGGCCCCAGAAAGCTGGTTAACATTCAATGATTGCCTCCTCCAAGCTCAGGGGCAATGCATCCCAGTGAAGAGGAAGTAAGGCCAGGAAGAAAGAACCAGGAGGTCTTCATGGATGAACAAGAACCTTGTCAACAAATTCAAACACAAAAAAGAAGCCTACGGAGGATGGAAGCAAGTACAGGTAGCCTAAGAGGAACAGAGAAATTTTCTGAGCCAGAGATCACATCAGAAAACTAAAGCCCTGAGAGAATTAAATCTGGCCAAGGACATCAAGAGCAACAAGCAAAGCTTCTACAGATATATCGGTGATAAAAGAAAGATTAGGGAAAATGTCCCTCTCCAGAAGGAAATGGGAAACCTGGTTACCAGGAGCCTGCAGAAGTCTGACATACCCTATTATTCTTTTGCCTCAGTCTTCACTGGCAAATACTCCAGCCACACTGCCCAAGTTGAGAAGACAGAAGCTGTGACTGTGATAATGAAGAACTGCCAGCTGTAGGAGATCAGGTTCAAGAACATCTAAGGAACCTGAAGATGCACAGTATGACCAGCAGGTCAAGAGAAGTGATTCTCTCCCCCTATTCTGCTCTTGTGAGACCCCATCTCAAGTACGGTATACAGCTCAGGGTCCCCAACATAAGAAGGATGTGGACCTGTTGGAGCTATGGAGATGGTTAGAGGACTAAAGCATCTCTCCTCCAAAAAGAGTCTGAGAGAGCTGGGGCTGTTCAGCCTGGAAAAGAGAAGATTATGGGGAGACCTTACAGGAAAGTTGTGGATGCTCCATCCTGTTTAAGGCCAGTTTGGAGGGGACTCTGAGCAACCTCGTCTAGCGGAAGGTGTCCCTGCCCATGGCAGGGCAGAGGGGCTGAAATTAGATATCTTTAAGAACCCTTCTAACTCAAAGCATTCTATGTTTTTATGATTCTATGGGAAGTGACTGGTTTTATTTAATTAAATCATTCCAAATCTTTCAGCTGCTGCCATAGTTCAGCTCTGTTCTTTATGCACCAGGTAAGACATTGTCTTCACATCTAGACTAACATCTAAAGGGAATAGGTATCAAACTGCATGACTGAAAGCAGTACTAATCATTTATGCATACTGTTTGGAAACAATTCTCAGGTTTAAAAAGTGCCTTTCAAATAAATATAGACCAAGGAAATGTAATCATCGAAAATTACTTAGACATCACCCTCTTCAAAAAGAACAAATTACAATCACGACATGTAATAGCTCTTGAACAACATTCACATCCCTGTCAGGGGTTTTAAAAGATTGACAAAATGGGATGTGGATATTAATATTTTTTTTCCTAAAAAAATACACATACATGATAACAGTTTCCTGGCAAGCTGAACTTCACAGGTTTTGTCATTTTTACAGCCTGTCTTGATTTATAGGAAGTGTTACTTTCAGTATGCAAGCTACAGTGCAAGGGGAACTGCTGTCTCTGGCCATGCACAACTGACCCAGTTCTTTATATGTGGAGATTAAAAGCAAAGACTCTGGAAAATCTAATATCGTCTCTCACATCAGGGTTCTGAAAGCTTCACAGCACTCCCAGGTTACAATCCAAGAAAGAAAAATCTCTTCCCTTGGATAAATCTTTTCTTTTGGTATCTGCTAAAACAAGACTGAGACCACTTTTGGAGGTTGTTTCCTTCATTCTTTACCCCAAGGCTGAAGCCCTGGGTTTACCCAAGGAGCCCTCTGGCAAGCAACTTGGGAAGAAAAGGAACTGTGGGAAATCCTCTCCTCCTTCTTGGAAACCCCACACACAAAACTACCCCACAGATCAGAGGATGAAAGACTGTGGTCCTCTCTTCTGCCACATGAGTGTGTCCCAAAAATCATACAATTAGTATCAGAACTGGCTGGTTCCCCCTCCACAGCTTCAGGCAGCATGGAAGCCAGGCCACCGACTGCCATGGTCTTGCTTCACGCACAGCCTTGCTTGTCTTTTCTGTTTGTTTGTCAGTTTTTCCCCAGTACGAGGGGCAGGCCTGAGATGACAGAAAATCATGAAAGGAGCCATACTTGGGGTTCACCTCTCCTACTACCACTGCCTCAGCTTCTGCTCTTCACACTGGATCCCTGTGAGAAGGGGAAGAGATAGAGAAAAACAGGAGTATTTAGTACGTCTTTGATGCACTGTCCTTTGTTACAAAGCAGCTTTTTGCTTGTAAATATGGATAAAATATCAGCATAGTGTTTCTCTCCACAGTGGTGGCCACTGCTCCAGACCCAGACACATCCCCCTCCCATTTCAGACTGAAATCCGTATTCACTGTAGTGAAGGTCACAATAATAACAATGGATATATTTCTCATGACTCTCTTTTCAAAGCACAGGGAATGAATGAAATCCCCCATCTGTTGCTTTATATCCTGCTGCTTTAATCCTCTGAATCACTAGCAGTGAGAAAGAAAGCACTGGACATGCGAGAGAGCTATCCCATCTCCTTTCTGCCACACCGCCACAGCTGCAAGAAGAAAAGCCACTCAAGCTCAGAAAGAAGGTGGTAGTTACAGAGCAGTCTCTGTGAGGAGTTCTCAGCTCTAGAAAGGACTCACTGGTCTGAAATAGCCTGGGACTGTTGATCTCTAGAGTGTGCTACAAGAAGATTCCCTCCACTCATATCAGTGATGACTATGACATCTTCAGAATAAGAATTTGTGCCAGCTCTGTAACAAGTGAGGGGAGAGTGTAGTTGCCTGCTCTAAGTGTTGACAGCAAATTACCAGGTTTTTTACTTTGTTTTTAGTATTTTGTATTGAAAGAACACTTGTGTACATCCCAAAAAGATGACATATATGTGTAGACAAGTGGTGACAATTGTTTTGGTCTTCCCTTGGTTTTCCCCTGTCTTCCTCCTGCAATGTAGCTTACTTTTCAGTTGTTTCTTGCTGGCATTGCACAATAGGCTCATAATTCCCTTGCACCAGTATATCTGCAACCCAGACACCACCTGTAGCCATAATGCTCTCAGCTCAGCTTTAGCCTTTAGGCAGTAGCAGCTTTTTTCTCTTTAGTAGGGCTGGAAACAGGTGTCCTTTGTTTGTGTTCATTTTGCTTTAGTGTGGAGCCTGAGCTACAGGGAGGGACATGAAGGCAGGGGATGGAAGGGTGATTTAGAAGTGAAGCTGTTAAAAGGGAGACTAGTGTCTCCTCTCAGTCCCAGGTGGATTTCCTTTTGTTTAGTCTAACAGAAGAGAATCATATTTCCTGCTTTGCATGCACAAACAAAAACATAAGAAAACGAAGCCTCTCAACAAAATGTTGAGAGCTGTGGGCTTAGAGGAAAAAAATGAAAAAGGAACAAAACAGCCCCCTCACAATCCCAGCTTCCTTGGATGTCACAAAGCATCATAAACAAAGTTCTACAGCTAATATAGTGCTGATACACAGAGATACACAGTACTGCCCATAAAATTAGTCATGTGTTACTGCACAAAATGGTGTGTTCCATAAGAGCTGCCTATTTAGAAAGCTTGATCAAGAACATTAAATATGAAAATAAGGAAAAAACATTTAACATTGTTGAAAAGTAATTAAAAATATATTTCACCATATGCTTCTCTGCCATTACTTCATTTCAGCAAAACAAATGCCTGGAGCATTTATTATCCCCCATCATTTTTTAAAGAGGCCTAATGTTCCCACTTGGCACAGCAGACATGCAGATAAAATGAATCAACCCTGAAATGAATTGTGTGAAATGCATTTGTCTGAATTCAAAAAGCTTCCCTGTAGCCAATAAATGCACAAGTACTTCCAATCTTTCAAAATACATATCTCTGAAAAATAACTCGTTTTTTGCTGGTTATACACTGTGTAATCTTTAACAAAGGCTAAAATGCCATTAGCTGTATTACGGCTCTTAGGGCTCTGATTCAGTTGCAGTTGGTGCTAGAAAGTTCAGGTTGCTAACAAAGCTCCCAAACAGCCTTGGTGTTAAAAAAGTAAAACAAAATTAAAAAATAAATAAATAAATAAAGTGCAATAATGCATCAAAAAGCTTTCAAAGCACAACTAAACTCTCAAGACTGAGACTCGAGACATGGTGCAATTATGCTGTTTCCTGCACTGTAATGCCAGGAGTAAATTTGACCACAAGGATGGATTATAAGCAATTTTATTTTAATTCATGGTGGACAGAAGAAAAAGTGACCTTCTTTTATAAGTGATAATCCAAAGAGCAGTAGTTTCCAGTGCTCCATTCTGAGATTTATTTTTAAAAGTGATGTATCACTGACCGGTTAAGGTAGGGAGGGTGTGTTTGGGGTGGGGATGGGGAGGGTGTGGCGGCCAATATTATTCTTTGGAAGAATCATGAATTAATAAAAAGGCAACCTAACAGGGGAAAAAAAAAGGCCCTCGTTTGTGTTAGGTGATAAGAACAACCATAATTAATGAAAATAATATATAAACACAGCTGGATAAAGATGTTCATGCTGTGTAGTTGATGTGATAGTTTATTCATTACTGGCACTGAAACATGGTACATGTGCCATTTCTTTTTGACTTTACACCGGCTCCTTTTGAGCATGTGAAACTTGACCTACCAGTCTGTATAACAAAGCTCTGCCATGCAAAACAACTCACTGGCACTGAACTGGCACATAACTGCGAGATGAGTGACCTTAGACAGAGATCAAACACAGCAGATTCTTCCTGGGTGACCGGAGACAAGGAATGCATTGGAAGTGATGTGAGAAAACCCTACAATGTCCTAAAATGGTCAGTAATAGTCCCTCCCTTTCTGGGAGCAATGCGGGGAGACAGAAGAGGAGGAAAGAGTATTTTACATTAATCAAAAAGATCGGGCTTTTTCTATTGCTTCATAGAAGGAGGCACAGAGGAAAGTGTGGTAGGAATCAAGGAAATGTGGATATAGGATTTGGGTCTCTTACTAGAAGCAGCAAAAGCAAACTTTGCCACAGTACCACAAAGTCCACAGTATGCTTTTGTTTTTTTCCCTTCTTCTATTCCACCCCAGAATGTAATTTCAGTTCAAACTCCACATTCTGTTCTCATCTGAAAAAAAATAAAAATGTAAGTGCAGCACTGGCTTCAAATGACATCTGCAAATGGAAAAACTGGATTGAAATGTTTCTCCTGTAAACCACAATGGGGCTTGGTAGCCCAGAAACTCTGGAAATCTCAAGTGAATGATTATTATTCACTGCTGACCACCATTAAAAAAACGTCTGACATTGGCAGATCAGGAAAAATGTCTAAATATTATCAGATGCATAGTAAACCCATGATAGCTAACAGAACTGTGTGAATTTCAGTGGATGCAAATTTTTTTTTTTATGGTTCCAAATGACAGAAGCTGGCTCTTCCACTCAAGCTCTACAGATGTGTTTGTTCAACTCTGGAAATTCATTTTTAAGTAACACTTTTTCAGGCAAGAGCACAACACTGATGCAGAGAGCAGAGGTGGTAAAGCTGGGGAACGTAACAGATTTCCACCTTTACCAATGGGATCAAAGGCCTATGCTGATGAATGAATGCCATCAATACAGCAATGAGCATAAGGGTCATTTGCCCTTTACAGAAGAAAATAATATTAGTCTGAATGAGCTTCTTTAGCACTTTTAGTTCATGATTTGATCTACTCTTAAAAGTTTATTTAGCATTACTGAGCAGAACAGAGGTGTGAAAAGAAATCACACTTTAAACCAGAATATGCAGACATAGCTCCTCAAAGAACAGATTTTATTCTGCACCAAAAGACGAACAGTTTTCTAATGGAAGCTGTATTTCCACTTCAGAAACATGTTGGTATGAGTGGGCACAGATGTATAGGTAGACCATTGTAGGTGCAGACAATCCCTGTAAAACAAATTAAGTATTTAAGTACAGAGTCTAAGACATTTACTGAATGTTAATGTGAGGTCTCCAAATGAAAGTTCTTAAATGCTGCAAGATTAATGACTGATAAAAATAGAATATTTGGCTAGTTCAGTTAGCTGAAATATCTTTTGTGATTTTGTTGTCTAAAATCATCTATAATCTTCTAAAGACTCAGTATGGTGGTTTTGTAGTACCAAGCTAAAAAGCAGAGGGAGGAGAAATGCCAATAACATAGCACGGCGACTCCCGAGATTAGCTGTATATGCCTATCAGAGGTGTCTCCTACATACGAACCTGGGATATATGTCCCAAGGGCCTCTCAGCCTCCAGGTCCCTGCTATGAATTAGTACAAAACAGCATCATAATGTTGCTGTATCTATTCCAGTTACTGTGCATATTGTAGATATTAATGCAAGATGTGTTTTAATTAACTAGCATTTTTAGCCACTCAGAATGACTGAGGCTCACTTTTCACTAGCAAGGATCTGTATCATGTTAAGTATAAATTAGCTCTATTTTGAGCTCAGAAGTCGTGCATAAGACTGTTGCTGTCCTGATTAAGAAAAAAAAAAAAAAAGAAAAAAAAAACATTTCTGCCAGAAAAAGAAAGAATAAATAAGTGTCATCTCCTGACAAACATAAAAGCAGAGGAGGAAACACATATGTGATTTGGAAACAGGATTACTCATAGATTCAGAAGTAATAAATCCAATTACCTTGCTTGATTCATCAATAAATGTGAAAGTAGTATTTGTTTTATTATCAAATTAAGTTATTCTGTGGAAGTAATCCACTTAAAATAATTGTTTCCTAGCATCAAGGAAAGTAATCAGTAAAAAGGAACATAAAATGTCTTTCTACTACTTTCTGTAAAAGGCTTTTTCACATTTTTTTTGAGCACCAGATTATTCTATTATAAACAGTGGCAGAGAAATTCAAGGAATCCAGATAAGTAAATGCTGCTTTTATAACATCTTTCACTCCAACTACTTGGCACAGTGGTTTAAAAGCAAAAGTTCTCACACCCTAGATTTGGAATTAAATGGTCTTTTGGGAACTCCGCAAGTCAGCTACTGTTGAATTTTCTGTCCTCAGTGAAGCAATGTTGGTGACACCTTTGACTGCTAAGGCTGAAGTATTCTTAAGAGCATCTGATGCTCACAGGACACTACTCTCTGTGTGCAGAGTACAAAAATACTGGGAACACTGGTTCACCAGTATTGACACAAGAAATACAGGTTCACCTATCTCACCATTAATAGTTTCAGTAGAGACAGAGGAAGATGAAAAAGCCTACAACAAGCAGTCCATTGTGGCTAAAATGTGTTCCTGCAATTTTATGACTTATGTGAGTGGAATTTGCAAATGTAATATATGGAGTAAAACAGGGAGGAAAAATAATTAAAATCCTAATCTTTTTTTTTCTGTCTCCTTTCTGCAAGGCAGCCATATAGTCTACTGTTTTTGAGCTCTCAGACAGTAAGGCATCTAGAATACTGTCTCATATTTAGTTTGGTATGCCAAAGAATTAAACATCCCCCTGCTTTTTGAAAAGGAAATCATAAATCCCATCAATGCAGACAAGGCTTTTATTTGCCATCAAAAATCTGATTCATCTCATGCAGAGTGAGATCCAAAACTTGGATTAGAGAGATTACGTGGCAGTGTTCACTCTGTTCTAGTAAGACTGAAAGTGTTTTCATCCATCTGCTAGCGGAGCCTTCACTGTGTTTCTTTGGGAAGAGGTGAACCGACTTACATTGCCATGCTAGACATGCCAGCATAGAGTTTAAGACAAAGCTGTGACTCACTGATGATAATTTTTAAATAAGAATTTACTAACTTTGGACGAGTCACAGTCTGAAGCAGCCTTCTGATAATGTAACCATCAAGCAAATGATTGATTCTAAACTGGAACTAAAAGTATTGCTTTATGTCATTGTCCATGGAAAGCACCATCGTGTGAGAACCTGGTTCCATGATCCAGAGATTCCTTTCCCCCCTGTATCCTATGCTCCTAAATCGCTAGGAGCTGCAGCATTGTACCAGACCACAGTTCTCTAATGAAAGCAGCCACTAACCTTTCAGATATGTAGGCTATTCAGCTTTATATTATTGCATATATTCAAGCTAGAGTCTAGCCTAATAATGGATGAGCTACAGAATTCTTTGGAGTTAATTATTTCAGCACAGCAATCTATTTCTGGATGTCACTAATACTAATGTGGAGGTTGTATGTACTTATCTAGGACCATATTTTTAGCTGGCAGAGACCCATCTGAAGGCATAGTTGGCTGTCTAGAGTTAGAACAAAATGTCAAACCAACCAATATCTAAAAATATTAATATAATTGCATGCTGAAAACTGATAACTATGTAAGTAAATACAAATGGATGTCAGTTTCAATTTGTGGAATACATTACTTTATTTTTGCTTGTAATAGGCATCAATCATTTTATTTTTTTAAGATTTAATATCGAAATATATTTACTCCAGTGAAATATTTTTGTTTAACTTTAAACACATGATGAAATAATGCATTTCTAATGTATATATCCCACAAAAAAAACCACAAACCCAGCAACCTAACTCATTTACATATTTACAAAACATTCATATATCCTTTAAAATAATAATTATATCTAAAAATACTAAATTCAAAATTCTCATTAAATACGCAGGTGTTAGCACGATGATCAGAATTATAACTACATTCTGCTTTTGAAATAGTTTAATCCAGCAGTTTCATTTAATGATATTAATTCTCAAATTAAATTGCTGTACTGGCAATTTTGGGGAACCTGAACTCAGCGGACAACAGTTTAGATCATAATAACTGATGATGTACCAGAACAAAAATCTAGGATAGTCTATCGGAGAAAAAACCAGCAGTGATCAAAATAAATTAATAGAGAACAAAACTCATAGATATAAATTAAATCAAGTACCTTTAGGCTCCTCTGAAGTCTGAAGCATAATACTACAGGCTAGTTTCAGGGAGAAAAATCAGAGAAGGAATTCTGCAGTGATTCTAAATAAAGTATACTGTGAGAACAAGGATTAACTGCAGTGCATTACATGAAAAGTTGCTCTATTTTTGTCATCTGGATTCTATGACTCCATAGTTTTCAGTTCCACTATTTGGGGTATTTCAGCATTTGGGGTATTTTTTTCCTCCTCTTTGCCACACACACATGATTTTTCACTGAGAATTCATCTGAATAACAGATCAAAAGCACTTCTGGAGTGTGAAGACACCAAGACCATATGACCAGAGGGAGCATTTTACCTAGTAAAATTCTGAATTCTGAAATCTACCATTATTTCCTCATGTGAAGTCCTTGGCTCTTAATCTTTAAGTTGTGTCATGGACACAATTCAGTGCTGAGGAGACTATCAATAAGAAACTGAAACTAGAGTGGAGACTTGGCTTCCTTAACATTTGAGGGCTTGGGCTGGATGCATCTGTGCTAAGGGAGTTAGAATCTGTAGTCCTAGATCCTGTGTGCCTCACTTGCAGGGGAACTCCAAACTGGGGAACGACCCAGACTGTTCTGCAACTTTGCTATTCCCTTATTTTCTAAAAAGAACAGGAAATATCCTTGTGACTGAGGTGGGCACCATTGTGTGTTGCAGTTTGTGTTCAGGGAAGGAAACCAAGAGACAAAAAGCCAAAGGCAGAACCTCTGTGACAGGGCAAACTTTGAACCAAATAATTAGAAGTGCTTTGAGCAGAAAAATCTAGCCCCTTTCCACCACATTATTAAAATCTGGAATCCCCTACAAAGGTTAATAATGCATTTATTAATATTTCCATTACTTGGAGTTCTGCTAAGTCACTCTTATTCCACATATATAGCCAAATCCAAACCGGGTGTGTGATCTTAAGAGGTACTTGGGCTTCCCCAGCTTTAGCTATTTATTTCACTGAACTAGGCAGAATAGAGCAGCTGTGAAATAAAATATCAGATTTATGTTTAAAAGGAGAGAAACTATCAAGGCAGACTCAAAATGCACAACATTTTTATTAAACAGCAGTTTACAAAACCCTGGGTGATATATCAAGTAATGAGTTTTGTTGCCAAAGGTTAAATTCTGGGTGCATTCATCAGTTCAGACTTCATTATTTCTGGAGTAGTTTGTGGAACAGACAAAAATCTGCCATCGCAGTCTGAACGTGGCCCCCCATGAAAGTAGAACTCATGCCCAGAAGACATCAGAAATCTTAGAACCTCAGTGCTTTCAGAAACCAAAATGGAAGTTGTCTTTTACACTCAATCTTTCCTCAGAAACTCACATAGAGCAATTTTATTTTTCCACCAGCATGGAAAGAAGATAGTCACAGAGATCCCTTTCTGTCTATGATGAACAGCTGTAGGTCTACAGATTTTGGGTTTAATTTGGTAGAGCACAGCCATTGTATCCTCTCTGTTAAAAGGTGGTGAGCTGGGGTTTGATGTGCTGTTGTTAAGTGGCATAGCTCCATTTGCACTTCTTGGAGGTCTGGACTGGTGTCTCTGTCTGGGTTTGTCCTTTTGCTAGCTGAGCTCAGTGAACTTAGGTTCATGCAGAGAGCACAGGCTTTGAAGTTATCAGAGGCAGGTGTCAATGTTATCATCAATAGCACTTCTGACACCTGACTTCAACCAGGATTCTAACTGCATTTTTGCCAATACACAATCCTTTAACTTCCTCTAACTTAGCATAATTGCATTACAAGAATTTCAATGAGTTCTTTGAACCAAGGTACAATTAACATCCTTTCAAAGGACGTTCTCACCCAGAGTTTACCCTAGGTAAACTTCCTTTCTGAAAAAAAGTCTGTTTAAGTGTAAATCAGCTTCTTCACTTCTGCAAATTGTTTCCAGTCTCTTCTCAAATACACTTTCACACCAAAAATGATGTGCAAGGCTTTGCATGTTATAAGGTACATTTTCAGCTAGAAAGCAGACAAACAATGAAGTTAATTTTAAAGATGTAGTTGATTATCAGAAAATGAGTCTCTGCTGTAGATTACTAGACCACGGATTCAGGTAAAAGCTACTGATAATGGATTGCTAGGTAAAAGATATCAGTGGTCTTACACTTTTAATCTAATTTTTAAAGTGTCTTGCAAACTTTGGCTGATTAGAAACTGAATGGCAGCTGTAGGAGATAGATGAAAACCAGCCTGAACAAAGCAAAGACCATGGACAGGTAAAGAGGAAACCTCAGCCTCCAGAGCTGTCATTTTAACACCTCTACATAGCACTAAAATGCATGTTTAGAAAAATCCAAGTGTCTTAATCACTACATGTGTCATTTAGGATATCATCTGACATTGCCTAATCATGCACATCCTCTTCACTTCCTTAAGCCAGGCACTGCTACTGAATGGGAAAAGATAAGAACCCTGTTCTAAAAAGATTTTAAAATGACAATGTTTAATTTCATCACTATTTTTAGGAAAGAAAAACCTTTGCAAGCCTTTTAAATAAGAATCCGTGGCCCTGTGGTAACAGGCAGGCAAGTGTAGGTGAAGGTACTGTGCTATAAGAAGCTTTGAAATGTCATAACAAATTCTTTCCTTTCCTTTGCATCTAATCATGTTGCACTCAAGCCATGTAATTTCCAGAGGCAGCCCATTCGTGTGCTGTGAACATTTATGAGTTTATACATCATAAACTATTTGTTAGAATTTGGATAGAAAAGTAAGAGCTTTAATGGTGAAGTTGTATCTCATTTTTCTAAACACACACAAAAGGGCTTGAACTACTGCCTCTTTTTTTGCCTTGGATTATCGAGGATTAACTTAATGATTTCTGTGGAAAAAAAAGCATCATAAAAGGAAAGAGATAGGGAGAAGATAGTTTTGGTCCTATTTAAACAAAAGAAATCAAAGCTAATAGCTAAGTAGATGTGATGAAATTGCAATTTCCGCAGCTTATAAGTTCGGTTCAGGTTGAGTTTGTTCTGAGCCAAATGTTCAGTCTTTAGATGTCTTTATGTTGGAGATCTAATAAGCTTCATCTCTTTTCCTGAAATATCTGATGCTATGACTAAAATACAATCTCCTTCATCACAGGATTTTTGGTCAGGAAAACATTATTCACAGTTAACACACTTGGCTCCCTCAAAATATCACGTAACTGTCATGACAGGGCCACACATTTATACCTGGACAGCAAGGGAAGTTGGGTATCGCTGGATAATCCATTTTAGAGTTCAGGACCTGGAATGAGAAATCTTAATGATGTTTCAACTTCTGGGTTTAGTAGTTTATGCTACATATCTTGATATTTTTTGTTTAAGTCCAAAGCAGTGAAAATGCTTATAAAGTTCATCCTACATCTGGCAAATACATGGTGGAGAAGATCTAAATCTGTGTTCTGGAACTACTACTTTCAAAATGCAGTCAAAGGAGGATTTAATCAAGTAGAGTTAATAAATTCGCGAAGCCCTTATGATCACTATGGTCATGCTTTTAGAAAAGATCACAAATCTCAAAGACAGCTGCTCTCAAAAAAAATCAGAAAAAACTAATAAAGCAGAATAACCTTAAGCTCCTAGAAACTTGTTCCTTGCTGTGCTAGTCCAGATTGTGTCTGTGGTGAGGAGATAAAAAGCACTGGATTCACACTGCTCCGAAATTGAAGGAGAGCAGGGGTGAATCAGGCCATTAAATTTGTAATCAGATCTGTTGATTGTCCGTAGTGTTTTTAGTTCTGCTTTGTTTTAAAATAACTCAGATTTTACTTTAAAAAGAGAGCATATAACTCAAACACCCTCACAGCCCTGAAGAGCTGTTTGAAAAAGTTGACTTTTCACATGGTCAGATAATTTCTTACAAATTTGTATTCAAATTAATTGATTACAAAATCCATAGGGGAACAGTTGTGGGAGAGACTTCAACCAGTAAGTATGTCTTTTCCACTGAGATCAAGGTGTTCTAACTTGTTGCATTGGGGGTTTTTTTGGTTCGACTTTTTTTGGTTTTGTTTATTTGTTTTTCACTTCTGCTGTCAGATCACACCTGCGGGTGCTTCCTTCCTTCCCCAAACAAACAAAAAATAAAATAAAAAACCAAACAACTATCCTTTCTCAGAATTTATTTAGTCACTAGGTTCGAATTTTCAAATTAAAGAGAATGTATTGTTCATGCAAAAACAAATGTGTTCATTTACCTTTGCTCATGCTTCTTTTCATACTCATTTCTTTGTCACACAGACATTTAAAATAATAGTTATACATAGATATGTTTGCATATGCATACATGCATGAATTCAGATACTAAGTTAAAAAGTTTTTCTCTTTACATATGTGACTTATTTTGGCATAATTGCCCAAATAAACATCAATAACAAAGAAGTTAGCAAGTCCTTGTTGGGAATAACCTTAAACAACACTGCTTTAATCATTTGGCGATCAACCTTGGATCGGAGACAGGGAACATTATGTATTTCCCCCACAGCTATGTAGTCATTTGTCATGTACATTATGAGTATATGGAAAGGACATTCTTTAAACAAAGGCAGCAAGAAATAAAGTCATCTTCAATCACTGTCATGAATATTCTGTTTAATTGCTGGTGGCTTTTATTTCACTGCATTGCAATGCCCAGTGTGCTGTCTTGCAGCCAGGCTTTGCAACAGATCAAAAGCTACAGTGGACTCTTACCCTTCTCTAGAGGCCCAGAAATGAAAGCAGAACCTGCCAGTTCAGACCACTATCTGCTGTGGGATGATGATGGTGCTGCAGGAGGAAACAGATTTCTCCCTGAGAAGGCAGAAGACAAATACCCTTTCCGCTCACTCTCCCTTGATCGAAATGACACATTGCTACATCTTCTTCTTGTACATGACTTTTACAATCACAGCTCATTATCCTTGACCTGTCCTCAAGGCTGTACATTCTGCCTAAAATAAAAGCTGAATAGACTTTTTGACTGCCCTGTTCCCACAGAAAACTTCTGTTTGTCCTGTCAGAAGCCATATATTTTTTTAAAAATACCTACATTGACAACCCCAAGAGACCTTGGCTGTATCAGCAGAATTCTTATCTTTTAACATAAATACCCCCACCAAAAAGAAGTGACTATATCACCCATAACTGCATCTGCTCTTCTCCTCTGTTTGACATCCAAAAGAGGAGATCCAAATAGAGTGTGTGGCTGGTTGTCCATGGAGAAAATTTAATGTAATGTAATTCATTCCTAATGAGGAAAACAGACAATTCTGGAGGGAATCCAAACTAGAGGAAGCAGGAAAGACCATGCTGATGTTGGTTGCCACATGCTATAGTCTTCCCATTTTAGAAAACTCCACATTCCTTTGAAGTGCCCACAGAAATAGCTGTGGGTTTGTGGGTTGGTCCTTGTTAAATGTTAACTACTTAATGCCATAGAGCAGGATCTCTCATCAGAGCCTGTCATCTATTTGAAGAAAATACTGCAAAAGAAGCAGGGTAAGTATTGAAAAGCTGTCTGTCCAAAACTTAGTGAACATAAATAATGTATTTCTTCCTGCCCTCAGTCTGCTTTAACACAGCAGCAGAATAGTAGCCTTGCCATTGCTGCTGAGTGCAGCTAATGGTCTTTTTTGTCTAAATTACAGTTGGTCCCTCTAAAAGTGCATTTCCTGCCAAGTGTGGTTTCACAAAACGCTGAGTCAGAGGAGATGGCGGAGGGACCAACAGCAGCAACAGGGGCTGGCAACCCGCCCATAACATTAAAGGCACTTTTAAAGGAAGGTTAGGAAAAAATAATGTTTCTGGGCCAAAGGAGAAAAACTGGAAGGCAAATAAACTGTAAGGAAGGGTAAGTTACAGTGTATTATTTCCCAGAAGGGAATATCATACTATAGTGGCTTGATGACATATAGAGTAATGACTTAATATTTAGGAGTAGATTCCTTAAAATATTCATGTGCTTCCTATTGGACTAGGGGCTCACATGTAGTCAGGTCACCATACATCAGCACAGTGGTCTGCCCCAGGAAACTCGAGGCAATTTGCCCTAGTTCAGCTTTCCAGAAGAGAGACTTAAGTAAGCCAGCTCACTCTATATTTGCCTGAGGACATGCACATTTGCAGCTATTGTGCTTCAATTGATAAGCTGTGCCTTGTTAATTCACACCAGTATCCAGTGCACAGGAAGTCTGAATGCTCATGAGGGTGTTAGCGAGCTTTCTGACTTCCTGCTGGGGTAAGAGTTTTGCCACCTCACCTACCTGAGCTTGCTCTCAGCACTACCAGCCAGTGACCATCTCTGAAAGACAGAAGTTGACAGGTCCGAGCAGCCAGCAATGACAGTGATGAGAAGAGAAGAAATATCATTTGTTTTTTGTATTTCATGTCTGAAAATGGGAACAGGAAAAAAATAAAGTGAGATGGTATTAAAAGCAGTTTAAGCAACTTTGAATTTCTGTGGCCACTGTTCCCTGCTTCCTGTCACACTCACTGTTATGTCTGCACATCCTAAGTGGGAGGACTACATGAAGGATCTCATGCATTTGAAAATTAACTCCCACCAAAACTTCTTCTTTTCCTCCCAGAAGAGTAATTTAGCTCTATGTACAAACTCTGGGGTCAGTGTAACAAAGAGGACAAGAACAAGAGGCTGCAGGGCTGTTTCAGTCAACACAACAATGGAAAAATGTCCGTGTAACCACAATCACCTTCTGAATTTTCAATGTCTTTTCCTGCTCCAAGCTCTAATTCCAGCCACCTGGGATCTGATCTTGTTTCCTCTTAAATAAACTGTAGATTTGCCATTAACCTTGATAGGAGTTAGATTGATTCCTATATGTAAAGGATATGATTTTCCACATTTTTTCCAGGGTAGCATGAAGGAGTATACTGGCATTACTTAGTCCAGTCCTCTGCACTGTCTGCTCTGTAGCAGGCACTTGGTCCCCAAGGAATCAGAGACCAGACCCCACAAGCCCGCCCATATCCCACAGAAAGGCTCCCAACCCCACAGCATGGGAGAGCAAGGATTTAGCAAACTGCAGCTGGTACCACAGAAGGAAACATTACTGTTCTGCAATACGGCCCTTTCATTAAGGAAGGTGTGTCGCGTGTGCAGGGTGGATTCCCGCAGCAGCTGCTACCAAGTGAGGGTTGCTCTGCTCTGCCCAAATCCCTCCACAAAAAAGGGCCATAGAAGGAAAGGAAAGGCCACATCAGCAATAACCAGAAGTAGCCTTCAGTTACACTGAAACCTCGTGTAGGCTACCAAGTTCAAAGTGGATAAACACGAGCTTGCTTGCAGCTTTGACATGGGCAGAAAGCTGTGGCCAAGAGGACTGGAGCCTGGCTTAACCCTGCAGTCTAACATAACTGCTGAGCAAGTTACTTGCCCAGAACAATGAAGAGGTTCAAGTGCCCCAAATTGGTGCTTTTTATCTCAGTAAAGAAAATAACCACAGCAAGGCTTTCTTTTTCACCCTGGACACTGTTGCCTCCTGACCTGTTTCTCACCTTTGACAGGATTTAGAGGTTTCAAACACAGTCTGCTCTTTCTCTTTTTTTTCTCTTTTTTTTTCTCTTTTTTTTTTTCTCTCCTTGCTCATACTTTAAAATGATTGTTGATGCAGACAAGCAATACAAAGGGGAAATGGACCTCCTTATGTTCCCTTATAACCTCAAACTTTATGTGTGGAAAAGAATCAACAACACCAACCTGAAGAGGTACTTTGAGAAGCCACTAATGGATTGGTACAATGAAGGTGTTCAGCTCTGATGATGATGGGTTCCTTATGGAGCCAGTTTTACAAAGAAATAATAAGAAGAATAATTTATGTAACTGTTTTCCGTATCATACCTTTTATTTCAGAGTTGTTAGGGTTTGATTGGGCTGGTTTTTTTCAGCAGATATATTTGTCGCATTTAGCTGACTCTTGGCCCAGATTTTTACTTGTAAGAAATGTCACAATCTAAGAGCCTAAATTTATTCATGCTTGGTTTATTTATTTTCTCTAAGGAAACATTTTGCATATCAATGAAAAATACTAGAGTGTTTTCCTCAAACCATTTATTAGGGTAACTGTTAAGGAAGGCTGCCCACAGTGTGCTGAGGAAGCAAATGATACAGACATCCTTGGGCATTCAAATATCAGGCTGGACATTTGTGTACTGCAGGAGCAACCTGTGTGCTTTCTGCTGATGGCTCAGTTCTATTTTACATGTACTGTGTATTACTATATTTTATTGTTGTTCATAGAAGCTCACTTATACATTCCCTTTCATTTTTTAATATTTTTCCAGATGAAAATCTGCCCAAAGCATTTTATGTACTGATAGATGTTCTCCTCTTCTTTTGCTTCAAGTTTTTATTTTAGTTTTTCCTAAGAAAACGAGACAAAACTGATAAGATGGGGTATATAAGGACAAGAGAATTGCAAACATCTAGAGAAAGAAATGGGACTATTTCTCAAGAAGGCAATGTAAGTTTGTACAAACACCAACCAAAGTTGCCTGGAATGCACAGAGAGTCCCTCCAAGATGTAGCTGCTTACTAAGCTACTTTCTCTGCTGCTAGCTTGTTTACTTCTCTTGCATGTGCATTTTCAAGCATTCTTCCAGATGTCTTCCTCATGGCCTATCACCATAGAAAGGTAACAAAGTTCAGGGTCTCCAAAGTGAACAGGCAGATTTGTGCTGCTTCACAGTTGTCAATTTTGTTTGGATTGTGTTTTCCTTTTCTGTCCAATTTTCTGCCTGTAGCTGTTGAAACAGTTCAGAGGAGCTGACAACTCTATGCTCCTCTGCTAACAGAGGGCAACTGGTAAGAGGAAAACACCTACTTTTCTACTTCCAAGACTGGAAGGCATATTGATAAACATGCAGCGCACTGCTACAGAAATCAGTAACAAATGAACTTTAAATCTCTGCTGTCTTGCTTTATCTAGAAGTGTTAAGGAAGTAGCAATATGAGACCTGGCCTATGCAGGGACACTTGGAAAAGTTATGGCCTGCTAATAGCCAATTTAACAGGTTAAATGAGCATAAATAAATGTAGGATTGTATGTTTCACAAGATTTAATTTTATGGTCATTTCTGCACTCATCGATTTTCCCCTTTTCTTTCCTTGAAGAGCACCCATAAAGGGAAACCCTACAGGCTCAGCTTCTTCTCATCCTCATGAGGATGCATAAGGACCATTAATTGCAGTAAGCCTCTACATTTTTAGCTTTAAAGGAAAACAGGATGAGAATACCAATGTAAATGGACGGGCACTATTCAGAGCAGCTGCCTCTGGGCATAGCATCTCTCCCTCTCTGCAATGAGTTCCTTCATTAGCCCAATGAAGGAAGGGTGAGTTTGGGAGGAATGAGGCTGACAGATGGTGCTTTATTGACTTGTGGGGATGTCTCCTATGGGCTCACTTGGAGGCTGGTGAGGCTGGTGAGTGCTGCTGCTGCCTCAGAGGCACTTGAACCTAGAAGTATTAGTTTTGCCTCATCCTCTTTGTGGACTGGTTGGCACTTCTAATAATTTTCAGATAATGGGCAAGGAACAAAAAAGATCCATTTTGAAAAGTAAATGTGAAATTTTAGTCACAAGGGAGGATTTGAGTAATTGCATATTTGTAGATTTTGAAATGGTTGGGCCTCATGCAGTGTCAGAGACCATACATCCGATGGCATCCCATGACTGCCCAATACTGACAAAAGTGGTTTGGCTTGGTTTTGTTCTTGGTTTCTGTGGTGTTGTTTTTTTTTAATAACTCAAGATTTTCCCTGGACTGACACATCTGTGGGTTTGGTTTGCATCTTAGTAATGCAGATAAATGATTACTGATACCAGCTGGCTTCAGTTTACCCCAAATCTAATATATTTGAAATCTGATTTTCTTTTTGAGATGGATAGGTTCTTAAATTCCATAGTGCCTTCTTAATATTAGACCATAAATTATTTCTGCTGAAATCATAGAATCATAGAATTGTTTAGATCATATAATTGTGTATTCATGGTCAGCTCCTAGAGTTCCATAATCTTGTTTGGATAGTGCACTGAGTTTGTTAGTAAAAACCAGCAATTTTATAGCTGGCCCTGCTCTAGAGCATTCCAAAATTGGATATTTACAGGTTGAAGAGAGTTTGATGGTGTTCTAGTAACAACTAGGACAACCTCTAGACATAAACCTTATTTCACAGACTGAGCCACCTGCATGTAATATTTTTGTGTTAACTTTGAAGCCAGTAGACAATATATTTTAGGTAATGTGTCATTAAATGTAGTACTTTTTTGGATTAAGTGTTCTACATTCCTCATTTTTATGTTAGGGTTGCCCCATTGATCTTAAGTATGAAGTTAAGGTATACTAGGGCCAGATTGACTCTTGACATTGCAAGATACTTAAAAAAGCCTTGTAACAGCAGCTGAGGATTTCCGTGCAAGTTCTTTCATGCGCTGTTCTTATATAGTAAGAGTGAGGCTAATATAGCAACTTCCTTCAGTGATTCATAGGTGTGGTAGCTGCCCCTGGCCCTGCTGCAAGTTGGCAGAGCAGAGCAGACTTGCTCGTCCACCATTGCCCCCAGGGTCTGATTTCTCCTGTGCCTCCTAAAAATTGAGCATTTTATCTGTGAAACTAAACTGGCCATAAAGTGCAGCAAGGAAATAGAAGGGTGATAGGATGCATTTTTTGATTGTTGGACAACTACATTTATTGCTGTGTTTCAGTGTGGCTATGAGAAGTGTTAGTCAGAAGTCTGGTGCTCTGGACATGGCACTGCCAAGTTCATTCATCACACCTCTGAAGAGGCAGAGAAAGCTCCAGTCCAGAGGTATTAAACAACCTTCATATTTAAAACCAGTGTCGATTTAAAATTAATTAGCCAAAGTCATCAGCATGCTCTGGCTGTTCTGCACTGCCCTAGCTATAGAAACATGTAAGACTGGTCTAATGGGTGAGACAAACACCATTTGAGGAGGTTTTATATTTCTAAGGAAGAGCAAGAGGAGCTGGAAAACCTGACCCAGGCCGTTCCTAATTCCCTCTCTAAGCCATGATAGTATTTAATTGCTAATGTTTCCAAAGATATTGAAAGATGTAGTAATATGGAAAACAGGCAAATTAAGAGATCTAGATTGTTCTCTACCTTAGTCTGCTAATATTGATTATAAAGCAAGTAATTAAGTTTCTGAGCACTGCAGTAAAATACACTGACAAGCTTTCGAGTACTGATCAAAAAGCATGCATTAGAGTGACAAGACTATTCTTGGATTTTGAAGGAATTTGGCCATATAGTTGCCTTCATCTCAATAAAGAGAAGAAAATATTACTTGCTAGACCCACAAAAACATTTAGGAGCTAGTGCTCCATAAAAATCAATGGGAGATAAGTGTTTACATGGCTTTGTGGATTCAGCTGGTGTGTAAATGACAGAATTGTCTACCTCTTCTGGACTTCTTATTACAAGTGGAAGACAACATTGATTGCAGAATCTGTAAATTATCAGGGGAGCAAGAGGAAAACCTTCCCATAGAGAAATTTCTGGTATCCACAACACTAGGGTTATAATGTCTCCTAAGTAGTCTAGTGGGGGTTTTGAAACAATTTACCCTGATATTCAAAAAGCAGTGTGTGCTTTCAGCAGCAAAGCCTTCATCATCTGATTCTTCAGGTCGTTCTAGGGACCATATAGAAAATACACACATCAATATACGAAGCAATGGTTTGAGGCAAAAGTAGGTGTTCGGACAATTGAAATCTTTAGAAGGGATTGATCTTCCCTCCCTGAAGTACTTCCAGTTCCTGTGGATTTCAGAATGACGTTAAGATACATGATTCAGTTGCCTTTATTCTCCATAGATATATATAACTTGTCAACAACTTTATTAAAATGTTATTCACATGAAAAGGAAGAAAAAAAATCTCTTATTTTCTGTGTTAACCTTTTATTTCATACCTGGGAATTAGCAAACTTTGCTAACTAGGTTAGGAAAGGCCTCATTAAGTCAAGCCACTGAAATATCTACAGTTTAACCTGTTATGGAAAAGAAGGACAAATATTATAATCATCACATCAAAAAAAGGCTGTCAAATAAAATGTCATAAATAGAAAATAGTGAGCTGTAAGTTTAAGAAAAAACTCCTTAGTAAAGGACCTGTTTCTTCCCTCCTTAGCAATACTACAAACAAAAGTAATTCTGAAAATTCATGGAATTACACCGATATGGGATAAGAAAAAATCAGATTAATTAAATGGACACTCCATCAAACAAGAGATTCCAGATGGATTAGGAATAAAAGCATTTTTGAGCAGACCTCACCCGGATCGCAGGAACATTCCTGCATCCGTAACATGCAACTGTATCCGGAACATGCCCTGCTCGCTTCAAAAGCCCTTGCAGTGCACTGCTACTCTTCCAGATATGAGGACAGCATCCAGCATTTGGCTAGACCATCAAAGCAGAAGCCAGAACAGTTTCCTGCTGAGCAGACCTGAATAAAATTATCCAGAGGACTTTGGTAAAAATTAGTGAGCTTCAGTAAAATTATTCAACGGACCTTGGTAAAAATTAATTGCATAGTCTAGCCTGAAGCACAAAGGAAAGCAGTACCAAATGAACAGCAGCTGCATTTGGCTCCCATTGGAAAGAGCTAATTTTGATGCTGGTCAAAAAAAGGGGGGAATTAATTTTGTTACTGATTCCAGCAGGAAGTGCAAGCAGATCTTTCTTTTAAGACTGTTTGTTGAGTCATACTGCTCTGAAATTTTCTTCTTTGTATTTCTGGGAATTATATGCAGTGCCAAAGTACCTTCTTGTTTAAACAACGTTTTAGATTGCCAAATGGTGAGGAATGTTTGCCATGTCACATGGTTTCTGTAATTCTGCATAAAGAAGCAGATGAGGCTAGTTTGATCCCTGTAGAAAGAAACTTCAGTTATATTGAAGGTTCCTTGTGTTTGGTAGCACTATAATCAAAAGGTTCTGTATAATTCAACATCACTAGAATAATGGTTAATTTGAGAAAGTACAGGGATACAAACAAGAAACTGAAGAAATTAAATTCAGCAAGGCTGTGTAAGACTTTAGTGGGATTATGGAAAATACAAAACCATTCAGGCAGCAGGCTGTGTTGCCTAGGAATGGGGTAATTGTTTAATGTAGTTTAAAAAAAAAAGTCATTTAAGCTTCTGGGGCCTTTATTGTTAACAGCTTGGTTATCTCTTTATTTTCTACCTTTATCGAAGTGCAGGTGAGCTCCACATAGTATAACCAACTCACAACACTGTGTAAAATAATATTGTTTTCTGCAGTAGATACCCATATTTCCATGGAAAGGGATTCATTTTCCAGAAAATTATAGTCTTTGGAGAGAGAAAAGACCTATTAGGTCATAAAATCTGTTCCTCTGCCAGTACAGGATTTGTTGCATCATCTATGTATATTCATTAGTGTTTTGTTCGAGCTGTTTTTCAACAGAAGCAAGGGGACTTCCAGTACTGATCTAGGGAAACAGAAATGTGTCTGAGTAGATCTCACTAGACAGTTGCCCCTTATACCCTCTATACCTTTTCAAGTGTTATAATTAAATAGATATTTCTCACTTTGAGAAATGCCTTTGTACTAGCCAAATGTTTTTTATAAGTCCATCTTAATTTAAATCAATAATTTCTTCTCTTTCAGACACCTTTTGTGTCTCATATTTAGACAGAATTGAGGTTACTGAAATTTAGGAAAAGAAAATTATTCCTTTCTGAATTTTTCCATGTCTCTGAGTATGGTAACCAGGGTGTAGAGGCTGACAGGTGAAAATTTTGAAGAATAAGCCATGTACTAGATATTAACATGATGCAACATTTCACCTGTCTGTGTCTTATCTGAATTTCAGACAAATCTGCATTATGGAAATTTATCTCCACTTTTGAAGAGGTTTTAACCTATGCACTAAATCAAATGAGAAATTGCATATCATTAAAATCAAGCCCAAATAAGGGCTTGAGGTCAAGCAGGTATTAGACTGTTTTGAAATTTCTTTAATGAACTTGATAATTCAAGAAAAATAGCAAGATATGTACAGTCTCTTTTTCTCATTCATAAATGGTTTTCAGTATAAAAACCTACTAATTTCACCTAAATCCAAATTTCTTCCATGGAATTCAGCTCAGCTGTGTAAATATCGAAGGATTTATTAAGAAGCACATAATCATAAACCTTATCACACAAAATCACAAAAAAACTTCATGTAATTTCATAGTAGACACAATTCTTAATTTCCAGTAGCCTAACTCAACATTATTTTTACTTTTTTTTAATTTTAGAAAAGTCTTTGCATAAATTCCCAAAGGTGTTTGGGAGCTTACTTTATTACAAGTTCCTACAGTTTTGGAGGATGATAAAATTAATATGGACTGACTGATCTAGTGATAATCAAAATCCCTGTGTCCACACTGGCCACTCAAATCATCTTAGTGCTTTTCCACATGGATAAAAGGGGTAGAATAGTGCTCAGATAATTTCCTTGGCTCCTTTTTCACAGGACTAATTGCTTAATTTTGTAAGCCAAGTCATTGTGTGGTTTGGCCACTCTGTATTGACCAGTCCTGGCATTTTAGCACCTTTCTAGAAAAAACATGCATTAGGGCAATCCCCTGAAAGTGTGTTGATTTTTTTTTTCCTGGTGAAAGAAGGCTAGAACCTACTGCCATCATTTGCCACTCCACTTTGTCACTTGGCTTTGAGAAAAATAAACATTAGCAATGTCAACCTGACTTCACTAATACAAATACATTCAGCTGTTGAAGAATCTTTTTGGTGATACTTGTGTGTATCCATCTAGAATAACAGGCAGAAAAGAGACTTCCCCTGCCTGTGCTCACATGTAGGAGCACACTGTACCTCAGGAGTATACATGAAATTTCAGCAAGCTATTAGAAAAGTTGCAGTGTTTATAAAGCAGAGATGCTTCTAGATGGTAACACATTTGTCAGCCTCACTGGTGTTGTAATCAAAAAAATTGCTCAGCCTGGAGCTCCTTGAGTATAAACACGAAGGTGGGATTGACAAGGTATTTTCAAAAACCTCTGCTATGAAACATATATTCCTGATTATTGAAAAATCAGATCTGTCAAACCTTTGGCTTCTTATGTGTCTATATTCCCCCGGGCTTCCAAGGGCATGTTTCCAGCCAAGGTGAAGAAGATTGAAGGTGGTTGATTGTCTTCACAGTAGCTGGTGGATAGACACTCTGCTGAGGCCTGCCTGTCACATTATTTTTATAGGTTCTGACAACAGCACAGTCGAGTTTATGAAACAGATGATTCATCCTATGTATAGCTTTTTATGCATCTGAGTTCCATATACATATGTATTGAAAACATGGTGGGAACTGTTGTTGCAGAATATGCCTGCATAAAGAGGGACAGTAATTCTTCCTGAAGGGGAGGACCCACAAAAATGAAGCAAGTCTGGCGCACTGAAATGCTGAAATGCCATTCTAATGAGATAAGCAGCCATTTAAAATTGGTGCTCCACGGTATTTTCAACTGCATTATTTTCTATGCATCTAAAAATTTATTAGCAGTATAAGGGTTTGTCTGGAAGTAACGTGCATTTATTTGTACACTTTTTTACAGAAAGAAATGCGTTAAAAAGCCCTAATAGTCTGTTCTTTGCTTGAATGATGGTCATGCAGGATTTACAATTGAATTCTAAGGACAGGAGGACAGGAAGAATACAAGTGACAAATACAAGAGTCTTTCTGCCAGCAGGGAAGAAGAGCTGTAATGAGCAAAACTCACAACTTGATCTAATTTAGAGCCAAGCACAGCTTCAAGAACGTGTGGGAATTAATCTTTTTATTTATCCAGACTGAAGGAAGAGAATTAAGGGTAAGCGGAATAGCACTGAAATGGAGAGATTTGTATTCCCTCCTGAAAAACATTGCATCCAAGTGCCTGGCAGCTAAAGTTCATAAGTGCAACAGCAGATTTTTAAGAAACTGTACAGACTTGCTGTTTGTTCGTTTTAGATGGGGGATGGGAAAGAGGGTCTGGGTTTGACCAATAATGTAATCATTGTTGAAAACCTACAGCAGTACAAGAAATGAATGGTGAATATAGTCTTAAGGAAAAGGAAAATAAAAAAGTGAAAAAGGAAGAAAAGAGTAATGAGTTTTCCTGACTTAGGCCCCAACTAAGCAAAGTGTCTAATCAGAGAGCTAAGGATTTGCAGTGTTTGGCCTCTCAGCTTGAAGAGATGTGATCAGCATGCTAGTGGTTTCTGCTCATCTGGGTTCCTACAGTTTCCAAACAGCCATATCAAAAATCCACTTTTCTGCTCAAGCAATTCTGTTTAAGCTTAAATAAAATTAAATATATGAATGACTCACCAAAATAATTCCACATTGGGAATCTCATAATGTCACTACTGTTGTTTGATATTAGCCAGGTCACATAGCTGGATTTAGCTTGCATATAAACTTATTCCTATAGTTGCTTGCTTTTTGCACTCACATGTATTCTATGTTCCCTTCTCTACAAGCTTCTTTCATCTTTCATTTTGGCAGCTTGCCAATACAGTAGCCAGATCCTCTATTATATGGCAATTAATCCCTTCTTGATGAATTTGAGTCATTTTTATTTTATTGTACACAGTACGGAAATACATCACAGCAAAATGTAGTATAAATAGGGCATGGGTTAGTCAAGTATAAAGCCTTTTTTGTCCTCTACTACATGCGTATTTATAATTTCAAATTAAAATAATCAATGCCCTGCTAGAGTAACCTTTCCCATTGCATTCAAAAAGCTTTTTAATATTTTTTTCCATCATAATGCTAACAGTGCAACAAGCCATGTTTTGTTTTAGAAACACAGATGAGACACAGAGATGAGATGCAGAGTTACTATACTGTGTAGTTCTTACTACTAGAAATAATGGTGTAGTGGTACTATAATAGGTTGCAATCAATTTAAAAAGACAATTGTCTCCAAGGAAGTTTCTGCATATCTGTGGCCTCTGCTCAGGGAAGAGAATGTTTGCTCCTATTAGCCAAACACCAGGAGAGTTGCATGCTCCCACCAAGGCAGGGGCATGTGCATGGAGCACAGTCAGAAGACATTTTAATTGGATGCCCTTAGTGAGTTGTCAAATCTACCTCTGCTCAAAGCACATACTTAAATCCAGCTGACTTTATTCAGACTGCTCCTGTGAGGTAAACAGGGTTCTCAAGCACAGCTGAGCTGAAGATTTGACTTTGGCCTCCTTGGAGTACAGTCCCCCACTATGACGGAACTCATAAATGATCCACAGTGTCTGAAAGACAGAGATTTAGCCCTCTCTTTTCTTTCCTTCCTTCCACTTCCCTTCCTGCCCCTTCGCTAGATATTTACTCTCTCCCCTCCACCTCATCAACTTCAGTGCTTGACTGACCCCCAGGTCAGCTCCTTCAGTTTGCTTTACCAACAGAAAAAGTGTATATTCACTCTTTTCCTAGGTTATGTTCTGCCATTTTATTTAGTTGAGGTGCTGTGTTGTGCTCCAAAAATCACCAAAACCAGTACAAAATTAGTGAGTGGCCAGGACCAGCAAGGGAGCAGAGCTTGGAAGGAAGGCGGGGTGTTCACCCTCAGCACAGCTGCTCTTAAGTTCCTATCAGGTTTCATTAGCCACTGTTTAAAAGCAAAGTGACTTCTGAAATTGCAACATAGTACTACCTCTTTAATCACACTTGTGTTGGTAAGGACAGTAGCTGAACTGATCTTATTAAGTCTCGTTTCAGTTATAAAACCCTACAAAAGCATTTTATTGCATAAAGTTATTATGATGCCTAGATTCTTCACTCAAAAGTCAAAAGGAATTAAAGCTCTGTTACACTGCAAAACTATGTAACCAATTAGAAGACATAAACTGTTCAGACAGAAATGTCTGTATGTTTAAGAATAAGAAGGATTTAACTTTTAACCAACCTTAGAACACATCCTTGTATGTATCGTTTACTTGTTAATCTGATTTTATTTAGTTCTAAAAAGGGGCTTTGCATGCTAATTCAGATTAATCAGGTCTGACTGCATGTAATTAAAAATTAGTAAGACAAAGGCAGACTGTAAATCAATTCTTAAAGAACATCTTCCTTCAACTACAAAAGATTAGACTTTATGCATCAGTTGCTCTGAAAGAAAAAACTGTTACTATTGAAGAGCATGCTAACATTTTATCATTAAAAAATGAAGCACGTTTGCCTAACAAAATTAAATGATCCAGACAATAAAGCACATTTGCAGAGATCAAGAATGATAAAACCAACAGTGGAGTAAAATCCAATGCAAAAAATATTAAAGCCCATTACTGCAATGAGCTTCTGGCAAAGGACCTCTGTGCAATAGAGGTCATATAACATTTCAGTGTTTGCACTGGATATAACTCAAGGAACTCATTCCAAGCCTACAGCGGAAGAAGTATCAGTATTTTTGTGTGGTTCATAAACAGTGCAACCTGCACCTTAAATTGGCTGAAAATTAGGAAATTTTCCTTAATTACCTAACCTTTTTTAAAATCCATTTAATATAATTAATTAATTGACTTTTTAAAATCTAGTTTGAATTTACTTGAGAAGCCTTATTCACCTAGTTTGTTTACTGCTGTTGCATAATATTATCACACCAAAATGTTTCTTCCAAAGCTTCTTTGTGATTTCTTTAGATTTATTTTTGAAAAAGAGAACATTTGAATTCTTACAAAAAAAAAAAATTTACAAATCCCTGTAAAACAAATAACTTTGCAAGGGACAATTACATGACCTGGAACAGACACACAATGGTTTCTTTCACAACTAAAATCATGTCCTTGGTTATTTTATGTGAAAGGAGAAAAGGAAGGCTAAAATTAAATTCTGCACCCAGCAAACAGGCCTCATTCTTCCCTTTGCAAAACCCATTTGTGTTACTAAATGTTTTTCAAACTAGTCTTCAGCTTGCCCTAATATGCAAGTAAGTATTCCCCTGCTCCCACCATCTCCAGAAATATGTAAGCCCTGGCAGCACCTATTACAGCTACAGTGAGGTTATGAACATAGTGGCAAGGGAAGTCCTCCTTTGGGACCTAAATATAAACCACTGTGGACATTATGGCCCACCTAGGATAATCTCCAGGAGTGCTGGACCTTGATGTGTTTGCTCACAGTGCTGCATCCTCAGCAAAAGAATGATCCTACTGGTGAAGGGTAGAGGACACGGCACTCACCTCCAGCAGCTGGCCCTGACTTACCATACCTGGAGAGGATGCTCTACATTCACTCAAGGGGTCAATAGCCCCAGAATTACAAGTAGGGAAGATAGGCAGCTACTAAATCATCCTTTGAGATCAATCAGAGTGTAGGGGTTTTCCCATAATAGGTATTTATTGATATTTAAACTCCAAGCTTTTCACAAAAAGTAGAATACAATATATTGAAATCAGTTCTTCATGAGGGCAACTAGTCTTCAAAAGTCTTATTTACTTCTTTGGGGTCAGCATTTTATGATGAACACTGTCTTATCCATGACATCATCTAATTATAAATGGTTACTATAAACATTTGACTAACAAGGGATTTCAGAATACAACACAGTTAGAGCTGCACATATATTAAATATAGAGCTTAAATTTATCTCAGGATACGTAAGATATCCTCTGGGAAAGCTGCACAATGCAACTATGCTTTCTATTTTTGGCAATAATTAAACTATACTATGAAGAGTTATTAGACTAAATGTCACTGCAAACCCCAAATGCAAAATATCTAACATCCCAATATGATGTTCTTAGTCCTGTCTCATACCTCATTCTTTTCAGTTCTACTGCAAATGAAAATGAGAGTTGATAGAAACTAAAAAGGTCTTTTTTATGCATGGACTAACATATTCAGCTCAATAAGAAAATAAAAACTGTTTACCTTTTACTGTTTAAAAGTCTAAATTCTTCCTGCTGCACCAATTTTAAAAGTAAAATTGCTCAGTACTTATACATCTCTCATGCTTGTCTTCTAAATCAACAGTGATAAAACCAGAATTCTGAAATTAATAGAGTATATAATTGAAAATTCCCTCTGTTACTCACATAAACACAGTGCAATAAGTACAAAATATAAAAATATAAACTATGATTCCAACAATAGTCACCTGGAAGATAAACTTATCATGGATTGTATATCTTCTTTTAAATAATGTATCACATGCTTTTCTGAACCACTGTATTTCCTTCTCAAGGTGGTGTAAAAACTGAGCAACCTGAAGCGTATTTATACAGATTAAGTGGTTTCTAATACTCCAAAGAGCACTTAATCTGCATGAATGTTCTTCGTGTTGCTATGTGCTTCTAAAGCCTGAACAAGGAGTCTAAGTGATTCTGAAAGTCTGCAGCACATTTGTATTTTGATAAGTCAAACAAAGGCAAAAATGGAAGAAATATGTTAATTGGCCCTGGCAAGTAAGACAAGCCCTGGCAATCAGAGGCTTTCCAGCCTGAGCTTCTTATTCTCCAGCCATGTCCTTAAAACGTCTCAAATTATACTAATAATGCAAGTTATTATGCTAATATGGACTCAAAAATGTGATAAAGCTGGAAATGATGTAGCCTTGATAAAAATGTTCCATAATCACCATGACTAATGTTTATTAAAATGCTGCCCTAGAAACTGAAGTAAAGGCCAGCTGGTTTACCTTAAGGGTTCTGCTATGGCATTTTTCAAATATTCTGTGTTTATCGCTTTTTCTAGCAGATCATCTAAATGAGAGAAAAGTGGTAAAACACTTAGCAAAGAAGCTTCAGGTTCTGACACCTTCCTTTGGCAGAGCCAGGTGATGGTTATTCATTAGGTATCTAACATATCTATAAGGTATGTTGAAAGTGAAATACATGTAGAAATGTATGAGAAATAGACATTTTTTCAATATAAACCCAAGTGATTTTTATACAAGTTCCACTCTTTGTCCCATGTCAATTAAAATAAGAGGAAGAAATTACACCAGCAGAATTAGCACATGACTGATTGTTCTTGCTAACTAACGTGGGGGAACAGACTCAGTGGTGTGTTTCGTTGCAGATGTCCTTCCTCTTTCACTGTTTGAGTTGAGGACACAGAAATGTCATCTGATGAGCAGGAGGAAGACATTCTCCCACTCTCTTTGTTTGTGGGAAATGAAGAAGCTTGGTGGTAGGTAGGTTTTGAAGGCACTGTGGCATATATGAAATTTATTAGTCATGTAATTCATGCTATTATGGAGGATAACTTTGAAAGATGGTCAGAATGAGGTCTATGGTCAGCAAGACCATCAACTTACTGTTTAAGTTTCATACAAAATACATAAAAAATATCAACACCTTTTTATTTTTTGTTTTATTCTATGCAAAGTAAGTGTGTGGGATCTTGTAGAACATGTAACAAATATTTAGTACAAACTACTTTTCCAGCAACTGGGTCCCAGAGCTGTATAAATATCTCCAGAAAGCAGTGCCCAAGGCTTTAAGAGTATGTGAAATGAAAAGGATACATCTGTCAGCTGGTATGTAGCACAGGAGGCAAACTGCTGAGTGAATTGGCAAGGGAGAACAGAAAATGGTAATGAAGACAACGTTAAAGTCACTGGAAGAGATGGAAGGTAACATTTGTTGGTCTTCAGTTCAGCATGGCTCATAGCAGTGGATTATTTGGAATAGTTTATCAGTTCCTAAGACATAAAGGTACTCTCTTTACAAGTACTTGTTCCAGACATCTTCTACTGACACCTGTCCTGAGAGACAGAAAGTTTTCCAAGCTAATAAACAATTCATAAAGTGCTCGCCAGAGAAGAGCAAGGAGCACTTGGGGTTCATAAAGGGCTACAGCAATAGCTGTAGGGAGAAGGAAGTGAAGGAAAAATGATGAATAGCTCAGAATTGCCACTTCTTTTTCTTGTTTATGTTTTTTTAAATTTATTTACTATAATCCTAAAGCAGCATTCTAAGCTGACTCCAGCCTTAGGGTGGGGGAAAAGATGAGTCTGCTGTAATAACTTTGGAAGGGAAAGCTGTGAGTCAAGAAAAATAAAGGCATATAAATAGATGTTTCAACCCAAACAGTTAGGCTACAATAATAAATTATTTACATAAATACATTTGTGCGGGATGTGCACTAATTTCAACTGTTTAGACACCCTCGTATTGAACTGGTCTTTTATATGCATAGGGACTGGGTGTTTTCTACCTTGACACCTTAAAATGCTAGAGGTAATAAAATCAATGCAAAGTGTGACACATAACAAACTGCTCCTTCCTCACATTTGTCCCTTTACTGAAGCCATAAAACTTGGGCATGCAGCAGGGATGGAGCCATTGGTGTTTCTGGTTTTTGTAAATACTTAGGTGGAAGCGTGGCTATTTTGGCATGAATCTGGGTAGGTTTATAGATGGAGCAGAACAGCCAGATCTCCACCCTTTTAAATGCTCAGGAGTTGAATACTAGCTTCAAATTCAGAGGTGCAAAAGAGTTAACCCCTACATCGTTAATACTGTCTTGCTATTGTTGCTTGGATGTTTTAATATGCCTCGGTGGTGTCCCAGAAATCTAAGTCTGGAGCACAGTCAGTTCCCAATAAAACCTGTGGCTTTTGAAAAAGCAAGCCTAAAGGTCCAGTGCCATAACAGGGCATTTTAATTGCATGCTGTAGAATGGTTTCTTCTGCATTTTGCCACACACTGGTTCCAAAGGATAGTAGACCATATGGTAAGCAATTTGCCTGTATGTGCAATTTACCATCTTTGCCCCTACCAAGTGTGGGTATCACGGTAGGAACAGAGTAACGGAATTTTTGTCACTCGGTTTTTTGCCTGCTGTGAAAGGGCACCCTCCCTCACCACTAGTCTCCATCTCTGCATCCTCCAGACAGCTGAAGAGCTACATGCAGCATGTTGCCTGATCCTTGTCCATCTCTGCTGTGCCACTGCTGGGTTACCTTTTGAACTGTCTTTTCAGACAGTTGTGTTCAGCATCCCCATTATCCCTGTCATTCCTGCCTTCAAAAAGTACCATGCTACTGAGCCACAACTTCCACAGGACCATCACTTCTGCTCCATTAACACCTCCCACCATCATAAGACGCCGGACTCAACACACTGCCCTCCAGGCGTGCAAAAGCTATAATTCTGCTTCCAGCAGGTTGTCATGGCCAAGGGTTCTATCAGGTCCCAGCACACTCTTGAACTTTCTTTTTGGGAGCTTAAGATTAGTGCATACAAGAACTGGAAAATTTTTGTGTAGCAACAAAGGATTTAATTGTCACTTCTCTTTATGCGTATCTTGCTTTCTCTTAACACTGGGAAGAAATCATTGCACAAAAGATGTTCAAAACAGCAAGAGCGATAACCTTTTCCACATTCACCAGTATTTTTATATCAGATGTTTGTAGATATGAATTTCACCAGATTCTCCCTTTCTTCTCCCTCTACCTTGCCTTTCTGGCTGAAGCTCTGCCAAGCTAATGAATTCAACATAAGCAGGCAAAGCAACACAGTAATCCAACCACGACAAAATAGTCATAAATTATTACAGGCAGTTCCAAATTCAATCTGCTGTTGTCTTGGTGACTGACTGGGAAGCACCAATAATTTTTTTTTTCTTCTCAGGCTGCAAGATGACATCCACAATTGTATGTCTTCCCTCTCCTCCTTCCCCATCCTTCCTTTTCCAGACCTTGATGTTATCTCCTTCTCTCAGCTTGTTTTCTAATGATGTAGCTTTGGAATTAAGCAATCCTTCAACTTTCAGTGCTAACTGCTACTGCATCTTTTTCTTCATCGTTTTATTATTTTTTAAGAAAAGCTCAGAGGCACTGGACCATTAGTCTTGTGAAAAGTTCCCTTCTCCCTGCAGTTCTTGCATTTCCTTTTTACACGCTGTCGTGCAGCCCTGTGTAACACGTTAACTCAGTCCAGGAGCCAGTATGCCCCTTTGTCACCCTGCTGCTTTGTGTTCCTTTGACTCCTTTCTGTCAAGCACACTAGTATTTCTACAGCCGATCTCTGACTTGGAGCAAACAAATAATGAAGCTGACCTCATCCTGGAGAACAAAGCAGTCTTTTACCTGGACACATGGTAGCAAAGGGGCTCAGGACTACATTTCACCTTGGCACTGCTTTGCTCTTTTTTTTATTGTCACACATTCTCTGCAAAGAAGAACACTTCTAACACATACTTTTTTAATAAAGAGCTAACATTTTTGTGAATTTTGTTCTCTGCTATCAAAATTGGGGTTTTTGATGCCTTTGGAACATACAGAAGTGAGGCACTTTATACCCTCTTCTGTAAGAGCAATGGTGGACATTAATACAACACATATTTACTTAAACTACATCAGTATTCTGTCCTGCATCACAAGAGATGTATAGAAATTTGCCTAGCATAGATAAAATATGGAAAACTGCAAATAGAGAATGTGTGCATATTTGATGCCACAATATATTAGAGTAAGGAGTTTATAAAAGCAAAAAGAGATATGCAATTCCTATCTACCCACCTAGCCACCTTTGCTTCTTTTAAAAATTTCCTCTTGCAAAGCTGAAAGCACTGTATAAGAGTATCAACACACACTACATTTAGGAGTTAGCTGGACTTCTGGTGTAACATGCCTGTAAGGCAACATTTCTAACATTTGACACTAAGAAGGCAAAATGTTCTTTATAAAAGAGGGCTGGAGTGGGGTGGAGTTGTTTGGTTCAAACTGTACATTGCAATAGGATCTCAGTGCCATTTGTTAGAAATTTAGAAAAAAAAAATTAGTATTCCTATTACTAACCACAGATTTTAACAGAGATGGGTTATTTTAATTCGTAGTTGTATAGGTGTCTCTCATCTAGTTTCTCTTTAATTTCCTAAACAGGAACATGAGAGTAAATTTCTTGAATGTTTGCAGTTGGGATTTTAAAATTTCCAATTCTGATAAATAGTTGCACTGTTATAGATGACACCATGGTTATTCACATTAAACAAAGAGAAATTATGAAGATGGCTAGAATTCAATTTGGCAGAGTAAATACTTGTAATACAGCTATATATGGAATAAATTCTTCTTTAAAATTCTTCTGAAATATGTGCTTGCCTGAACACATCAAATTTACAGCTGAGATCAGAGAAAGACCCAAGAAAATTATGCCAGTCATATTCTTGGCAGCCATCAATAGGGTAATGCTGTCAAATATGGCATAAAATTCCTCTTAACAATATTGTACGTTCTGCTTCTCTTGCCTCACCCACAGTCACACCAACAGGAATAAGTGGAGGCTGGTGACAGCTTGGTCATCAGACAGGACCAACAGGTGGCCCTTAAACACCCAGCAACACTGAGTGTGTCAGAGACCACATCAAACAGACCACAATAGAGGGGTAACCTCCACCAGGAAGAAATAAATGCAGGAGAGGACTTCTTCATCAAATATAATACACCGAGGAGACACAGAACCTCAGAATAATCCCATGGCCTTGGTGACCATAGCATGAAACACATCTGTGAACAGAGAATCCATAAAGAGGCTGGCAAAATGACAATGAAGGGAAAAAAGCCAAGGAGCAGCATTAAAAAAAAAAAGGAAAGATGGAAAAAAACTAGGTGGAGAATCAAGAAGATACTTATTGTCATGATGTTGACAAATAATGGCACCACCCTGGTAATAGCTGTTCACTCAGCAACAGTGGGGTTTAGGATGGTTTGGGGAGTTTCCACCTACCTTCCCTTCTAAATGCCATTTTTTCCTCACCATACCCTTACTTCTCCAGGCACTGTTGCATCTTGCAGCCTGGACAGAAGAATTGCTCACACTTGACAACTGAACCAGCATAAATAAAAATGAAAAGAAGGGCTGTTGTGGAAGGAAATGAATGAAGAGGTGAGTGTTGCTCAAAACAGCTCTACTAATGGAATATGAACTATGCCATTCTGTCTCGTGTGCCTTGACATTTACACCTCCTTCCATACTGCTATGCTCTGCTCTAATCCCTTACAAAGCTGAAATAGAGGGGTGTAATCAAATGACTTGTCCCTCCTGCCTGCCTGAGCCTCCTCTGCCCTCAGATGAGAGCAGGCTGGGCTCCTCAGGGAGCCCAGAGAGACAGACACCCACCACTTAGGCATCTGAGACTGGCTCTGCTGGTTGTTTCCCCTAAGTCAGAAATCTGATTCGAAAGGACAACCTAGAAAGGTCGATGGAATAGCCTGACATTCCCCTCTGCACAACCACACTGCTTCAAAAGCAGAGATGAAAGGCAGCCTCAACTTCCTGATCCCCTCCCCAGGGCCACCTAACCAAGGGGTTGATTGTTAATATACTCTTTGGGAAAGTGGGATGCTTAAAAACACATATTAAAAAATAAATGGCCTGAATCACATTTTGGAAACTGCCCTCTACAGCTGATACAGATTGGTGTGTGCTTTAAGAGCACTTTCACATAAAATACAATAGCTCTTCCTGGTTTTGGGGATTGCAGGTGGGCCAGATGCCATAACTGGATGCTAACAAAAACAGATGCTGAAAGTCAAAAAGTAAACAAAGTTGTTCCAGAGAACTAACATGTCGTGAAAGACCACAAAGTTCACCACTATCGCCCAGCACACGTCATGGTTTAAGCCCAGCTGTCAACTAGTACTATGCAGCCACTCACTCCCACCCTCTGGTGGGGAGGAGAATTTGAAAGAAAAGGTAAACCTCATGGGTTGAGATTGGAACAGTTTAATAACTGAAACAAAGTAAAATAGAACAGCAACAATGGCAATAATAATAACAAATTAATACAAACATTACTAATAATAGTTACGAAAAGCAGAGAGAGAGGAACAAAACTCAAGAGGAAAGGCTGATGCACAATACAGTTACTCACCACCTGCTGACTGATGCCCAGTCCATCCCTAACAGTGATCAGTCTGTCCCAGGCAACTCTTCCAGTTCATATACTGGGCATGACGCTCTGTGATGTGGAATATCCCCTTGGTCAGTTCAGGTCAGCTGTCCTGGCCATGCTCCCTCTCTGCTTCTTGTGCACCTGCTCTCAGGCAGAGCATAGGAAACTGAAAAGTCCTTGACCTAGAGTAAGCACTACTGAGCAACAAGTAAAACATCAGTGTGTAATCAATGTTTTTCTCATACAAAACCCCAAACATAGCATTGTACCAGCTACTAGCAAGAAAATCAACTCCATAGCAGCTGAAATGAAACCAGGAGAGCCCAACACAGGTAGAGATATGCTGTGTTACCCACCAGCAGTTTGGCGTTCCACCAATGTCCACCAAAGTCCCATTTTAAGCATCTTCACACACTGGCCAGCAGTCATCAGTTATATCTATATATGTCTTTAAGTTTCTCAGAAAATCCAAGCTGGATGCAGTCTTTCTGGAAGGTACTCAGGTAAACCCTGTAGATGCCCACTCTGTGTCATGGGAGCTGTCTTGGGGCCTGACCTGGTGCATCAGATGGCTGTAGGACAGGCTGTCTGTAGGTCATGCTTCCAAATGGTCCTTCAGGGCAGGTGTAGGTGGTAATGTAGAAGGGCAGTGCTGTTGCCCACAAGAATTTTGTCGACAAATTTAGCAGTAAAATATTTGCTTCTTGTAATAAGTACTCTTGCTATGCACTGATTAGTTCAGATATGTGCACACATACATATTTATGTGCATGTGTGTATGCAAATATATATTTATACATATTTTATATTATATTAATTTCTTGTGTATAATGTCTTTTCTAAACAGATGGTTGCACAGGAAAATACACCAAGTTTTTTTTGATAAGTACTAGACCTGTCAGTTGACACAAAACATTTTTATTATATATTCATCTCATGTTACTGCAGGTTTGAATCACACATGAAAGCTCACATCAACCTGTTTGAACATATCCTAACTGGGAATGATTTACTACAACTTAGGAATAGGATCACTCATCTTTTGTTTTGCTCCCACCTTATTTGCAAGTTAATGCACAAGGCAGACCTTAGACAGCCTTAATTCAGTTTGGCCTCTTAGCTCTCAAATCCCTCATCTGTACACTGCCATTCAGCACAGCAGGGGCATCGGGTTCTCAGACCAGAACAGCTCCAGTCCCTCTAATTATTGAGTGAACTTTGTCTATGGCTTTCACTGAGGTAATGGAGCCCACAGGGAGCAATGATCAGGTTTGAGGTATAATGAAGGTCACTTTCATCAAGATATTTATCTTTTGAAATTAATAAGAAGGCAGAAAAACACCCATCCTGAGTTGTAAAGACACTTATGTTGTATAAGCTACTGGCAAACTACAGATAAAACTGTATCACATGAAGAAACAATAAGAACTTTTGAAATGGAAAATGAAGAAGTCTGCATCATCTTCACTGCAGGTTACCCATAAGACTCTCCAAAGTTTCATTTTACCACTAGTGTATCCCTGCTGAGGTGATTGGCATGCAGCTTGCAGTGTGGGATAGCTGCTTATAGTTTCCTAGGTTTCCCAGGTACAAGGAAAGACAAGCAGCCAGGGAAGTTAGAAAGACACGTGGGACAGAAAGAAAATCTTTGTGAATCATGTTCACTCTCCCTTACTCAGGTGTGGAAGCTAAATCAGCTACATGAAACTTGTCTGCATTTGTTTCCTAGACCAAGTTAAGCTGGCTGAAAGGGTAGATTCTTTCTTCTTTGAGAGAAGAGATATGTTTGTGGAAGATCCTGATGAGATAACCCTGAGGGATGAAGTCTCCCCTTCATGCACAGTACAGCAAGCACACGTGGAGTAAACGGCATTATTGAGACTCCCCTGCTACGGGGGGCCTCTACGGTCATAAACTCGAAGCTATGGACTGTTAATAACAAAATCTAACAGAAATATGAGGGGAGGGAATGAGGTTGTTTGTTTTAAATACTGGGGAGAAATTATAGAGAATGTTATGTTTCAAATACTTAAGATCAAGAAGCAGGTGCGTGGTTAGTGGTGTTAAGGATAGATTCAACTTTAACTTTCAAAAGTCTTCAAAAACCTGAAAAGCACAATGCCGGCTAGAGCTGCAAATCCAAGCACTGCTTTGGGGGCTATTGCAACTGATACCGAGGTGACTTTGTGTTAAGTCAATATGTTTTAGCAGACTCCTTTAATGAAAACAAACAAACAAGCCAACCAATGACTAAAAATCTCTGCAAGTAAAATGTCATTCAAAGAAAGTCGAAAGGGTCTTTGTGAATGAAGTTTTTTTTAACAATATTAAAGGCATAACATGCCTCTAAGGTCTGAATGGGGCACATGGCCGTAAAGGTGATCCTGCTTTCTTTTGTTTTGGTTTTTTTCAGGGCTTTATTTAATTATTCTTTCCTCTTACACAGAGTAAATGAGGACAAGAAAGCTCTTTGTATTTGCTAAGATTGTAAAATAGACAAGGAAAACATCGCAAGTAATTTCTTTCAGCTCTTGCAGGCTCCTAAATAAAGTACATCTTTGCCACTAAAGGATTCATAGTAACTCTGAAAAATCCCTTGGAAGTACCCAGCTTTCTTTCAGAGTATCTCATGTTATGTTTCCATCCCTGCATCTTTGATTTAATGAGATATTGTTCAGAGCATGTTAAATCTCCAACTTTTATTCTAGTATTCAAATATCAACCTACCAAACCTGGTAATCACTTCTAAATTCTGCCTTTTCCTTTGTTATATTTTTTCTTTATCCATTACAAAGGGGTTTAAAGCTGGGTTTGGGTTTGGATTTTTTTGACTTCCTGCCTGCTTCATTCCTAAACACAATCCTGTTTAGATGACTTTTGGACAAGCTGACCTTCATGTATGGATGATTTCTTAGTTGTATCCTATTATGATCGTCCAGACAACCCATCCTGACTGTGTCATGCAAGCTGCAATGTTTTCCTCCAATGTGTCTCCTAGCCCCCTCCTTACATACAAAATCTTCTGCCCAACACAAGTACATCCAAGATTTTCTTCAAAATAAACACAATTTCAAATTAACTTTTCTTCCTTGGATTTTGGGATAATTCTTGTCCTCTATTACTCAGAAAGTTCTGAATTTTCCTTGTTTTACAGCTGTAAATATAGGTGGTTTTTTCCTTTTTTTTTTTTTATAATGTTCTTCTACTTTGTTTCCTTCTAGTGTCTCCATTAACTATTTAGGATATTCCTTTGTAGCCTTTTTGAAATGTGACAAGCATTGTTCTATCTTCACAGTTCAGAACTGAAAGTAAAATTTCAGTATTCCATTTTGCCACACATCTGTCACTCATAGAATGTAATGTAGCTGAGATGAAAATAAATGCAATTCTCTTGAAAAACTCTGAACACCCTCCAGCCCTACTAATTTCAAGGGAATTGTAGCCTATTAACAGCTCTGAAGCCTGACTTCCCCATCCTGACTAGTCTTGTTTGTGCAGTCTTTTGCTCCTTTGCAAAGCACATAGTGAATCCCACTGCAGTACATCAAGTGACATCTGCTTCAGTTAAAGTGGGTTTAAAACTGTCCCTTTGAATTTGCTTAGCAAAATTCTGTTTATAATGTCCTTTCTGCTTAAACTTCAATTGCTATTTCCTGAAGTCCCTACTATATGTAATGAAGGGAGGATTTTGCTCAGGTTTGTGAAATAGACAACTGGACTGTTATTTCCCCATGTCCATAATATTGTTCAGTAACCATGTCAAGGCAATAAAACAACATCTTTAAATCAATTTTAAAACCAAGCTATTCTATTGGTTTCAGTGTTGAAACACTGATTACTTTTTTTATAATTTCATGTATCTCTTGTTTCTACTGCATTTTAAGGTTCATAACTAACTCTTCAGATAGTTAAATGCACATTCCTATTAGTTCTAAAGCAACTTTGCTACATTGTACTAACTGAAGTTCTGATGATTTAAATATATAGCAATATAGAGGAAATACATATCTTTTATGTTCTTCTTTTCTGCACTATCAACACTTTCTTTTAAAAAGCCCCACAGTCTTCTTTCTACTACAAAAGGTTCAGACATCAAAACCAACCAACTCAGTAAAGAGTTTTATTTGCCACAGTATCTTTACACATTTGGACAAAAAATAACTTATATATAATTCTAGACTGGAAAGAATCAGACTTGAAGCTACCTAGTTTTTCAGTAGCAATAATGGGAGCATTAGGGTCAAGATAGCATAAACAACTGTTGTCCTTTGACCAAGTTTTGAATTTAAGCCTGCTCTATGTTCTTCCACCTTGGCTACTACCAGTTGAACAAGATAAAAAAAGATCTTTTCAAATAAAAATGAATGTTTGCAAACTGTATCACTGGATTCAAATACTTAGTAAAACTTCTGACCTTCAGTCCTGCTGGATTGAAAACACAAAGGCAGCTTTGAAATGCTGCAAATTGGGCCCAGCTGACATTTAAACATCAATTCTGAATGTGTCCACACCAAAATATCGATGCATCAGAAGTGGGGCTATTGATTTTTTTTCAACATGTTTCAGCCATTTGCTTTCCTTCACCTAGTTTCACTTCTGTCGGTTCTTACAATGCATAGACTTTAGCTGGGAGTTCAAATTCAAAGAAATCTATTGTTTAAAATAAAAACGTACCAAAACCCAGTATTTTCTTGAAATCTGTGCCAAAACCTTGTACCGCCATACTGTTATCTCTGCTCACCCAACCCCTTCCAACTGAAATGTTCTATAAAACAGATGTAGCCTCTGAAACTTGCACAGGGAAACCTTGCCCTGAAAAACAGCTAAAGTCCAACACATAAATTGCTGGGATTCCTTCTTTCATGCTTTCAGGCTGCTTGAAGTAATACCAGTGCATGGCTTAGCCTGGGCTTTTGTCCTCAGAACTCTCCAAGTCATTATCTTGGACAGACCACTCTTCCTCAGTCCTCTGCCAAGTCAAGTGGGATACTTCAAAGCACCTTAGCTCATGCTCATCTGCAGGCATAAGGGAAAAGAAAACTCTCCTGAACAGAAGCATCTACAAGTTTCATCAAAATGTCTTTTTTGCTCTCACCCAGCTGTTTGATCCCTCCCCTCTCTCTCTTCAGGTCTTTGCCCCCCTGCCCAATGAGGTTTCAATGCTGAGGATAGAGGCTGCCAAAAACAAACTCAGGGTTTAAGCTGAATGATCTCTGAATTAGGCTCAGGATGAAGTCAAAGCTCAGGTTGAAGTCAAATTCAAATTCATATGGTTGGCTATATTTCTTTCTCATTCCCTCCTAGTGCATAATTCTTTCTACAGTTTTTAAGCATTCTGGGAAGATCTCTGGGAAGGAAAGCTAAAAAGCAGGAAGGCAGTAAGATAGGCACCTTATGTTGTAGGTCTGAAGAAGACAACGAAAGCGAGGACATACTGGAAGAGGAGCTGTGCACCATACTGCAGGTACTATTATTATTCCACCAGTACCAGCAGGTGGGGTGTTGCAAGGGAATATTTATTTTGCCAGGCATTTCTGAAATGCATTTTGTTTATTAAAGCTAAATTAAGCCTTTATTTGTTGTTTGGTCTTGGGGCTTTGGGATTTGTGTTCTTTTTTGTTGGTTTTGGTCTTTTTTTGAGGGAGGAGTTATAATTTAATCTGACTTCTTTATCTCTGAATGCTGGCAACCCAGCTAGCCATATGGCACTGGAGAACAGTGCTGTTTGGCTCCCATTGTGTCCTATCACTTTGCATTCAGATATACCCAGGTGTTCTGAAAAGATGGAGGCAGATCACTGTCCCCATTTTATGAATGAGGAAACCGAGAGAGAGAACACAGGGTTTGCTTGGTCCTTCTTGAGAGACAGATCTAAGAACAGAGCAGCCGACCCCTTGACACACTCCTCCTGGAACAGCACTGTTGCCTGGAATAGCAGGATGAATGGCACAGGTGTGGGGGAGCCAAAGGTAGGCACAAGCTGTTCCATTTAGATGATTATCAGGTTTTAAGTGCATCCTTCACTTTGCATTTGAAAAACTAACTGATTGTGCTATTATGTTTCTCCTTACTTCCAGATGCAGCCGGATGAATTTCTGCTCACACCAGAGAGCACGGGACACAGTCTCCCCAAGGAGACACAGGAGCAAGGGACACAGTCTCCCCAAGCCCTAAATATTGGTACTTGTCACATAAAGAAAAAGTATACTGACTGATTGATTTGGGGGGGGGGGTTTGTTTATTTTGTTTTGTTTTGGTGGGGGGGGCTTTTCGTTTGGGGGTTTTTGTTGTTTTTTCAATTGTTTTATTTTGGGGGGATGTTGTTGTTAACTCCTTTAACTAAAACAGGTACAAAAAAACCCATAAAGTGGACAGAAACCTTAAGTTAAATTAAACTATGTAGAAAAACAACAGAAAAAAATAAAACCTACTTTTAAATTTTTGAGATATGGAATGTAAAGAGACATTTCAAGCTAATGGAGAGCCTGATGATTAGGCTTCACTCCATGATCTCCATCTCCATTTGTAATATATTGTCCTAAGCCACTTCACCTGAAAAATGATTCAAAGAATAAACACATTCCTAGCTTTTGCTGTTATGGCCCAGTATATTCAGTCAAAGAAATTGGGTCAGTGTACTTTTTATTTTCTTTCCATTCTACTAACTCAACAGGATACTGGCCACATTCCAAGCATGCTGTGTCCCATTCCAGATTTCATAGACACTGAAAAAAATAACACCATTGAAAAAATGGACTGTGGATGGCTCAGCTGACACAGCCACAGGCAGAAAATGGCTGGTTGTTGTAGCATATTATCCACAAAGCTAGACAGACTGTAGGTTTAGTTATTTTACATTTCATCCTGCCAACCATGTCTATTGGTTGTTGCAATCAGAACTGCTGCTGCTGCAGGGTAGAAAGCAAAAAATAAAATAACAGAGATAGAACAGCAGAAGCTTCTGCTGGTGCTGTGACTATACACAGTGGAGCAGTGTAGGTATAAGCTATTACTGACTTGATTAACTAATTGATCTCTGATACTTATTTCATTGTACCCTGTGAGAGACCTCGGTTATAGTAATTAAAACTGATAATTTGGAAATGAGAAAGTTTTGTGAAATAAAATATCTTGTGAAAGGGACATTCTGGAATGTCTTTTTGGTGTACAGTGGAAAGGTTAAGGAGCTACAGTTATATGCTTGTGTGTATACATATATCTATAAGAATATATATATGTATGCATACTTATTATGTATGTATATTCATATGTAGGACTAAAAGCTCCTGAAATGTAAAAGCATTTTCCAAACACTTTTGGGAGCTCTCTTCTCTCCTTAGTCATCTTAATATGATTTTATACCTAAGCAATCTCACTGTGGAGTAGGAAGCTTTTTACACCCACTCTTTGCATAATGATAATATAGAGGAGGGTGTTGAAAAAAAATTAACAACTAATTAGCTTCACCATATCACTCCTGAATAATAAAAAAAAAGAAATTAAAAAAGTGTCTTTTAATTTCTAATCCCTTAGAACAATTTATGTATAAAGGGAACAGTGATTTAAAATTTTGCCTTGTTTCTCAAGTATTGGGATTTTTTTGAGTTTGTTTTTTTTCAGTAGGTTTTTTTGCCAGTCTGGACAAAGAGGACAGAGAAGTTGAGAGTCTTAAGGGTGTGTGTGAGTGTATGTTTGGACACTTACTCATGTAAGTGAGGGGAGAGATAGATAAAAATAATGCGAATATTTTAAACGGATTGTAAATTTAATTAAGAAAGATTCAAAGAAGTTCAGATGGTGACAGGGACTCATAAGGCTCAGTTATTCAGATTGCCACAGCAGCCTCCAATACTCCCTTTTAAATCATGGAGACAATAGGGATACTCAGTTTATGCACACTGTTACACACCAAGACACAGGCTGTAACCTTCTGCAGAATCACGATGTCTCCAGCTATTGCTTGAATTAGTTGAGTGACTAATCTGTCTTCAGTAAGTGTGGAGCAACCTCATGTTCAGTGAAGCAGCAAACAATCCAGGAATTTTCCTAGCACTCCTATCAAAAGGTAAGTAACACCATTATTCCAGTAAAACTGAGGTACTGAGAAATCCCCAAGTAAATCACTGATACAGCTGGGAATAAAAGCTGGACTCCCTAATTCCCAGGCTCGTGCATTAACCAGTAGAAAACTCATCTCCTCTTAGTCAGTGGGGAAAAACAGCCAAATTCCCATGGGGGAGCTGGGAATTACTCTGTATAATCCTACAATTATAAGCCATTAGTTTTACTAAGATAAATCCTATTGTAATACACACAATCTGCAATGAAGCCATGATGAAATAAGGAAGTGGACCCACATGGTCCATTGTTAACGAGCTAGGATTGCTAATAGTCTATTTGCATTTATCAGACTGGTGTCAGACAGCAGCCACATTCTCAGAAAGCTTGTTAGGGACCATCTCACAGTCATTAGCAGAGATACACCTCCAGTTCCCCACAAGAGAAGTATTATCTTATCAGAGGTAAAATGGGCTAAAAATAATTACGATCTATAACCTGTGAATTCTGCCAGGAAATACAGAAAATCATTTTGGGATTCATTTTCCTGATTCCTCTTTATTCTTTCCTTCTGGAAGGAATGAACATTGTGTAACCAAGTGCATGTCCAAAATGCACTGCCTGAGGTCGGGATGTTTTTGGCAGAGTTTGGAATACAACCCTAATCCCTGAGTCCTGGTGCTTTCTCATCAGTGAAGAATTGCAATCAGGACCTTGTAGCAGTAATCAAACAGAAGTGATTGTCATGAGAACAGAGTACATGAAAAAGTGAAAATTAGATATGACTTAGGACAAGTAAGAGATAAAGATGTGTTATTGAATTAAACCAGTAGCAAGAATTCCTGAGCTATTTACAACAATTTGATTAAGAAGGTGAGAGGTAACTATCAAAGTAGGAAGGTGATAGCTAAAAACTGATTATGGGAGGGTAAGCATTGACACTGCGTGACTATGAAGTCACAAACACTCAGTGGAACTTTTCTCTGTTTTAAAAAGCAGCAGAGGTTTTTTTCCAGTTTTTGAGGTTTTTTGGACGGGCTGTGTTATTTTTCTTGTTGGACCTGTCAAAAGAGTGATTCTGCTACCCATTCTTATAAAAGCGCTGACATTTGGAAGCAAACCCAAGCACTTGAAAGAGACAGGCTCAGTGCTTTTAGTTCAGCACCTTCAGCATAAAGGTCAGAGCCTGCAGCATCACCCAAGCAGAGAAGGTGATACAGAAAGTCCAGACAACTCAGTCACCTATCTCAGACCTTGCATGCAGCTGAACTGTCATTCACCCCTTATCAGTGCTTGCTCCACAGGTCCAATGTTGAGATCAATTAAAGGGCAGGGTGGGAAGTAACACTCACCAAGTCAAGGTCTGCACAATGACTAACTTTGAAATTAATCAGTCTGAGGTTTATCTGAGTTACCAGCCATTTTAGCCTGATGCAGACAGTAAAAAAAAAAAAAAGAGGTAGCTGGTAAGCCTGCCTATGCTAGGTGATTTACATGTAGTTTCACTTGGGTTTCTGCATCGGCATCATAAGAGAGATTCCCCCACTCATTTGTTAGAAACCAAGTGTTGTGCAACTGTATCCAGGAGAAACAAAGCTGCTTAAGTCAAGTAGCCACGAGTAAAAATTCAAGTTGCAAATTAACTGAGTGCCTAATACGATAGCTTAGATCAGTTATCTGTAAAGAAATCAGGACAGTTCTTCACAAGCATGGCCTGAATTTTATTTCTTAGCTTCAATGTGCTGTAAACCACTTATCTTTCGAATAGAGTACCATACCTAAATAATCACACTTAATTTTGCATTTTTACAAAGTCAAAAAAGGAATTACTAAGGTTCAACGTGTTCAAAAGAAGTAATTCTTCACAATCTGTCAATTATAACTATAACAAGAAACTTCCAAAAATAGTTATTCGGAGGTGACTATATTTCTGTGGTAAGTGAAGTGATTTCCATTACAGCTTTTTCTTTTTTCAGAAAAATAATATACTCACTGAAAACACCGATTTCTCCTCCTTTCTGGGTTTGGTGGGTTTTTGTACAAACACATTTATTGCAAAATGTTCCCGGGTCACTCAAATTTCAGTAACACAGTCACGATTTGTTTTCAATTGTCAGTAGATAAGTGGAAATTACAGGGCAGCTTTTTGGTGCGCTTTTGAGTTACAGAATAGATTGCAGGGAATCAGACACATGATTTAACATATGTTAGATCCCACAGACAGATTTGAGCTTAGCAGTAAGCATGTGGCTAGTCTAATTTAGAGGAATTATAAAATTAGGCAGGACTATTTCTAGGATTGGGTAAGACATTCATTTTTAGACTCGCAGATTTGAAGAATTTGATCACTTCCTTAATTTTGAAGGATAATTTCGTTTTGTGGCATTAACTAGCTTACACCAAGCAGTTCCTCAGTGTCAAACAGTTCCACAGGACAACAGCCTGGACTCCTTATTTCCTCTGAGTAATTAATATCATAGCAGCAGGTGCATCACCAGTAGTGAGCCACAGGTTTCAGCTGCATCCATGTTTTCCACTCTGTATCCTCTGATACACCTGACCAGACACCTTACCTTGGTAATGCTGTCTCTGATAAGCTATTGACCCCTAATAGGTATCTAAACAATCAAGTAGGTTTTGCCTATACCTTACAGCAGCTTTACTGCCTGGCATTTTCTCTAAGAAGCCTTCTGCTGACTTCAGACAGATTGGTATTTTATTCTAAAAACATGTATTGCATGCTCAATGGGTTTGTCTATGAAGGGCAGGAAAGGATGACATGGCATAAAACTGCCATGACTTAACCTTGGATGATATTCTATCTCATAGAATTTTACAGGCTGAGATTGCCAAATAAAGATATGTTTCTATTTAGAAAATGTTAATAATGTATTTTTTCTTGTTTTTGTCTATAGAATACATGGAAACTAGACTCGGAACACTTTAACTTAACCTTTTACAAACCTATACCATAGCAGAACAAAAAGGCTTCATCACATGTCAGCATGTGGAATTGGAACTTAATATTTAACAAAGCTCTCATTTATAAAATAGAATTAAACAGTGAAAAAGAACACATAAAGTAACACTTTTGCCAGTAAGATATATTATCACCTTCTCCTAAAGTTGGAATGGAGAAGTGACAAAGGGAAAGGGTAAATGAGAGCCATCTTTAACACAGAAATTTTCAATGATGCTTTATCTTTGATGTTTTTTTTCTAAAAGAGAAGTATAGAAGAGTACTATGCAGATTATAAACCCTACTGTGGACTACAGTAAACTGACTGCCACCTTAAATTCATGGGTTAACAAGTTTCATTTGCTATACTTTGCTGGAAAAGTCTGTGCCTTGCTGATTTTTTTCCAGTTTAAGTTGCTTTTTCCTTAGAGGCATCAGAAATAAGTTGTTGCTGGTCTACAGGAAGAAAAGATTTTGTTGCTGAGCTCAAGTTCCATTTCACACTGCTACAAGCATAGCCTACTCTTTCTGAATCATAAAGCATGACAACCCCAATTACCTAGCATGAAGTTTCTCCATGAATAGGGTTTAATTGCCAATGAGGGGTCCATAATTTCCTTTACTCATCAAACACTTTTTCATCAATTACAGCTTCATGAAACAAACATTGTCTGGGCATTTGCTCTAACTTACATTTCAAAATTGCCTCGGGAAAGTTAGAAATGTCACCAGTTAATCTATAATAAACCCACAGCTTTGTATCTGACAAGGCATGACAACTCATTGCTGTAAATGAAACTCTAACTAGCATGCTCAAAAAACCATGCCTGCTAAAAGAACATTAAATTTTCACCACATGCTTATACTGGTTCTATACCATTGCATAATTTTTCTTATGCTGCTTCTTCTGTTTATATTCTCTAAAGTTTCCCCATCTCTTTCTACATCATATTTTTCCCAGATTGGTTTCTTGAACAAGCTCTTCTTCACCATAACACTTGCACTAGCACAAAGAAAGAAGCAGCACAGGCAGGGGAAAAATGGTCAAGCACATGCCCCTAACAGAAATATCTGTCTAACCCAGAATGAGTGATTACTGGATAAAGAAAATCCTTGTAAAACATCCAGGTACATGCTTCTCAGGTTTTTCATACTGTCAGAAGTAGACAGTGGGTCTTCAGAATTAGGTAACAGTGCATTAAAATACAGTTAGTATATTTAACAAAAGTAGTGCTGATGTTAGTCGGTAATGTATTTTTTCCTAGTGAAGTCTAATAATTTTAGTGTGATGCTATATTGATCTCAATACAGCATCTGCAATTCAACAATATTCATGTTTAGAAATTAGGTTTCCCATTGGGTTTGCTAGACTGCTGAAATATGAACTTACAAAACTAAAAGCAGCCCATGTGGCAGTTTTAGCTTGGTTTTCTTCCTGGACTCACACTGGCAAACACCACAGCAAACTCATTTTGTTGGGTTCCCCCCCTCTCCCCACCCCAACTGGGATGGGACTGGCAAACTTAAAGGTTAAATAACAATACCATGGAAAGGGACAAAGATAATGGTTCCCTAATGTCCAAAAAGCAACAGGTTTTTTAATATCCATCTGGAGAAGTTTGAATCTGCAGATTTTAGTGTTCAACAAACAGGTGAATCACCTAAGGATACATGACAATCAGTTTAGCAGCTGGACTCAAAAGCTGAATATCCAACAAGGGCAGACATACTCATTTGAGAACTCTGCTTCTGCATGAACACAGGGCCATGCTATGTGCCGTGGTCTGAGGTTATATAAACACGGACATGCTTGAGCATTTGTTAGGGCTCTTTTTCATTTTTTATAGCATTACTGGAACCTTCCCGAGAGTGCGGAAACAGCATTTGTTGGAGAACAAGCCTCATTAAAATAAATGACATTGTTGCTACTTCCTCAGATAACTTCGCTCCTGTCTCAGCAAAGGTAGACTGGTTCTATTACTGGGAAACAGTCTCTGTTGCCAATTCTGTGGTAGAGGAACAGCATTCTAAATTTAAAAATCCTTTTCTATTGATCCGTGTTTATCACATAATACTACATTGGCTTGCATTAAACAGCGGAGATATGTTTTCATCCCTATGAAGGGAATTAAATGCCCAATTCTTATTATTGTTAATAGTCGTGTGCCTAATGCCCAGTGTGCCTGCCTGCAAACATACCCTCTTAATTGCCTAATGTGCAGTCTTGAGAGAAGCAGATTATTCAGCTTTATGTTTCTGCATTTGCAAATATACCATGGAAATGGTGGCTGTGGCACAAAGAACAGATTTGTCAATTTGTTTATTTTCAAAACAGGACAGCACGGGGACTTTGTTCTTGCAACTCTTGGCTATAGTGCTGTGAAATTCTAAAAAAAAAAACAAGAAGCATTTTAACATATGGATTTCTACAGTATGGGAAGGCTTTGCTTTGCATTCAGGACTCTTTCCAATTAAACTGGATGTTAGCTCAGCCCATTTAAAATGCACATAAACTGTACTTACAGGTTTCCAGTTATGCTTGCTCTCCTTCTGAAAGACACCACGAAGGGCATGACCAGAAATGCAGAAATGTTTTAACCCTGAAGTTTACAGCTGGGTTCCTGTTGCTTTTCTTTTCCATCTCTGGATGGAAAAATGTAGATACCTAAAGACAGTATTTGCCACTGTTTTTTGAAATGGTTGAGGGAGCTGTACAGTAAAAAGTGTAGAGTGAAAAGTGTATATTCTGAACAATTATTGTCATTCAGCATTACACTGGGGTGAAAACAATTTTCACTATGTTGAGTAGTCCACAAAGAGTTTTGTTAGCTTCAGTGGGATTAAACCTGGTGTCACGTTACTTCCCACAATCCCAATATGAGAATTTAGTTGTATTAAGTGAAACATACTATTAAGAATTGTATACTTGCAAATACTCTCCAAGACTGGAAATAAACCTGAAAAATTTGTGCACATTATTTCACAGTGACTGTATCTATTTTGAAATTCAAAGTTTATTGTAGTCTACAATGCAATAAGTCACTGTATCCTTGGTAAAAGCTTGTGGCTGATGTTTTCTCTTTTAAAATAATAAAGACATTTCAAATAGGTTTCTCACAGAAGCTGTCATGAGATTCATTTAGTGCAGATCAATCTGTCTGCACTATCTCTATCCATGCATTCCAACCACCTTCATTGTCAGAGGGAAAAGCACAGCCCAGAAAGACATCTAAACAAATAAATAAATCCTTTTTCCTGTGCTTTGAGAAAAGCAGAATGCTTTCCTCCCAGAGAAGCCTCAGAGAATTAGGTGGGTAATGGAACAAAGGTACGTCAGCCAGAAGCCTCAAGGGTAACAGGGGTGATGAGTTGTTTCCTCAGAGGCAGACAGAGCTACATCCTGAAACTTTCTGTGTCTAAAATGAGCAACTCTTCTATTCTTTCATCTGAGAGGAGTGTTTTGCACAGAGAGCCCCCCTGGGTGCCTCAAACCAGTTCACATCAAGCTCTGCCTAGGATAGCAGCTCTTGGCTGTATTCTCTCTGGTCTGTTGCTCCTGGTGTTAATCTCCATGCAAAATGGTCCCTCCTACAGCTCACAGCATCACTGTGTCTCTATGACATGATTAGGTAGAGAAGAAGCCATTGTTACCTGCTCCTTGTCATCAGGGCTGAGGCAGGCCAGAGGTTTACAACTCCTCACGTCTCCCATTTGCTTGAATATTTCCCTCATCTCTCAGACAGGGCAATAGCATACTGAGAAATAAACCTCTTTACTCTGACATATCCCTGTAAGTGGGATATCCTCATTAGCAATTGCCTGAGCAAGTCAGTCAAAGTTTTCCCAAATGCTTCTTAGCATCAGCTAAGTCGCATAATATTAATACCACTGATGTCTGCTACATCTCTATGGGATTTCAGTAAAGAGCAAATGTTATTAGAAGAGATAGTGTGGCTTTCCCTTCATTTGTTCTTACACTATACTCATTAAACAAGAAACAGTTTATCAAGTCACACCAATCAAGCATAGATATCTAGGGCCTAATGTTCACTGTAAGATGCAGAAATTCAGTCCCTACAAAGCCAGATGAGTGCCTGGGAGTGGTGTAATGGTACCAGGAACCTTTTCAAGTCATTTGTTCCAGACCAGCCCTCGCTGGTGCTAACCAAAATCAACACTATTGCTGCTATTAAGTGAGTTGGCACTTCTTCTCCACTGTCTACAGCAGAAAAATAATTATCCTTGCTGTCACTCATTAGAGGCATTATTACCTTCCTTGTTGTTAAGTCTCAGGTTGTCCGAGATCCCATAAGATCCATGCAGTTCCTGGAAAGCCCTAGTTTCATTGGTGCAGCTGAAAGGGATTTATGGGTGGGAAAGTGGAAGCATAAGGTGAGTCAACATATCTCCATGTGAAAGTAGATTTATTCTGTGGCACACACAGGAGTGAACTGACTCACAACTGCATGAGCAAAAACTGAAGACTCCTCTAAACTCCCCATACTACTCTACCTCCACAGGATACAAAATGATAATTTATCCAAACATTGAAGACAGAGTTCCTCAGCTAGTGTAAACAGGAGTTTACCCATTGGCTCTGGCCCTCCTGAGAACAAACTCCCATTGACTGATAAGTGATCCTGAGGATAAGGCACTATTGTTGGGCTGTTTCTAAGAGCTGGCCTTCATAAACTAATCCTTTCATGGGTGCCATAGGCACCACATTCTAAAGCACTAAATTCACTTGAGAAATCCCAGAATTAGAAGGCAAATTGACTCACCAATTTTGCCTGCAAAGGTTTTATTTTGCCAACCTATATTTAAGAGGGTATGAATCCAGGCACGGTAAGATTAGCAGTGCACAAATAGGTGACGCAGAGGCGGGGCTACCCCACTGTATTTTCAAATCAAATTTACAAAGGAATTCCATGTGCTCAAGGGCAATTATTGTCATGCAACTGTAGGTGACTCAAATCCATGACTAATAAAAATTAAATTGGACCAAAATTAATCGTATGCAGCAGAAATTATTTGATTCAACCAGATTAGCTGCTAAAATGCCTCTAGAGGGTTGGATTAGCAGAAGATATACCCTTCTATCTCAAGGCTTAGAGAGCAATATCTTACAAAGGCAAATTAACAATAGAATACATTAGCTAGTCCTCTCTTGATCTCTGCAATGAAGAAGAAAACAAGGGAGACATGACTGTCTGTGTTGGGTTGTTCCCTCATTTTCAGTTCTTCCACCAAACTTCCTGCAGCAGATGCTGCAGTGAATGATTGATGGCAGACTAGGCAGTAAACAAGAGATCACTCAGTGGTAAGTACAGGACTCCCAGTCAAAAGTTAGTCAGGACAGATGTCTAATATTCAGCATAAAGACAGTTAATCCAACTTTAGATCAAGTTGATGAGCTAAAACCAATTGGTCTCTTCAGCTTCCCTCCAACCTTTTCATCCATTATCTGAGCAAGCAGTAGCCTAACAGACCTGCTGGCTGGATGTGCCTGGTGGTGGGTGTGCTAAACCCTGAGTGGCTCATGGGGCCAACCAGCAGGCTCAGACTGACTGAACTTTGTGAAGGAAGCCTCTTCAACAGGAGTCCTCACTTTCAGACTGGTTGTTCAGACAGACAATCTGAACTTGAGGGTGACTGCAGAGCATCCCTCAATACACACCAGAAGGATGTGAGCAGCACTGTCATGCTTTCCACTGCTAGTACCTGAGCTACACATACCTCTTGTGGTGAACAATAGTCTAAATTTCCACAGGCCCTTACCGCTTCTGAAAGGAACAAGGGAATAAACAAGAAAGCAATGTGCAAAGATAAAATGCTGCAGACATAATTCCTTTTCTGACTTCTTTTTAAATGTTGTTGTTCAGTTTGCATAAAACTCAAGCATATCATTCATACCAGTTTATATTTCTATACAGGGTTAATTCAGCTTGAGGAGTCCAATTTCATATTGTGTTGTGTCCTTATTTCACAGCTACATACTGGCCTCTTGCTGCTGGAAACCTGCTCTTAAAAGCAGGACCCCATTCAGGAACTTCTGTGTTCTTCCGTAGTGATACAAAGCAGATGCAATGGACCACAGTACCCTTTCAGCATGTCCAAGAATATTGCATTTGGGCTAAGGATTGCCTTTTGTGAACTGATGATCAATGAAACAGTCTGAAACTAGTCATTCTAATTTGATTTACAGCAGACCAAGAGAGACAATGGCAAAGAAAAGCAATCTCAGATATCCTTACTACCTTCTTCCCATCTCTGAATCTAGGACTAGACATTCACAGGTTCTTGTTTTGTTTTACCTCTCCATAAAGCACTAGTGGTTCAAAAATAGAATAAGTATAACCAAACATAGGGGGAAAAAAAAAAGACTTCTCAGTTACCTTGGAAGAAGCAGATAGGTCTAACCTTTGTACATATAGGTTAAGGATCAGCCTATATGTCTCCAATAGTATTTTAGTATTTTAAAAGCCTTCCTTCTCCATTCTCCTAGGCAAAGGTACACAGGTAGATTTCTGTTAGAGAAAATGACACTGTCCCTGTGGCTAACTTTAAATGTGGAAAAAGCATAACCCTGACACCTCATGGTTTGCTCTGGATTTCTTGTGTTTATTTGCAGGTACCTCTACTGCCACTCTGTATCTTGTAAATACACAATTGCACAGGATAATTCCCTCTACCAGAATACAGTACAGTGCTCATAATTTTTGAAGTGGTCCTGTACCCATCAGTCATATACATGGAGCTAATCAGATAAAGCAGAAAAATAAAGAAACCAAAACCAAATCCCCAAATCTTAAAGGCTGCACTGACAAGATGGAAATATTGCTCTAAATAGGCAAAGTATGTATTTAGTTTTCTCAACAGCTGGATCTAACACTGTGTTGGAATTTCTCCAGCACCTGATACAGACTAGAATTATATCATCCCAAATTCCTGCTTACTCAGACCTTTCAGTCCACTCATTTGTACAGGAATGACATCAGTCTCATAATTCTTTCACTTTTCCTTGTAGTGCAAATAAAAAGAATACCTGCTATTCTCAAATGTTAATTAGGAACAGTAACTCTAACAAAACTCTTTTTCAATATAGCTGGCTAGGTTGTACAGTGGCTTTACTATGCTAGAAGCTGTTTTTAAATTTGATCCTCATATAAATTGACTGAATTGACCCAAAATATGGACAGGGCCTCATTTATCTGAACTCTGATTTATAGTAAATAAATCTAAAAAAATCAGGTTTCATTTACATAACTCCCTGAAGATGCATATTCTACATAAACTTACTCACCAGTTCTTGTTTCTTTTTATAAAGCTAGGCAAAGACAATCTTTCCAAGAATATCCATTGGAAAGCCTAGAAAAGGAAATAAAATTGATATGTATGATTTTTTTAGTGTTTGGGAAGCATTTAGCTCAACCAGTAAACACTTTTATTTTTATGAATCATATTATTAAGGAGATTTCATGACACTAAGAAAGCTTCCTTGAAGTCACTATTGAGTCAAATACAGATGCAAAACCTTCAGTGTGTCTAATGCTTGAATCATCTTTTACATTTTTCATAAGCTACAATCCAAAAAAAAGTAAAAAAAAAAATGAAATCGCCATAAAAATAATATCAATTTAAATGATCTTTTTTTTAATTATCTTCCTATGAAGATCAAAATAGGTCCAATGTGAGTATGAACTCTGTATTCTCCATTTACAGGAATTTTTAGACAAGATTTTAAGGCTTTAGTCACCAACTGAAATATATTTACAGCGCTGATGGTACACAACACTAATTACAGAACATTAAAGGGAAATTGAAGTGGAAGAGGGCTCCGTGCATGACCTAGTCCAAATCCGCACTCAGAAAAAGGCTACTTTAGCGTTTAGTTGCTCAGCACCTTGTCCAGTCAAGTTTTGGGAGTCTGCAGGGAATGAAATTTCACAGCCTCTCTGGGCTCCTGTTCCAGTACCAAACCACTCTCTCGGTGAAGGATTCTTCCCTCAAACCTCACTGTACAGTGCCATAGACACCTTAGCCTGTTGGCTTGCAAAGGGCCTTCTGCCTGCAATGTTGTAGACCTCCTTTTTCATGCCCAGCTTTGCTCCTTTTCACACAAGCTGCCAAGGCAGTGCTTTCTAGAGTCTCCACCCATGGTGTCTTTCTTTTGTTGCTCTCAAGCTACTTCTTCATGCTGTTTCTCTCATGCACCTGCAAACATTGATAGCGTTGTTGTGGCAAGGACAGGTCTCATGGTAAATAACTTCTGCTGGTGTGACAATCACCCCTTCCTTTCTCTCCCTCTCCCCTTTCTCCTTCAGCTGGAGCATCTAGGTTACATTAGAGAACCAGCAATGTGCATCCACAAAGTTCAACTACCGAGCAGCACATACCACCTGCAGCTCATCACAGCATGCTCCAAGCTGCGCTAATGTTCCTCAGTGGGAATGACCAACAAGGAGTTTGAGCAAGGGCTGGTGGAAACTATAGAGCTACTGTGGGAAAATTACTATAGGGGAACCCTGTTGTGTAGGAGAGGGTGTTCCTCTGGGGACCCTCATCACTTCCCTTCCCAGCTGGCCCATTTCTCCACCACCAGGCAATTTCTCCACCACCTTCTTTCTGTCTGTTTCTCCTTCTCTACCCTTGTATTTCTCCCTAAAAATAGCTTACATTATCAGAACTTATGTACACCATCAGCTATGGATGGAGATTGCTAATACACCTCCATGCATGTGAAGCTGTATGAACACAATTTGTGTTGAGAATATTTTAGTAAGAGTTTTCCTTTCTGCAACTTGTCACTGCTGTCCCACATACCCTTTTTGTGCATAAAGAAGAGTTAGGTTCTGTGCTCCCTCTAACCCTTCCTCTGGTAATGAAAGACTGAAATTATATACACGCACACACAAACTTAGACTTTCCTTATATGTCACATCCTCCAGTCTCCTCAGTGTCTTAGCAGCCCTCCTGTGGTCTCTTTCCAGTTTGTCAACAACTCTTTTTACGATCTGGCCATAAACCAGATCCAGCAATCCAGGTGTGGCTCATGAGTACTGAACTGAGGGGGAAATTGTTTTGTTTAGCCTGTTGTTTTTTCTTGCTAATGCAGCCTAGGATGCAGTTAGCCTATTTTCCCCCATAAAGACACATTGTTGGCACATTTCACAATGAGGACTGCAGAGTCCTTTTCTGGAGAACTGTTGCTTCCCCAGTAAATCCCAGCTGGTGCCCATTCATGGGGTTACTCCATCTCAGGCAGAGGATGGAATTTTGCTTTTACAGAACTTCACGATGTTCCTTTATGTCCATTCATCCAGCCTGTTGAGGTTCCCGCCTGGCATCCCTGCCCTCCAGTATGCCAGCTGCATCCCACAGACTGGTACTCTCTGTAACTTGCAGAGGACCTATTCATGCTATCCCATCACCCAGGCTGTTGATAGAGATGATGAACAGGACCAGACCCAGTGTCAGACTCCCAGGAACATCAGGCTGCTGCCAATTCAACTTCCTGTCCAGTTCAACCATCACTACACACCCAGTCCTTATCTCCTCAGTAAAGTTATGTGGCGATTCTGGTAGAGTATGTCAAAAACGTTGAGGCAAATGTCCACTGCTCTCCACTTATCCACAACGCCTAGCATTTCACCACAGAAAGAATTCAGGCTAATCAAGCACAATGTGGCTTTGGAAAACCCTTCCTGGCAGTTCCCAGACTTCAGAGTTCTCTTGGGATTTCCCTGTATCTTCAGCATGGTGTCTTTAACCACACTTTTGACAAAAACAACAGAGATTCCTCATTTTCTATAGCTAATAGTCTAGTCTGAGGAAGTTTAATAGTATTGTGACAGCATATAAAGATTTCAAAAATTAATGACTTAACATTTCTTAAATTCTCTATGAAGACTTTTTCCGAAGATGTATAGCACAGCACGTTCAAAGGGGACACCCTCTTTTACAAGAGTGGGCTTGTAGTCTGTAAAGCACATATGCCTTTCTTTTAGTGGCTAAGACAACGAAATAAGTGAAATCTTAAGGGCCATAACTTCACTTATTTACACCAACACATGCGTTTTAGCTACAATGTAACTGTACTAGTCTAAGCAGTTCATGCTAAGGGAGGATCTGGGCTCCAGTTTCTATTTCCAGCTCTGTTTTGCTCATGTGAATGCAGCAGTTAATTCACAACATATGGGAGAGGTGGGGGAGGGAGCTCCTGCTCACACAGCTCATGCAGTTAGATTGATTTTTGCTAAAACTTAAAAAAAAAAAACCCACAGCACATACCAAGTGTGACAAGTAACCATCCTGCATTTCTGATATAAATTATATTGTATGACAAAATGTGAGTGTAAAAATTTAGTAGCACGGCAGTTATGCTACGCAACACTTCACCTGCCTGGGAGTACAGTTATTTCCATTTTCACAGTAATGGGCTATTGTATCCCAAAATGTGCTGAGAGGAAATACACTTAATGGGATTTTACGTGAACACTTGGAGAACCAATTTATACAATGGATCTGGACTGGAATTATTTGATTAATGCAAATCATTAATGTTGTAAACAATACAAATAAAGAGTAAACCCGAACTGAATGTGAAATAATGAGAAAAAAATGAGCTTTACAGTGTTTAAAATGCACAGGTCAGATCATGCAGTTTCCACAGTATCTGCTAAGGCAATTTTACAGTAGAAATGGAGGGGGGAGGTGTTATAGCAAAAACAGCTTTCATTTGATTGACTAGGAGAGATGTATTGCAATACTGAGCATGGTCTCTATGCCCATGAAAGTACTCCTAACTCTTATTTACCTCCCTCATTTCTCACTGAAATCAACTGACAGTATGAATATTGTACAGCTTTTTAGGTCCTAACTGTGTGACTAAATCCCTTCCAAAAATGGTCTTGAGTTGGAAGCTTTTTTTTTTTCCCAGAAATGAAAAGAAAGGGTATATAACAAGAGAAAAGGAGAGGACAGCTTATATTTCACAATCCTTTCTTGGATGCAGCCCATTTCCCTGCTTCCACAGAAAAGCAAGGATGTTTAGGCAAGCAGGAGCTAGAAGAAAGTGGAGTGTCTACAACATAGATGCAAAAATGCTGCAAATTAGAAACAAACACAATGAGAATGGGAGTTAAGTGCTTATAAATATCCATTGTCTGTAGCAGAGATGTAATGCAGGTTCAAAGCTGCTTGTTTGTGTGTTTTACTGAATTTTCATTGCATCTCCAGGGGGTAGGAAGGCAGGGAGGAAAGGTGCCAAAGTGACACTGTGCCCTGAAGTTTCACTACAGCTCTGTGCTGGGTTGTTTCAAGTGAAGTGCTTGAATTGTGAAGGTGCAAAACATGGTTCCCCTCAGGTACTGCTCACATTTGTGACAACTGCAGAAATGTGGGCACCTTAGGAAATATTACTTTTTTTTTAAGCACTCACCATCTAGAATCTAGATTTAGGTGCCTGACTTTGGACACTAAATGAGTTTTAAGATGTCAGCTTTCATGCCCACCTTGAATGTTTGGGGTTGTGGGGTTTTTTTTGGATAATATATTTAGCTGGGTCAAACATATCCCTGAAGTAATCTGGTCTACTGTACTTACAGTCTTCTTTTTATTTTTTGATTACTTCTTCTTTGGTTTACCTTGTTTTTCCACCCTGTGGCAAATAAACAATCCTTTTATTGAAGATATCTAGAATTGAATGTGAAGACTCATATGTATTACTCACTGAGGGTGCCTTAGAGCAAAGGGAACTACCTTACTTTTTCTATTCTCTCACGAACCCCTCTTGTAACAGCACAGAGTATTGTTACTATCATGAGTCAGAGAAACAGTGAAAGAGACATTTTAGCAGACAGGATAAACAACTTCTAAGGAACCAAGGCCTTATTTCTGTCTTTTATGCATCCTTTCCAAACCCTCACCGGGCTTTCACCAGATGCTCTTTTCAAATCTTCTGAGTTATGGGGCTTCCCTACATAAGAGTCAGCTCAAAAAGCGCTGCTATCTTCTTTCTCCAGGGGACCCTGGAACAAATAATATTCAAAGACAACATTCAGCCAGACACAAATTAGTCTGGGGTCATTTTGAGATTTGGCTTGAGGGCTGAACCAATTCTTCCTGAATCCCCTGCTAAGCCAGGTTGTTCATCTCTCATTTTAAACTCTAGGTACTTTACAGTAGTGTGGTATGCACTGTGTTGTGTCAAGCTGATATGAAAAGACTTTCATATCTGAAAAACATTCAGATACAAAATCACCAGGAAATTTGGAAGACAGAAAAATTCCAGCTTTACAAATATCCTCCCAGAAGGATCTGCTGCTAAATTGAGATCTATTTGTTTATCACTTTTTAACTCTCCATGGGAGACACAGCACTGGGACAATGAGACACACAGATAATGAGCTGGGCAGAACAAATGCTCTAAGAAATATCCCTAGTTTCAAGGATTGTAATCTGTTGACAATTTCTTTTAACATATTTTTCCTGCAACTTAAACAGCTTTCGGATTTCGAGCCTCTAGGAGATGACTGCTATTACTATGACTACTACTAGTAGTTGTTGCTGTTACTTGTGGTGTTGCTGTTATTGGTGGTGGTTTTGTTTTTATTATTTCATGAGGAGAAAAACTTATGAAACAAGATTTCCTACGAGTCTGTTCTTTTACCCTCATGTCCATCTCACTACAGGTGCCCCTGGGCAATCTCTGTCCTTTATGATACCTCTAATTTGCAAAAGATGATACTGTCACTTTGGAACTAAGGTCAATGAAATAAATGTTCTACATTCATAAGTAAGTAAACACACAAACATGCATAATACATAGCAAAAAGCTCAAAAGGAAGGAAAAGCCTAGAGTCATTTACCCCATTGGGGTAAATCCTATCATTCATCACCAGAATCCATCATACCAGTAGAAAGAACAAGCTGCTTAGAAAAAATATGAGTCAGTAATAAAGGCAGGTGTACAAAGTCTAGATCTGCTTTGATCAAGCACTGTTGTATTTAAAACATTGCCAGCTACTAAGACTATGACCACTGCTGGTGAAACTAAAGGACTGACAGAGTAATGGCATTAATGGAGAGGAAAAGGACTGATTTAGGAAGACAAGACCACATGGAATGAAGCAGCTTCACCAGCAAAGGGAAGAACCTCTATTCTCGTCAGCCTTAGGGTATAACTTCAGTCCCATCAGGACCAACTCTCTTAATGCCTTTAATTCAGTAGGAACCATCCGTGATTAGCTAAGCCAATGAAAAAGAGACCTGTATAAATTGTATGGAGCTAATATGTTTCCATCTGGCTAGGTTTTACAGCCCTAGTATTAAATCCCACTGAAGATATGCAGTATTTTTGTGAATCAGAATTTTGCCATGGTTTAATGGTGAAAGACAGAGTTTGCCCATAGCTAAAAGTCACTGAGATCCAACACCAATTAAAAATGTCAGTGTGGAAGGTTAACAGTATCCTACTTGGGCCTCTAAATGATTTCAAAACTTAAGTATAAGGCTCTCTGTCCTCCTCAAAAACACACATCAAACAGATTTCATAAACTTGTTACAGGGCTTGGAAAATCCCTATTCCCTGTTCAAATTCCTTTTGGAAGTACTTAAATTTCTGTTTAGCTTCCAGAATCCAAATCTTGTGAAAGCACACTGAAATATGCATGTTTGTAATTCTCTTTTGACTCTAATATTTGTATTAAACCAAATTCTCTACAAATTCAACACTAGTAATCCTAAAATACATCTGAAATTACAGAGGACAGCAGTTAGCTCAAAGCTCAGAAATATAGTAGTATTTTGAGTGACATTATCACTGCTCAGGGGAAGGAAAACTTTCCTTTTTTTTTAATCAGCAATTTCTTATCTAATCAAGACTCTAATCATATAGTGTATGGTCATCTTTTGGCATTCTGTGTACAGTTAATGTTACATGGAGAGAAGTATTTGAATGATCACTCAAGTCACTTTTATAAATGTTGATTTCATGCTTCTCCATGTGATAGCATGTGTAATACTGAAACAGTTATCAGGACCTAGGAGAAGAAAACAAATATTACAAAACTAATGCTTTTTTGTTTTTTTTTTTCCATGAGAAATTGTTTCAATGACCGGTTGTGAAAGACTTTTTCTAGACCTTTTTAGAGCTATTCCTTAGGCTGCAGCTTTTTGCTCTGTGTTCAAACACTTTCCCAGTATGTCTGAGACACTCTTATCAGTCATCATGAAAAAAACATAGCAAGTCCCATTGATGTTGAACTTGGAAAGAGTTAGAAGGAAAGCAGCACTATCAATGTATTTTTTCCCTTTTGTTAAGTGACAAAGTCCAAGATTAGGTTTCTGATTGTGGCAGCCTCCTCTGAAAAGTCTAATATAAAAATAATGTCATGTTCTTCATGAACTGACTGTCCCATAATCATGGCACTCCTTGCAATAGGGAACATCTCTGTGTTCAGGCAACATGCCAGCTGAAGCAGACTAAGGAAAGTGCAACTGTTCCTAAGTAACCATGAACACACTCCAGAGTGTGCATTTGTCAGCCAACATACACAGATCATGGGTAGCTGAAGAGCTTTTAGGGTTAGGCTAGGAACATTTTTGAGTGCTTATGAATAAAACTACACAACTGTACTTGCCAGTATAAATCTAGATGTGGGTCATCTACACTGCACACTACACCTGTGTGATGCAATACAGATGAAAGGTGTCACACTGAAATATCTGCTTCATATGAAATCATCAGATGTGCGTGAGTTCACATACACGTAACTTCGTTGATGCAGTTCAATTCCCATCAGCATTTTTGAACCACATATGCACTGGTTTTGACATTTCATCTGACTTTGGGAGACACTGCTTTCTCTGGGATATTTGGTCCTCGGAACATTATGTGAATCCTAATATTAATATCTCATCCTTGGCTCATTCCTTAATTTACTATCTCCCTAACCAACCTAAAAATTGATAACTTTGTGATAACTATGTGCCTAAACTAGACTGCTCTCTCTAAATCACCCACCCCTTCATGGAGTGTCATTAGCAGCAGCAGCAGCAAACATCACTCTAACAGAGACTGGCTTTTATAAGAGGAAGGCAGACTTCTTATTTACTTCATGCACAGCAGTGCTGTCTGTCGTAAAGCTCCCACTTCTGCTACTACCAGGAAAAGCTTAGGATTGACACTGAAGGTAATGACTGACAGAACATGCCAAGTTAATACCAATAACTTAGCAGCAGGATGTAAACAGGCTGGCAGGCTCTAAAATAAAAGGTACATAACTCCTGCGACAAATGATAATACTCTGGGAATGGTAATACACAAGGGAGCTATGACCATCATTCTCCTACTACATTTTTCTTGGTTTCTAACTGTACTGGCACTATATGATATTCCTTGGCCCCAAAAATTATATTTCAGATCCCTTGACTGTCCAGAAGGAACCAGTCAAGAGTTGAATATTCTGGTATTCTCTTTCACTACTTCCACAGCTTTCACAAGAGATGTCATATCAAAGCCATGTTCAAGCTGTGTTTCAGTCCCCGTTGTCTTCATCTTTCCATCCCCTTTATAAAGTCTGTTTTTTTAGCAAGACAGCAAAGTCTTGGGTGGCAGAACATCTCTTCCTGTATGCTTATGAAACAAAGAGAAATGGGCTCCTATCCCAGATGAAATCTCTGGATGCTGTTTTAGACCACAAAATGCTTTTGGATCTTGGCCCAAAACAGACAGCAGTGTACACAAGGCAGTAATAGCCTAGCTCTCCCTTGTTCTTTTTCACACGTAGCAGCTTCCTTGACATTAGACCTGATAATTATTGAATGAGTGGCCTCTTCCACTCTCAGCCCCCACCAACCATTATCTTAATTTCAGTTAAGCTGAAATCAGGCAAAAAAAAATCACACAAAAATCAACAACATCGTGTTATACCTTCAGCACACAAAGCTGCAACCACTTAATTTGAGTCTGAGGTGCTGTATACCTGAATACCTCAGTACATTCCACCTGTGCTGTGGATAAAGCCCACTCAACTTTTGCAAAAGCATAAATTGTATAAAACATGTTCTGCAGAATGAGGTTATTGGCAGGGTAAAATCACAATCTATTGGTGAGAGGGGGATTTTAAAACATGGCCAGGTGGAGATTTTTCTTTCACCAGCCAGTAAACAACTCAGAAGCCATTAACTTCTGAGGACTTGTATCTTAAAAGAAAGTTACACACAAAAAATTAAAAATATGGTAGTCTGACAGATCTGGATTCACAAGGATACCTTAATTTTCCAGCAAGCATAAGAAAATGGTTATCAGGTTGCATATTTAGGCTTCCATATTTGTGGGAGCAGTACAGACCCAGATATAGCACTATTACATGGTTTATTCTGACAGCACAATATGTAATGAATGAAAGAACTTGTTACCAAGGAGATAATTGGACTTGAACAGTGAGAATATCTCAATGTGCCAATTTTCAGCATCAGTTTTTCTTTTGCTGCGGCTGAGAATTGTTGCTGGCCATGTTTTTATAATAGTAAACTAATATCTTTTTCTTTTTTTTCTGTGGCAGATTCAATAGTCTAATATATTTTAATGGATTTTATGCAAGGCTTGACCTGCTATATATTAATGATCTTTAAAAAAACAACACCAAACAAAACACAGTCAAAAAAATAGAGTAGCAGTAAGGAAGGACAGTTTGCGGAAACATCAAAAAAGACAAAGGATAAACTAACATTAGTTCATATATACTCACAAGAAAAATTCAAAGACTATTTAGAAAATCTTTTGCAGGTGGCAGGAATGGTACATGTTGATACTATATACTGAAAAGAGTCCTGCCTACCTGTCTGGATGAACTTCGTTATCATGTTACTCTATAGTCTTATTCTTTTAAACTCTATTATGCTCTCCTTACTAATATATTTTTCTAGGCCTCTCTGGTACTCACTTTTAGCATATTATCTGTAAATGAAATCTCTTTGCCTTTTTTCTTTTTTTTTTTTCAAAACTAGCTTCAAAACAACAAACTTCTGAGACATGCATATCACACAGAGTATAACAAATTGATTAAATTGCCTTCTTCTCAGTCAATATCAAAGCACAAATACTAAGCATATATGACAATTATTTTTAATCTTTACTGACGCTTGTTATTTGGCTGTTCACCATGTGGAGGGATGTCCTCATTTGCCTTATTGTATCCTGTCCTACTTGTTGAAGGTGAAACAATCAGAACCACTATTTTTTCCAGTATCAGCTGCAGCCAGTACCCTACATCTCAGTGTTCCTAAGTGTATATCAGTGAATTCCCCTACACATACAGAGGTTGGGAATAATTGAAGGGAACAGCCTAAAGGTCTTGTCTTTAGTTACAGCCTTAAAAATTTTCTTGCACCTTGCTGAAGTTTCTAGCAGTGTATTTTTAAATGGTGGTTGTAATTAAGTCTATGCATAACCATTTCCCAATACTAGGAATGTTGCCATGCTTTTCGTCAAGGGATTCTACTGATCTCTTGAAGACTGACAAGCTTTCAGGTCCAGTGGATAAAATGATCATGCAAGTCCTCCTTAATCAGTTGCAGTCTTAATATGCCATGCTGATAAATGCTGGTAAAGTAACAAGAAAGCCCATCTCTTTCTACCTGCAGAGGGTAAGCAGTGATCCCCAGAGCAGCTTGATGATGGTCTGTGGAGAAGCAGCCCCTAGAGTAACTTAGAACCCAAGTGCAGAGGGAAGAGTAGAGGAGGGGAGGCTGAGCCTCTCCTTGCACAGCCTGTGCTGTGCTGCTTCTCCCCATGCTGGGGTCACTCATTCAGATTTCTTTGCAGCCTCTAGGAAGTTGTTCTATTTTTCTGAAGTCAAATGTTTTTCTTCTCTCTTTTTGAGGATTTACTGGCAGTTGTCTAGATGCAGAACTGAAGGACAATGTCTCTTTTGTTCAGAGAAAAAACATCCATAACTTCTTATAAGGCTTCCTTAGAACTTCCATGTTAGGAAAACACATTTTCCTGAATATTTGTTCCTCATCCAGTTTCTCTTCCCTCTCACAGTTTCAACCAGTTTCTCTCCCTCTCCTAGTTTCATACAGTTTCTCTCTGCTCCCAGTTTCCCCTAATAAACCAGTATCATCACAGGATAATTTCCTAACTGTAGCTACATGGTTTATTAAAGGAAATAAGGAGATTTGCTTTGCAAGACATAGGAAAGCAGTAAATAGCTGTGGCATTCAGCACAGGGATTCATCTGTCCTCTCCAGAAAGAAGTATGAAGAATAAGTAGGGAGCATAACTTAGTTCACTCACCACAAAACCTGTATCCTTATGTGGCAACAGTAGAATAGCAGTAGGGAGAGCAAAAGAGAGATGTGATAGCACATATAGAGGCACCTACTCCATGCTCTCTGCTCCGTGTTTGAGGGTACATCCTGTATCACAGACAATGGGTATAAATCTGCTTAACTATTTGCTTTATTTTGGCTAGGTATTCTATGTTGTGTGAATTAGTGGTTGGAAGTATGTGGTGTAGGCTGAGTGCAATAAAGGAACCAGAGCTAAGCAGAGACCTCTATTTTTTTTCCTGATCCTCCTCAGCTCTGGGTAACTGCACTACTAACACTCAGAAGTGATGCCCACACCTCCCAAGACCTTGACAGCTTCTGTTTATTTTACTTTTAAACTCGTTAAGGCAGATGGGAATAAGTTCCTTGCCAAGATAAAACCTGTTAACCGGGGTCATTCTATCACTGCTTTATTGTCTTGAGTGCCCACTAATCTTCAAGCAGCTTCACAAATGTGTCCAGCTTCATGGCTATTGAAACTTAACCAGACAGTGAGTCTTCCAGTGACAAAGCTGAGTTACACAAAAAAATTATATTACTTCATTTTTTCTCCCTCTCCAGATTCATAATTGTGAAACTGAGACAAGAATTCAAGTCAGTGGAGTCACTTTCTTTTTATATTTTTCAAATGCAGGAATTTTTCTTCCTTTTCATCAGTTAAATAGTCAAGAGAAATATGTTGTTGATGTACTTAGGAGAGTGCTGCAGGCAAAGTCCATTCTGATACCATCTTTCAGTTTCACCAAAGAACATTAGTCATCACCTCTGACGGAATTAAATTGTGGTCTGCATGTAAGGCATCAGCTGAGAAATAAAAATGCGGAAATTCTTGCAGAAAATCCTAGTATTAACATTAGCATGATGAAGAATGCAATGATGCAGAGACTTTGTCCAGACAGAAATACTATATAGTCTCAGCAGAAAACTCTTATTTGTCCCCATGCAAATTAAAGGGAGATCAGAGGATTGTGTAGTATGGAAGTAACAATAAAATAAGGGTAACGTAATAATTCCAAATCCAAAATGAAATTTGGGAAAACTTGGGTTCTACTAAATTAATATCTTCTCTTTGATGAAATTAAATTATTTCAGGAATTTTAAAGTTTTGTTATCAGTAAGGGAAAACCAAGCCTCAAAATAAAAATGTTTTCAGTTCCTCTCTGATTTTCAATCCTTGGTCAAACTGCACTATTAAAATTTTGCCCAATCAACAAGTCTCTCTTCTCTCCTCAATTTCTGGCCTCCTTTTTCCCCTAGGCAGTAATTATGCTATCAGTTGCCTCTCATTCCTCTCCTAGGTATTTTCTCAAGACTTGTCCACACTATAGAAATTTATGATACAAAGAGCTGTGCCGGGCTTCTAAGGATGCTTGTAAAACACTTCACATCCATACGCCAAAGTGCTCCAAGTGGTTTGTATTTCTGCCAAAAAACACTTGGATTTTTCTTGTGTTCAGCAAGGGCTAAACTTGGCTTGAGGCCAGTAGGGACAGCACTAAAGGAGATAGGATGCAGCACTCATGCTGCAGCCCTATAGAGGCACTCTGTATGTTCCCAGAATCCTGTCAGAGCTACGCTGGAAACTGGGAGACGGCTGCCCAAAGGGCTCTGCAGCTGAAAAGCCTTGGGGATGCGAGCAAAAATGCTCTTATTCAGAACAGCAGTCAGCATGATACCTCTGGATATTACAAATAGTTAGCATTTAAACTAAGAAACTAGGATAAGCTTATAAGAACCCTTCTAATTATCAGGGTATTAGTAAGGAAGTGAGAAAATTACACAAGTAATAGAAGGCATTGCTGCAGTTCACCCCCTGCCCTGCCTGTCCTCCTCAGCTGTGCATGCAGAGCTCTCTCTACTCTCAGTCAGGATCTAGAGAAGCAACATGAAGAAAAGAGGGAGGAGGGGGAAAATACATTTGAAATAGCAGCAAAGAGCTCCTCTGCAAAGTCTGTCTGGAGGTATAAAAGATACAGCTGGCAGCTTACACTACTTTACTGAAATAATGAGACTAGAGTTGTACAAGCAGCTACCTAAAATGGGCATTACTAATTTTCTTTATTAGGGACTGGGTGGGAGAGCGAGGACAAGCAGCACTTACCCATGCTTTGTTCTTGTCACCTGACAGCTTTTTTGTCCTTGAGATATTCTCTCAAGGGGCAAGGAGCACACATGGCTCCAAGTCACTACAGGATTGGGAGAGGAGGGTGGAGCTCAGCATATCAAGGGATATGTGTCTGCAGCAAATTTGATTGTTTAAAATAATCTAGAATAATTTTGTCAGGAAAAAAAGATTTAATTGTAGAGAAGAATTTAAACTAAAATTCAAAAGGATTTTAAGCATCATTACTCAATTCCCTGCATAACACATTAGGCACAGGACAGGGAATCCTGATTTAATCTAATGATGAGCAGACTGACCAGATTTTCAAAGTGAAATAATGGGATTCCTGTGGGGGAAGGAGCTGTGTTCAGTCACAGAGATTTGGAGTGAAAAGCAGTACAAAAAAGGAAAAGACAGACAACTTCCTTCCTCCCTTGCTGTACTGTTCTACCTTTCCTCTACTCCTTTGTGAGAGGCACCAATTCCTCACTGGACAAGCCCCATGATCTCAGGTAACAAACAGCAATGTTGACAAGGACAGGCAGCAATGCTGGGCTTGTTGTACTGATGAGATTAAGCGGAGGAGAGGCAGAGCCAAGCAAGAATCCAGTTTGTCCACCCAAGATCTCCCTGTCCAAGAGCTGATTGCTGCATTGTGAGGGAGGCGAGATACACTCACATACCCATAATGTGCTTACATAGTCAGGCCCACGTCCTCACTCTCTTGTGCAGGTCATTCCCCTATAAAAGCCTTATTTGACTGGCTAATAGATTAATCATATTCTTTCAATGATAACTTTGAGAAAGTCTACATCTTGTGTGTGCTGATATCTCACATCAATCTCAATCACCTTGAGATTTTTCATAAAGCAAAACTATTGGGTTTTGGCCAGCTCTCTGACTCAGCATCTTTGCCTAATGGAACAGGACATCCTCATTCTACCAGCAACTGGGACATAGTGAGGGGATCTCCAGCTTTCTGTTTTTCCCCACATCATTTGAATCAAGGCCTGCTGATGTAGCAGATTGTCTGCTAGCTTAAAGAACAATCCTTCAGGGAAAACCTTATTCCTCTTCCCTGCACAACCTTTCTCAATTGCCATGAACATTCTCATTTTCTATACAATTATTGCCCCTTGTTCTGCTTCTGCACAGGAGACATCTCTCAAAGTCCCAGACCGGCGGTGGTGAGCACCTCTATATGCTTTACATACCTCATACTATCTGCCACTTGAGTTAGTTGTATATGATATCTGTATGCCTTAGATGATAAGCTTTTTCCAAGGAACACAATTTTTATGTGTTGCTTTTTTTTCTTCTCCAGAATTCCTCTATTGCACATAAATAGTGAAAAACCTAAACACTTTACACTGAACTGGGAAAATTTAATATCTAAAAAGAATAAGGCCAGGCTTGAAATAAGTCTCTCAGTTTCTAAAACAGATGAAAAACACATGCAGGACTGTTGGGACAATATGGAAATATGATATGATGGTGAGCTCACAAGTATGTAGCATCTCTGAGACTCATTTGGTATACAGTAACATACTAATGCCATGCTAGAAAAATACTGTTGGGGTATTTAAAAGTGTACATAGGCACTACATTTTTTCTGCCTTGCCTCCTATTTGTCAAATCCAATTCTTCCTACCCTGTTCCCCACAAACACAGTACTTGGTCACTTTTGTCTGTTCAAGTAAATACTAGCAATAATAGTAATGGTGACAACAACAATAGTCACCATTAGACTTACCATTTCAAGACTTAATTACCATAAGCATACCTTTTCAAACTCTCCAAAGTCTGTGTTGCTTCTATTTGCTTAGGAGGATGTGACTGCTGAAATCAGATTTGTTTACACCAGCAGTGTAAACCAGTGCTGTTTACACCAGTGCTGTAAACATCCCTGTTTGAATGCATTTGCCTTCCATTTTTTTTGCTACAGTGATCTCCAACTTTGCTTCCTGCTGTTTTATCTGTTTGAATGCATTTGACTCGCATTTCTTTGCTACACTGATCCCCAAATCTACTTCATGCTGTTTAATCTGACTTCAGTATTTGTCCACCACCTACTCTCAGTACATAATATCAGCTTTGATACACCAGACCTCCCATTATTTTCATTGTGCTTGCTGTAATGCTCCAAACACGCATCAAGTCTAGGCAGGGCTCTCCTAGAGACCACCTTGTTCATTTAAGTTCTCCTGTGGTTTTTTTAAGTCTTTTTAGGCTGAGACAAGGACTTAACAATGCAGATATCCATGCACAACAAATGCAATATAAGCAACAGAGTGCCACAAGCTCACCATGCCACATACCAGTTTTACAGCCTTTCTACCGACTCTCCTCTTTTGCTACTATTAAGGAACCACAACCACACTTAGTATTTTTGTAAGGTTTCTGAGGAATCTTCTCTCTGGGTTGCAAATGGCACATTACCAACAGTCATTCAGCATAATAAATAATAATTGGCAACAAAGCTTCTCCGGGCCGAAATGTTACTACCATGGAAATCCTGAGTTCAGCTCTGGGGCCCCCAACAAGAGAAGAGCATAGACCTGTTGGAGTGAGCCCAGAGGAGGGCCACGAAGATGATCAGAGGGCTGGAGAACTTCTATGAAGATAGGCTGAGAGAGGTGGGATTGTTCAGCCTGGAGAAGAGAAGGCAGTGGGGAGACCTTAGAGCAACCTTCCAGTACCTAAAGGGCACCTACAGGGGAACTGGAGAGACACATATTGGGCATGTAGTGATAAAAGGGGGAATGGATTCAAACTGATAGCAGGTAGGTTTAGATTAGACAGTAGAAAGAAATTTTTTACTGTGAGGGTGGTGAGACACTGGAACAGGTTGTCCAGAGAAGCTGTGGATGCCCCACCCCCGAAAGTGTTCAAAGCCATGCTGGATGGGGCTCTCAGCAACTTGGTCTAATGAAAGGTGTCCCTGCCCATGGCAGGGGAGTTGGAACTAGATGATCTATCTTTAAGGTTTTTCTAACCCAAACCATTTTATGATTCTATGAAAAATGCTGTTCTGCTTCAATAAGATGAAATGAAAAGCAAAAAGAAAAAAGACCAATGTTTTTACCTGCACCAACTGCTCCCTGAGAGCAGGCAAGACTCACTCAGATAAGCTGTTGATTTTTCCCACATTTTCAAAGCCAAAATGCCTTAACAGAAATGCCAACAAAGACCAAGTCTGTATTATTTCTCATTCAACTCATCACTGTCACAGAATGGTGCCTAATGGATACAGAAGTGGTGAGCTGGAAGAAGTCTGTATTTTAAGCTGCATTTTGAATATCAGTTGTCATTATAAAACTTGAAACACTTTCAGTAAATATTTTTTCACATTTATCAGGAGATCCAGATGAAAGAGAAGGACACACAATCAAGACATAGAATATTTCACTGCTCACAGTATCAAGAAATCTATTTATCTAAAATCTGACCCAAGGATGCAAAAGCATGAGGTCAAAAGGAAAAATAGACCAATCTTTGTGTGATGCAGTGTAAAATGTTCAACATTCTTGAAATGCAAAAGTTTAGATTCAGAATTCAGACAAAAGTTCTTTTTTCATTGTGAATAAGGGGGATGTCAGAGAAGATACAACTTTCTGTTCCTTTTCAAAAAATCTCCAAAGTCGTATAAAGAACAAAACCGAACAAATTGTAGAAGTTTACGAGCCTGATTTAAACTTCCTCAAAGCAAATTATTTTTACAGAAATAAATACTTGTGAAAGAGCAAAGAGAGAAGAGTGGAGTGCTGATTATATATCTACATATAAACAGCTATTTATATTGTATCTTTAATGGGTAAGCCCCTAGGAAACTTCCTAAAAGCATAATCAGAGAGCATCATTCTAGTAGACTTAGAACTCAGCTTTGGTGTTAGGATGCCATATGTTCTTATGCCAAAATTGCCTCGGAGGTTAATGTAATTTTCAAATTTTTTTTCTGATAGACCATCAGACTAACACCAGCTTATCCCACTTAACTACAAACTCATCTGTTTCTTTTTGCAAGAGAAACATGTTTCTCAGAAAACATTATACTGATAGTATATTGTTTCCCTGAAGACACTCTGAGGATCACCATGAAGGATGTATTATTGGTATGGCTGTCTTTGTAAAGGTGTTTTAATCTCTAAGTGTCCCAGGCAAATTCAATGTTTGATTAAGAGAGAGATACTCAGTTATTTGCAACACAGACCAATGTTGCCTCAAATATTGGAGGACTGAACAAATGATGCCTTCCAAGGACACAAGAAAGAGCAGCAGTCCTCAGAGAAGCTACAGGCATAGTTCTCATTTTAACATCTATTTTTGAAAAATTTCGCCCCCTTTTACTGTTGACATTAGGAAAAAAGGGTTATTTACTGAAAAATGAAACATTTTGTCTGACTTTAAATGGTGGCTTTCCCTTTGGTTTGGATGTTCTTACATATTAACACATTTTATTAACACATTATTAATGCTCAAAAAAGTATTTTTCAGCCAACACCATTCGACAATATTCTCAACTCATCTCCACTGTTGCTTCCTTAGCTATCATCACTGAAAACACCAATTCACACGTTATCAGATATTATGAAAACAGAGATGCCCAAAATATCAAGAGATTTGGTTAGTCTCCCTTACTCTTCATCTAGCAGTAGAGGGAATCCAGCCATAACACAGTTGGGGTGACAATAGATTTTCAGCAAATTAGGCTGCCATGCCAAAACCTTGGAGACCTTCCTGACCACTGCTGCCACTCCGGCTGCTGAGCGGGTGCCAGTGGGAGGTCAGGGGTGAAGAACACAGCTTGTCTCCTCATCCATCGCAGGAACGAGCCTCCCTCCCCATAGTCCCCCTTTGTCCCATCTCTGCCCATCCCAGTGACAGGAGAGGATGTTGGCCTGGCCCCACTTTCCACCCTTTTGACAGCGTAACTCTGCTTTTGCCATGCAGCTGAGAAGCTCTGCGTTGGCTCTGAGCCAGGCATGCTGTATTGCTATGCTTTGGAGGTTTTCACAAGGATGAAAGAAAGCATTTAGGGAGGTTCCAGAAACGATGCTGATGGCTGCCATGCTAATGCTCGTAATGAATTTAAATTGGTAATGGGACTACTTATGGATAACTAAAGGCTTATTCACTCCCCTGGATATCTGCTTTTTTCCTTTACTACTCTTTGCTGGATTTAGTGACACTATTCACTTTGCACTTTCTCTTCTCCTTTTTTTTCCGTTCTTTTACTTTTCTACTGTCATTTCTCATGCTGTACTCTTCCTCTAAATAATCATCTGTCAGGCTCTCCATTTATTCTAGAGGTCTTACTGCAGCAAATACATGTCTTGCAAATCTCTAGGTACCATTGCTCTTTTCCCATATGGGACTAATCACTCAAGTTGCATGATTTTGAAACAATGTAGTATGGATAATAACATTTCTATAAGCATAAAATTTCATTTTACTTCTACTGGAAAAAGCAAACTTCATTCATACCATTTAGGGATGGGTGGTATAATGACAAGTGGTAAAATAATAGGTGGTACAATAACAAAGGATTGCATTAATGGGCAGCAATCATAACTGACACAGACCTGTAGTTTCTGGCTGATGCAGTTTTAAATGATGTTAGTGTTGATTGCAGTGTGTCTTATTGCCTTGGGAGATACGTGTTAACTATAAAGGTTTGCAGTTAAAATTCTGTGAGGCACAAGACTCCTCTGGAACATCTATCATGTCAGCAGAACTGCTAAATTGTAACTCTGGTCAAAAAAAAAAAAAAAGACACTATAAAAATGACATCTATCATGTACTGTATTTATTTTCCCCTGGTGATTTCCAGATTAAATCTGCTCAGTTTACAAATCAAAAGAGACCTTCTTTAACTGCTTTTTTATCCAATAGTCTATGTTCCCTGTTCAGCTTCTGCCTAAAAAAAAAAAAAATTAAACTATGTTCTTTCTGTTCCATACATCATTTTCCATCCACTCACAACAAAAGTTCTCCAGCTAAAATACAGGTTGTATTTATACTGACATGGAATGAATCAGAACAAACCATATCTCACTCACCTTTCAGATCAAAGTAAAATGTGTTTTTTCTAACCAGTAAGCTACAAACATATATAGATGACATTGAGTGATCAAACTTGTCATTTTTACAATGACAAATTGAAGAATATTCCATACAAAATATATAGCTAACTACATGTTACACATCTATCTCTATATATACACATATATACATATATGTGTATGTATGTTTGCATGTAATACACACCTGTATATTTCTACACATATATATTTGGATAGCTTTCAAGCATTGTTCTAATCAAAGACTGTCAGTGATATTATATATCACTTAAATATTTGTGCTGATACCTCCATAAAATGTCCTTCCACATTTAGAAGAAATTGGGAGAAGGACAGTATCAGACTTTAGTATCACCAAATGACTGCAGCCCTGCACTGCCTCATCTATGTTGAAAAGCATTAGGATTATTTGCGTCATTTCCTACCCTTTTCCTATGTCTCCTATTTGCTCACTTATATTTCATTAACTCTCCCTTTTGACATGCTGAATTGTGCCAAATTGTGGATCTTTTCTATCTATAGCAGGTAATAGTTACCTAATTTTTGTTATCTCTTCATAGCATATGAATAGTTATACAAGGTGCTATACCACAGAATGGACATGCCTAGCTAGCAGGTTTGGGTTTTTTCCAATGGCAAAGGAATATTATTTAAAAAAACCCACCAAAACTACTATTAAAAATGTTGCATTTAAAATATCAGGATTGTGGAGAAATCAAGAAATGTAGAGATAGAGCTCATATTCTAAAAAAAAAAATTAACTCTACTTCATCTTCAGCATTAATCACTAGAATGGTAATTAGATTATCTCATCTCACAAATGGAATATAGCCAAACAGAGGTAAATCAAAGCAAGGCAAAGGTCACACAGGTAAATAGAATATATTTTGTGCAGTGTGCTTTGCCAAGCTTGAGTCTACTTTGGCTGAAGTATGTGTTAGCAGTTGGTCAACCTGACTAAATTTTGAAGCGTCGTGTCTTCACTATTCGTGAAGTGTCTCTCCTATTAGCACCATATGATAATGTAAATTTGGTGGTGGTTTGTCCCTCCACCATATCCCAGAAGAAAATGACAAAATCATCTATTGTCTTGTCCCATCATAACTTTATTGCAGGAAGTTACCTGTACGGGAAATTATCAGTCCTTGGGAAAAATCATCATCATCATCATCTTAAGCACATGTCCTCAGTAATGTAACCTACTATGAATATGTTTGATTTGTTTTTCAGTCCATGTGCTGGGCCACAATCTTTATTTTCCAGACTAGACTTGGGGTGGTGGCAAGGTAACTAAAAAATCACCTAAAGCTCTCAAGTAATGACTAATGGATGGTAGTATTATTTTTCAGACACAAGGGCAATTTTATGATAGAGGTAAAGCTTGTCTATGCAAGAGACACAATATTTTAGGGGTGTCTACAAGACTATGAATTAAGCTACCACATGAAATAATGGCCTTTACAAATCTTGCCACTTTCTGCTACAACTGCATCTGATCAATGTTAATCATTTCATTTAATGTAGTGCTAGAAGGTGAAGGGGAGAACAGGAGCTGAGATAGAATTTAAGCCTCAATTTGTCTATATCAGTGGTTGGCTCACAATATGGTCTTAATGTATTTGTGTCAGTTAGTAAATTGCTATAAAAACCTACAATAAAACTGAGTTAAGGTCGACAGCATGTATCTGAAATCTATACTAAAACACATTCTTACGCTGTTTGAAATTAAAACTGTATGAGAAATAGTTTAATCATCATGGAAAAGGTCAAGATTTTATAATCTCTTCCCACATCAAATCAAGAAAAAAACTGAGATCTCAAGAATATTCAGCACAATTCAGATCAATTTAAACAATTCAGTCAACAATGTAATTCATTTCAACCAATGAACTTATTTAAAAGGTTTGATTTAATTAACTTAAACTTGCAATTGAAAAATTATTTTGACTCATGAATGATTGATGCTGTTGTTTTATAGACTGAGCCTTGGTTTGCAATTTTTGACACTGGGAAATTCCTGCCAAAACAGAACCTTCCACAAGAAGTGCTTATGCTTGAAAATCATGCCCAACCAACACCTCTGTAGTTTTCTGCCCAAAACCATCATACACTATACAGTCAAAATAGAGCTTAGAAGTACAACATATATGTAAAATAAAAAATGTTAAAAGTTAAATCTAAAAACTCTGCACTGGCTATGGACAGCAGAGGATCACAATTAACCCATTTCTGATCTACACTGTCCAGTGAAATTATGCAATAACCTCAGGTCATGACTGAGACATTCATCTGGATCCTCACCTTTAATGGAATATTTATTAAAAGAATTTGCTCCCTGGGACATATGCAAGTGCCTTTTTGTCTTTCTAGTGGCACAGGAGCCCATGTGGCTGAGTTGTCCATGCTAGACTTCCTCACAACTCCCTGCCCTTTCTGCATATCCCTGACACATGGTCTCATCTGCCATGCTGTTTAAATGCACACCTGCACACTCACCCTTCCTTATCCTGCCCTTCTTACCTTTGCTATTTTTTGAACTAACAATAAAAACACAGAGCTGAAACTTACTTTCACTAGTAGCTGGTTCTTTTTCCTAGTGAATCAAAGGAATTATTCTCTTTCAAAATTGCTGCTGTTTCCCACTGCCTTCAGCAACCCTGATGCTAAGACCTGTATAGAAAGAGCAGCTTACTAGACTGAAAAAGGAAAGGGTTTTTAGAATGATGTTCATAAAAAGGAATTAGATGTTGAAATGTGTATGTGCTCAGATAAGTGTAGTCATAGATTTATCCTGGCTGTACTCCAAGCTAGGAAGTTTTGTGTGTGCTTTGGCTTGACAGTCAGAGAGGCAAATTAGCAGTGTTAATACACTGTGCTTTCCAGCTTACTGCTTCAGGTGCATCTCTAGACCAGGCTGACTCATATTTGGGAAGCTCAGGAAAAAAGATGAGAGAATAGGAATGTCTGGTTACAGTTGACCCCAGCTATGAACAAAAAGAGATCAAGAAATTAGTTCCAGAATTTAAAAAAAAAAAAAAAAAAAAGCCACTGATCTGGTAAGAAATTTACAGCAAACCTTACTTTAATGCACTTGTTCATAAGTAGCAGCATGTTAACATTCATAAATAGTATCATGTTAATGTGCATAAATAGCATCATGTCATCTTAAAGTAATTAAAGAAATGTAAGTGGTGAAATTCTTAGAGTTTTAACATGTTAGGTGTTAGACAACTTAATGGATACCAAGAATTGTGTCCCAGCTTTGACTGCCAAGTTGTAAGAGAGTGAAGATCTCACTGCATTTGCAAGTGAGAACACTGGTAGTACCTGAGTGCAAAGATGACAAAAGGCAGTCTCATGGTGACCAGTCCTCTCAATATCCTCCACAGCTTCTCACACAGACCCATACATCTAACTTATCTAGGTGGTCCTTAATTTGATCATCCTCTCCTCTCCCAGTCCTTACTATGAGACATGGGGACCTGGGATGCCTTAGAGCACTTTATTCCTCACCTATTCCTTGCACATTCTCTTCTCCTATGCTACATTAACCTCCATGGTCATGGAGAATAACAAGCAACTCTTTAAATATTTGAAGTTTGTAATCACGTCCTTCACCTTTCTCTTTTCCTTATGGAAATCATCTCCTGATGCAGTCTTGCCTGAAACAAGAGGTTTCTTAAATTCTGGATTACATTCCTTCTTCTACATTTAGCTAGTCTACATCATTCTTGAAATTAACACCTAGAACTGAATTCAGTCCACCATCCAGTACCTAAGTTTCATTTAAGTTACATTTACAGCAAGATTTCAATCTCTCTTTTTTTTTTTTCCCCTTTGCGTAATAGATTTCATGGTATTTAAAAGAAAGGTTGTACAGGACTAATTCTGTGCAGTGGAACTCCAAAGAAAAGTCACTGATTTAAAACTCAGGCTTGGGGTCTCTAGGACTGATGTCCTCCTGTGGTATTGCTAACTGGGATGCTTAACCTACTTTCTAGTTTTTCTAAGACTTAGAGACAGCCAAAGGCACATCCACTACCTGGATGAAACAGTATGATGAACAGCTGTAAGCATTGCTCAGTTTAATCCTCTTGACCTAAGGCTGTCACTATATCACTGAAAAGTTACACCTAGTTCAATAAAGCACAGTGCAGAAGCTTAGTTAATTTTGCCTAGACCAAAGCTGGGCGAAGGTTGGTTTACCAAGCACTGGAAGTAAAGATTAAGATGTAGCTAAGAGGAAATATGGGCATATGCCTAACTTTTATCTTTTTCCTGCTTTTCTGTATTCTTTTGAATGAATGAATGAATAAATACCTCAGTTTGACTTATTTTTATCCAGTCTGCTGAACACACACTCTTTGGCAGGAAAGATTTTGCTTTTGCTGGATATAACTTGGTCCCTAATGCCAACACAGCTGAGAATACAGTGCTGTGGGACTCCAAGACTTCATCATTTGCGAAGGGTAAAGGAAAATAAGCCTGTCACTTAATAAATATCCTAGCAGGATCTAAAGCACAGTTTGTCATGCAACCACAACAACATACTTAGATTTTCTGTGTCAGATACTTAAAGGAAATCTGGGCTTGTTTATACCCAGTCCATAAAGTTCAAATTTCATGGGAATTGCATAAACATTTTTTCTGAGAGCTACTTGCCATTGTGATTTGAAATAATACAAATAACACAGGTTAAGTGCATCAGAATGCAGATGCAAAGACCTTCATGGTAGAGAGATAATGGTGTGATCTGATAGCAGTATCAGTGCTGTTTCAGAGCTGTATGCAGCATGCAGCATCACCAGGTAGTCCACAGAAACAGATTACCTAGTAGAGGAGCCATGCTTCCCTCTTTGGTTGACACATAAAACTGAGACTGTTTAATGGAAGAAACTGAGCCCTTTCATCCCTTCAGCAATCTTCCCTAGAGACTGTGCAACATATGTTTCCCACTGGAGAATTACAGACCTCTTAAAGTCTCCTTCCTTTATGTAATATTAGAACTTCTCAAGGGGATGTCAACATAGAAATGCATAATAAAAAAAAAAAAAAGATGAAGGTAGATAGAAAAAGTTATTATATACACCTACCTGCTCTCCAAACACTAACAGTTATGGTTTTGTGGTTTTCTCTTCCCATATCAATACACAATTGAATTTTTGTACTTGCTGCTGTGGGTGGGAGGATGCAAAAGACATGAGTAAAGCAGGCTTTCTAACAAATGTTCTTGAGTATACTTTAATCCCTTTTAGGAGTTAGAAATTCTCTTAAATTTTACTCTCTTGTTTAGCAATTTCTTTTTTTTCAGTACAAGATGAAGCAATGGTAAAGTCTGAAAGCAAAAGCAATGTAAAGAAAATAGTCTTTAAAGCTGAGTTTCACAGCCTCAGCCATCTTGAGGGATGCTGTTTTATTTTCTCTTTTAGTATATTACGTCTCAAAGGGTTATTATTTCTAGTAACACTATAAATGTGACAATTTCTCTATAGTGTAGTTATATTAGTGGAAAATGTGAAGATGGTTTTGGCAATGGTTGAACAGTATGTGACAGGATGGACAGTACAGAGAAGTCTATGACACATCATCAGCAGCCAGAATAGCAAAATGGCCATTGAAGCATCCATGATAGAAAACTCTGTAAGCAAATAAATCATATAGGGCTGAATTACTATTAAGTTCAGACATTAAAAATTGACAAGTCAATCAAAATCTCTGGATTTGATACTTTTTAAAGGAAATCTTATTGCTGCTGTGCTTAGAAACTAATTTCTGGATTGAAAAACATCACAGTTGTGAAACTTGAAGAGAAAGAAGTGCTGATCACATTAGGGACCGCGTAAAAGGATACTGGAAGTAGAAAGGAGAAAAATTTTGCTGTTCACCCTGCCACAGCTTTAGAAGGAAAGAGTGTCTGGTTTTGATCCCATGTTTGCTTTATACAACTAGTATTTTTTTGTAAAGCTGTATCTGAAAACAGAAAACTACCTATCTAGAAGAGATGTGAGAATGTGCTTGTAGAGACAATACTCGTTTAATTTTTTAAGACAAATCCTGTGACTTAATTGCCTTTACAGCTTTACAGAGTAACACAAATTGACAGAAGTTTATAGACTCTACATCTATCTCCTTCAGACCATGCTTTCCACACCATAGCTCCAGCTTAAACATTTCTTACATTTGCTGCATATATGTCAACAAAAATCCCTGACAAGTCAGGTGATGAGATAGGAAGAATGATTCAAAGAGTGACAGCACTGCTTTGAAGGTGCTGATATTTACTCTTAGCTTCTCAATTTGAAAAAGATATAATTCAGTCACATCGTGAGACTTGTTTTGTCATTATAAAATTTCTTTCTTCTTTATGATGGAAACCTGTCCTCTATTCCAGCCTGGTGAACAAAGAGAAATAGGAATTTTAAAATCTTTTACACCTGCATTAAGTAGTAGGCATGTGGAGGGAAGATAGAACTGAAGATCTAACAGGCTCATGTGTAACTTAAAGAGCTGAGATTAAAGTGGCCTATTTAACATAAATGTTACAACAAAGTAATACAAAACTGTAGCAGAGGTTTTCAAGATTCTTTATGGGTGTTCTGCTGTATTTATTCAGTGAGCTACTGAAAGCTTTTTATATGGATTTATATGCAAGTTGCTTTTTAAATAAAACTTTCTATGGCACTTCCAAGCTGTCTGTTTTAATTTAAACTTCAGTGGAGTGTTCCAAAAATAACTCTATTTAAGTACTTATCAGAACTTCAACAACAAAAGCCAATGTTTATTTCAAGTACTATCTAATAATAGTGGACTGCTGAAAAGCTCTGTCTTAAGTCTTCTTTTTCCTCTAACTTTTCTGAAATTTGGGAATTTTGAAATTTAAGAATACACAAGAGAGCATCTACTCAATTTACAGAGCCTCCTTTTCTTGATTGTCTTAAAAGGTTCATTCAATTACAATACCTTCTGTAGTATTAGTCTCATAAGTCAAATCTTATCAGGCTAGAGATAGTCTCAAAGATGGAATGCACACAGTCCCCCTCCACCATCCTCCTTGAAGATGAAGAGTAACTTCCTACTTTCACTCTCTCTGCAAACTCTAAAGCTAGCCTCATTAGCTCAGAATTATTTTTCTTCTTTGTTTATGTAGTGCTCAGACTGAAAAGCCCCTAAACTGAGCAGAAGCCTGGTAAACAGTGTCAATAATATGGACATGTCAAAAGGGGGTTTCTAAGTTCATTAGTAAGTTGCAGTTACATTTCAACTTCCAAGGAAATTTTGTATAGTCTCTTATTACCATCATTAATATATTTTGGATATAAAGAAGAGCAGAAATAGGAGGAAAATAGCTCACGATTTTAGTAGTTGGATTGTCTAATACTAAGTTATGTTGAGTACCTTGACATTTCATTGCATTATGAATACAATGTAGGAAACTGTGCGGAGAAGAAAACAGGTGATGAGAGAGAATGAACAGAGAGCATTTAATGAATACGAGGGGGTTTTTTTATTAAGTTGTGACCAATTTTTAAACTTGAATCAGAATGAAGAACTCATTTTGCCATGACCACGTGTACTATGAACACATGGATACACATAGAGAAGCATAAAGTGAGATGATGGTTTCTTTCCTTGAAGTAGGTGCTGACTAATTAAAGTTCACTTTGGTAACACTAGAACAGTACAAGGAAGCTTATACTTTCCCTTGAAGCACTAAGCAATTCAAGAAAAGCCTCCAGGATGCCTGAAGAGGCCCCAAGTCTGGGCAATAAAAGCAAAAACTTCATTAATGTTTCCATTTCCATTTCTTGACTTAAGAGGCAAAGTTGAGGGAAAGGCTGCAGGCTAGAACACTATTGCCATTTCATATTTAAAGCACTTAGAGCAAGAAGATACCATCTTCAGAAGTAGGCGGGGGGAGGGGGGGTGTGAAAGGTTGTTCCCTTCAGTTACTTTCTTTTTTTAACTTCTTAGTGGAAAAGATAACTGATTTTTTTGTCTTTAGCAATGAGACCACAGCTTTGCATCACTGAGAATTATGTTTGAATATGAATAAGACCTCTTGAAAAAAAAAACATTTTAGCTAAGCAGCTTTTGCAGTTTTGGTCAACACCTTACTTATAACACTGCTTAACCTTAGTTTTAATGCAAAGCTAGAATATATTGCCTACTTTTATCAAAAGCCAAAAATAACACAGTGCTTGGTATTTTTCTGTGCAAATATTATTAAAGTTGGGGTAAGGAGGAAAATAAAACTGACCTAAGCAGAATGAAAAATTGTGCTGCAATTAAAAAGACTCAGCTGTGGTAGAGAGAGAAATAAGAAAAGGAAAAATATAGCAGCATGTAAGAAATAAACAGTAATTAGTGAATGAGACTATTGCTGCTTAAAATTGGTATTTAAAACTTGGAAGGAGATCAAGCAACTTTCTTGTAGCTTTCCTATATTATCATGTATAATAAAACTTCATATCAGCAAACTGCAGCACAAAGAAGTTAACATGTTATGCTACCACTAAAATAGCATGAAAAAGTCTTGGAGAGGAAAAGAAAGGAATCTGGGGGAGAAAGGTTTCTGCAGTTATACAAAATGATTTATTTTGTCTCATGTGTATTTGGCAATGAAGATTTAAAATTTAACAATGACAAGGACTGTTAGTATTGCAGCTAATGTTCCAAGCAGAGGTCCTTATATTAATTAGGTTTCTTTTCTTAATCTTAGAATTCTGTTATTACATGGAAAGAGACAGATAAATCCTGTAGAATAACAATATTTGTGCTTAAAAGTTTCTGGTAAATCAAGAATGCTTCTCAAAGCATACTTTATTGATTTTACAAATGTCCTCTGTTCAAGAGGTAGAAGTTATATTAATATTAATCTAAAATGTTCCTAACATTTCTTTTGCTTAAAACAACAAAAGTTGGAAGATTTCAGTTACTGCAATGCATAATAATACACCTGTCCCCAAAACATCTTTCAAAAATGTTATTTTTTGAGCTGGCAAAGCCCCCACCCTCTCTGGAAATTGTTTCAAAGCCCATCCTGTGTGAAGGCCTACTTTAGTTAACATTTATGTGATTCTCTTCATGGGCATTTTAATGAGGTCACAGTGCAAAATTCAAGGGTTTGTTTTTCATTCCTAATAGCAGAAAGGTTTTAAACATGAAGCAATCACTCCAAGAAAGGTAATTTATCTCTTCCCTTCCCTTAGCACAGTCAGATCCTGGAGACTTGCCACTTCAATTCTCCAGGATTTTACAACCCACACTACAATATTTAAATAAAATCTTATTGTATTGTGAAAAGGGGAGGGGGAAAGAAAAACTGTGTTAACACTGATTAAGGTTGAAACTTCATTTCTGTGAAGGTGAGGAAATTCAAAACAGCTTCTTATCCTTATCTTTATCCTGCTTCAGTGTGTGAACATGTAAAGGTTTCTTTTCAGACAGCTGTGTGTTCATGGGAGAAAATATTTTAAATTGTTTGAAAGTAAACTACTTTCAAGGTGATCAGGACCTCACTTTCAAAGAGAATTGTCTTAAATATTGACTTTTCCTTTTAGATCGGTACAGTAAAGTTGTGTGTTCCTTGACCACGCTGCTTGACAGAGAAAGTTGGTGGTATGCAAAACAACTGACTCAAGAAAACTTGGACTTGTTACCAAAGATATTAACAGTATGACTTCCAATAAAGCCTGTAGTAGCTGAGATTGTGAAATCCAGACAATTTCTTTTAAATGCTCTATTTTCAATTGTCAGCCATCAATTTGAACAGTAGATAAACTGTCCATTAAGTCATCAAAGCAAATCAAATGCCTACTGTCTTAGCATTTCCAGTGTTATCCCTAAAATTAAACTTTTGTACTTTCTTTAAAGACAACAGTAATCATGTCATTGCTTTTGGACATAATGTCCAAAGCTGAGCATGTTTTTAAAATTAATCCCATTATTCTGTCAGACATATCTCCCTTTTTATCAGTTGAAAAAATAGCCTCCCATAGAGAGTGAAATCTTTTATTTATCATTTCCGTGTTAGCTACAATTAACTTTGTTATTTTAAAGAACTTATCCTTTTACTGAAGAGACTTGAAGAAAAAAAGTCTTCAGTTAAAAGGACACATACTGTCAGCATTGTTAGTCTTTGAAAATTGACTCATGGTGTGCTTTTGCAATTTTATTTTTTTTTAGGAGTACAGTATGTAGTTCATAAACACACATATAACTGGCTGGAGCAGTGAATAGTAAATATTAGCCTTTATCTTCTGCTGTAAACAAATTGATTGTCTGTAGCAACATGTCACTTCTAGATAGATTAAAAAAAAACAAAACCAAAACAAAAAAACATTAGGAATCTTTAAAACAAGAGCTCAAACACCATTCAGCTGCCCAAGTCTAATCGTCTTGGCTGCATTTGTTTAATAATGTAGTAGCAAGTTCCTCATGCAACATTTGCTCAGAATTTAAGAGATAACTTCAATGGAGTTCAATGAAAATTGAGCTGAATTCAAGGAATTAGGATAAATCTTGGACATAGAGGATCAAGGCAAGTGAAGAAGCATCTAAAGGGCAATACAGGAGAGGGCACAGTGTTCATTTCCTGCAGTAGGGGCCAGAAGAAGGGCAGATTCTCAGATCATGACAAATTTAAAGACAATAGAAGTCGAAGGACTCACTCCTAGCAGCAAATATTGCTTGGGATTAACCAAGCAGAAGGAAGGTTCAAATGTGACCATTTAGCATATGCTCAAAATATCCACTGCTCCTTTTTTTTTTTTCCGGTGACTTATGGATTTTGTTAGTCAGTTCATCAGCAGGCTTCTTTAGTGAGTCAAAGAAAACTGTTATCTCAGTGCCTAATTTCCAAGGGTTCTAAAATTTCCATTTTTTTTTTAAATTTCTCTATACAGTGCTTGATTTAACACTTAAAACTTAAAGCTTTTATAATAGAGTATTACTAGTTGAAAAAATTTGGTCATAAGGGCATCAATGTAAATCAGGTGCAGGCTTCTTTATCTAACCCTCTTAGATCTTTCCAGCTTCAAGTTTATCAATTTTTAAGGTGATTGCAGGAGTAGTTTTGTCAGTTACATGTTTGAACAGCTGGCAAGACACTTAAAAAGATATTGCTTAATGCTTTTAGTACAACACAAATAAAATGTTTCTGTTTTTTTGGAACTTATTTTAAAATTTATTTGCCCTATGGGCGCTAAGGAGATATCCTCATGTCTTTTCTGTGGACTTCTCCACAAATATACAGTAACAGAACTGTTAGATTGTTAAAGATCTATAAATCTATGATGGTAGTGTAGATAGATTAATGTATTGGCTGGCCAGAGTTTTATTTCTGATTTTTCCATCCAACACAAACAGAGTAACTGGGTTTTTGTTTTTTTTTAAGAGTGATTTTTATTTAAGTTTTGGGGTTTTTTTATTGATGGAGTGGTGGTGGTGGAGGAGTGTTTGGTTTTGGTCTTTTCTTGTTTTATTTTGGATTTAGATGAATCATTATCTGGGTGGAGTGCCTGGTGGTAACCAGATTATTATTATTTCATTTTCTTTTACTTTGAAACAAACAAAAGCCTTTATTGATATAATATTAAATATTTTGCATTAGGAGTTTTCTTTGGACCCAGCATGACCTCAAAAAAATTAGTGCTGTCCTTCAGTTGACACTGGTAATGTTTAAATTTTTGCTAGGACTATGTAAAGCATTCTTAAAATGTATTGGCACTGTACCCTATCATGACTTCATATAGCTAGGATAATGTACATTATTTTGTACTAAACACTGATATAATTCTACTCAATGGAATTTTGCCTTGTATCTTATTTTTGTAAAACCACACTGACTCTAACTGCTTAAACAATCTTGTTAAGTGGCATTAAGGTTAATTTGAATCTTGATCCTTTACTTCTGTGGTTTACAGGGTTTTGCCCAGTTTTTAGACAAGAATGATCTAGGGGAGAGACATGGCATTCAATAAAATAAACTTTCTCAGTACTTTAATAAGACTTCCTGGTACAGGTTTTAGCAAACAATACCAAGTAAAATTAAATGAAGAACTACTTCACATACACCTTTCTAAGGCCACACCTCTATCCTATGCATTTGGGTTGTTGTGGTTTTTTTCTCAGTGCAGGATAGTCCCTGAAGAAAAAAATTTCAAACTGTGACTCAGGCTAACACTCTTGTCACTGTTTTTTTGACATCCATTACTTTTGCCATTTCTGTTTTTGAACAGACACTTTCAGGATACTTGAAGAAATCTTGATTAATGCTCTGAATATAAAACTTATTTATACAAGTAGGCTGTGCCTATACAACTGGAATTTTATAGCAGATGGATATCATCATGCAGTATTGTTTACCTTCAGACGTCAAGGTTATTTGGCTCATGGAAGAGGAGTAACAAGCTCAGCAAGTAATTCTACAGAACATGGTACAGCTTTCCTAGCTTCTGCTCATGAGACAAGTTAACCACAGTGACAAGGACCAGAGCAATGATGCCACCAACAATGGCAGCAAAATTCCAAGATGACAAAGGTTGCTTTTCTATGTATCTGCATGGGTGCTTACACATCTCACTGTCATCAGAAAGTTCACTTAGCTGCTACTTTCTTGTCTTTAGTCAATTATTTGAGTGGATCACAGGGTCATAGGGAAAATCAGAAGTGCTGGAAGGAGTGGTGCTGTTGTGTCATATCAGTAACTTTGGTTATTCAGTAAGGCCTATATTGCATTGTATAATTGCATTCTTAATTCCATTAGGACTCATATAGGGATGTATACAGCTAACCTTCATGTTTCAAAATCTTCCTCTACAGGACAAGTTATCTTTTTCATGTTGCTGCAGGGCCTCATCAGTTATTAAGGAAGTTCCACTAATATTAATGTGGAAACATCAACCTTGCCAAGAACTGGGGTTCATTTCCAGTAGTGTCCAAAGGGAAATCTGTTCTCTGAATAACCTGGATACTAATGTTGCTATGAATTTGCACCTCAGTAGGGAATATCTGATTTATTTTCAGTTCTCCAGCATATGGTGCTTCCTCTGTATTCCTCAGACAGAAAAAAAATAATAGTTTGGCTTCATTTTGCTTAGTTTAAAATTGGAAAATGCTTTTAGACTGCTTATGGTTAAATGCTGAATTTCTCCCAAGGATGTGTGGAAATTGTTTTATTCTGAAGGAAGGAAAGGAGCAAGTGGTTGCTGTGAGAAGGTCCTATAGCCATTTTTTGAAAGGGTGCTCCCCGCAGTGACAGCAGCAGAGCTTGAGGCCATGCTGCTCAGTCTTTTGCTGAAGATTTCCATTGGCATCATTTCTCCATTCATCTACTTCATTTTGACCCCTTCCTGACCCCTTTTCTCCAGTTTGATCTCTTGGTCCAATCATAAGAAGCTATTTGCTTCTCAGCTGTCTCTTCATCTCTCTCTTAGAGCAAATACAATAATCCCCTGAACAGACCCTTTCTTCTTTCTTTTTGTGTGGAGATGTCTGCTTCTCATTGGAGAAAAGCTACCCCCTTTACACGAGCTGCAGCATGACAGAAACATCCCAAGCACTTCATGATCTCTCTTCATAGTATTGGTGCTAACAACATAAAATAACCCTCTTCCCCTTGCCACCTTCCCCACAGTTTTTTGGGAGCCATTTCCAGCTACTCTTCTGTCTTAGGATTTCTTTTGACATCCCTTGAGAGGCTGAACTGTGTTTGAAATTAATTTCTTCTACTTAAAGCTTCTGTGACAATTTGTGGCTCTTCAACCATCAATGTGTTAGACTTTGGTGGCTGGGCAGGGGAAAAAAAAAAGAAGGGAAACTAATTTGATGATTGCTAACACCATCAAAGCTGTTTTTACTTTCAAGGATATTATCCAGAAGCAAGACTTTCCTGAGGTATAGAAGGATTTTACTCAAAACAGCAAATAAACTGGAAAGATGCATAAGGGTGCTTTTCACTGTGATCTTTTCCTCATCTTACTCTCAACCATAGATGCACTCCAGCTGCTGGAAGAGTAAAGGGAAATACCAACCATTTGAGAAGGCACTGGAGAGTTTTTCTTCCTTGAAGTCTGTGCGCTTAGTTTTCAGTTCTGTTTTTATTACCTACAAGTAATTATAAAATACACTGAAAAATTAATAGCATTCTGAAGTGCCTGATTAAGGGCAAGTAGTTTGCAATGTCTTAAAATGTGTCTGAATTGTCTCTGTAATGTGATTTTGGCTGTTTATGTTCTGAAATCTCAGTCATTTGAAAAACTGATCACACTAAAGAAACCATGAGCCAATGTTTTTCATTATTTTTCATGCTGATCTTGTCACTACAATAAGTATCCTTTCTCTGCAAAACATCATGTTTGATTGGGTTTTTTCCTCCAAACTCCTGGTTTGTTAAATTTTTGGAGTACAAGCAGAGAACTCACAAACATTTTAAATTCCCTGAGTCCAAGTGTGACCTGTAGTCACATTTCATCTTCATACTGAAGTGACACCTGAGCACATAGAAATCCCAGTTGCTTGTTTGCCTCAGGAGAAATGGTGACCAGGAGACTGGGTCTCAGAAGCATGAAACTTTTAAAAGGTTCTCACAGAAATTAATTGAAGGAAATTGCTATTCCATAATGAGCCTTGTATTAAATTAAGGCTTATTCCATAATGAGCTTCTCTTTACTAGTTAGAAAAGAGACACAAGTTGAAATTAGTTTATATGGGATTCTTTGGACATGTGATACCAGGACAAAAACAAACTTAGAAATTATTTTTAGATGAGCACCTTGCATCAGCATTTGCTTCAGCAGGACCTCTAAGATATTTGGGGGGAGACACTGTGAATGGATAATATACCTTTTACAGCCTGTATTCTTTCATAAAACATCCTCACTGAAGTTGAAAGGCAGAAGAATGAATGGTTGTTTACTTGCACTCCAAAGTTGATGTCAAAGGAAAACAGAGCAGTTAAATTACAAAAAACGTTTAAACTTTTTAGGAACATGGGAGGAAGAAAAGCAACAGTCAGAAGTTTGCTTTTGGCCAGCACCCACCTCTCTCCCTGGCTGAACAGTGACTGAAGAGACAGTGGGAAATGGTGGCAAGTTCCTGCCTGGCAGAGAAGATACTATTCCCCTATGACTGCCCCATCTTCCACTAAGAGGTATGGGGCCCTGAAGTGGAACAGAACGATGACAAGGATGATGGTTCAGCCATCATGGAGGTGTTGCTGAGGTTAACTCAGCCTACGCCCTGCATCAAAAGTGCTTCCATCATTATCTTAGTGGAGGTAGGGGATGGAGATCCATGTGACAGCATGGATGCAAGGATTATTGATGTGTTAGAAATCATGATAGCACTCAGAATGGTCACACAGAAATTAGGGCTTCTCCGCATAAAAAGGCTGCAGGTGGGATCAATAGCCCAACTAAAGTGCCTCTACATCAATGCATGCAGCATGGGTAACAAATGAGGGGAGCTGGAAACTGTTGTGCAGCATGAAAACCATGACATAGTTGCCACCATGGAAACATGGTGGGGTGACACATACAACTGGCACGCTGCAATAATGGCTATAAACAAGGAACAAGCAAGGAAGGAGAGGCACTGAGGTAGCCCTGTATGTAAGGGAGTGCTTTGATTGTCTGGTGCTTAATGATGGTGACAATAGGGTTGAGTGGGCGAAAGGCCAACAAGACAGGTATCATGGAGGGACTCTGTTATAGACCACACAATCAGGATGAAGAGGAAGAAGAAATATTCTATTGTCAGCTGGGTGAAGTCTCACAATCACTAGCCCTTGTTCTCATGAGGGTCTTCAACTTGCCAGATATCTGCTGGAAATGCAACACAATGGACAGGAAAAAGTCTAGGAGGTTCCTGGAGCATGTGGAAGAGAATTACCTGACAAAGCTGGTGAGTGAGACAGTACGGGAAAGTGCCCCACTAGGCCTTTGTTTGTGAAGGACTGGTGGGTGATGTGATGGTTGAAGGCCATCTTGGGCATAATGATCATGAAATGATAGAGTTTTTGGTTCTCAGAGAAGTAACAAGGGGTGCCATCAGAATAGTCACCTTGGAATTCCAGTGGGAAGACTTTGGCCTGTTTAGATGGGTTGACAGGGTTCCTTGGGAGGTTGTCCTGAAGGGCAAAGGAGTCCAGGAAGACTGGACATTCTTCATGAAAGAACTTCTACAGGCATGGCAGCAAGCCGTTCCTGTGTGCCAAAAGATGAGCTAGTGGGGAAGAAAACTGCCCTGGCAAAACAGAGAGCTTTAGCTGGAATGCAGGGGGAAAAAAAAGGAGTGTTTATGACCTTTGGAAGAAAGGGCAGGCAACTCAGGAGGACTACAATGATGACATGAGGTTATACAGGGACAAAATCAGAAGGGCCAAAGCCCAACTGAAACATAATCTGGCTACAGCCTAAAAGACAATTAAAAATGTTTCTTTCAATAAATAATCAACAAAAGGAGGGCTAAAGAGAATATCCATCCTTTATTGGATATGGGTGAAAACATAGTGACAATGGATAAGGAAAAGGCTAAGATACTTAATGCCTCCTTTGCCTCAGTCTTTGATAGTAAAACCAGTTGTTCCCAGGGTACAGAACTGGCAAAAGTGATCAACAAGCCATTTTCCATCATTTATCAGCACTCCTGGATAACCAGAGAAGTCCCAGTTGACTGCAGGTTAGCCAATGTGATGTCCAACTACAAGAAGGACTGGAAGGAGGATCCAGGCAACTACAGGCCTGTCAGCTTGACCCAGGTGCTGGGGAAGGTCAAGGAGTCACCTTGAGTGCCATCATGCAGCATGTAACAACCAGGGGATCAGGCCCAGCCAGCATGGGTTCAGGAAAGGCAGGTGTGTTTGACTAACCTAATCTCCTTCTATGACAGTGTGACCTGCTTAGCGGATGAGTGGAAGGCTGTGGATGTTGTCTACCTAGACTTTAGTAAAGCATTTGACACCATTTTCCACAGCATTATCCTGGAGAAACTGTCTTCTTGTGGTTTGGATGGGCACACTGTCTACTGTGTAAAAAAACAAAACAACTAGTTGGATGACCAAGCCCACAGAGTGGTGGTGAATGGAGTTATATCCTGCTGGCAGCTGGTCACTAGCAGTATTCCCCAGGGCTCAGTGTTGGAGTCAGTCCTGTTTAATACCTTCATTGATGACCTGGACAAGGGGATTGAGTGCACCCTCAGTCAGACCTAAACAATTCTATGATTCTATTAAAATACTGTCTTCAGCAGCAATTATTGCCAGACTTTTGTTTCCCTAGCACTCCTCAAGAAGAGCCACTACTGTGAATAGAGGCGCTGAGTCATATGGATGTGTATGCAAAATGTGCAAAAGCCACAGAAAGAATGAACACTTTTCAAAACTTAAATGTTGCTCAGCAGAGTCCTCCAGTTTCAGACTGAAGTTTATGGGGCTTACACAGCACCCTGACTCTAGGGAAGTAACAGCATCAGGAAGGAACAGATGTGATGCAAATTAATGTGCATGAACAAAACTCTAAGCCAAACCAAGGCCTGGAATTTAGTGCATACAGTGTGAAGGTACAGCCATGGATCATATCTGTTGTGGTTTTGATGGATAACTAAACACCACATAATTCTTTGACTTGATGTAACCACAATCAAGGCTCCTCAAACTGTGGTACATCCATATTTGGAGGATTTCTTCACTAGTTCTGAAAATCTTGTATATGTTTACAATTTACTGACTCATCTCCAGGTGTCATTACACATGCTTCTCTTCAGAAGCTTACAATATGTTCAAGCAGAATAAAAGGGGACATGGCTGCTTTAATGGATCTGGAACTCAGTATTACTTATCAGTGGATTGGGGCACTCCTGGCTTCCCAAGGGTATTTATTTGTAGAGGCAATCTGGTCATGATGACTCCAAATCAGTGTCAGGAGAGAATACTGAGAGATGTACAGTGATGAGCGTGGGATGGAAGTGGAAGACTGCCAGAAATGGAACTGCAAAGAATGTATTTACAAAAGCTTCAGTGCGAAGGAAAATGAGGATTCTTCCTGTAAAAGTCAAATGCCTGGGAACAAATACTGAAGGGTGTGTTTCTGAGCAAGGAATACTATTTTGGGAAACTGAGGTTCTGACTAGGGAGTCAGTCTTCTGATAACCAAAGCAAACTCAAAGAAAGGGTTAATATGATCACTGAATCTGTTAACATGGGAGCATTGAGTAGGAGTCTGGAGCACGTATTACTTGTGTTTTTCAAATGACTACAGCTGCTGGTGAAATACAGCCTGCAGTTCTACCACCAGTATTTCAAGCAGCATGTTAAAAATTAGAGGGTCAGGGAAGAACTGGAACATTTATTAAATGATTGGGAACTATGTGATTTAATGAAATACTCAAGGACTTTGATTCAGTTAGCTTAATGAGGAAAAGCTTTGCCTTATCAAAGGTAACTGGTCTGTAGTTCCAATACAGTGAACAGACACATGAGAAAGTAACTCTTTCAGTGCTGAAAGAAGTAACAGGAGTGAATGCCTAGCAATTGCACAAGTTAGATAAATGCAGATTACTCATGACTTCCCTGGAAATGTTTAAGGCCCAGCAGGACAGAGGCCTAAGCAATCTGTTCTAGTGGGAGGTGTCCTTGCCCATGGCAGGGGGGTTGAAACTGGATTATCTTTAAGGTCCCTTCCAACCCAAACCATTCTATGATTCTATGACACAGACACTTTTGAAGAGAAGGGTAACCATCCACTGGAACAACTTACTACAGGTGACATTAGACTCTCTAGCAATTTTTTAATGAAAATTAGAACTCTTTTGTGAAAAAAATAATATCTAGTTTAGGCAGCAACTACTTCAGTAATGTTTTATAACCAATATTATGTCAAAGGACAGCCTATACTTTTGTTCATTTAATCTAGGATATATAACACTTACAATGTAACAACTTTAAGGTGAATCACAGGCATGCACAAAGAATGTCTGACTACGAACCCTGTAAGCCATAAAAGCGTTTTCAACATTTGTTTTTGTCAAAAAACTATTCTTGGCTATGCAATAACTGCAGAACAATGTAGGTACCACTGCAGTAGTGTGAGACCGGGTGGCAGCAGCACAAAGCTCAGCGCTCGATGCAAAATCCTTCTGCAAATCAAAGCAAATACTTGGGTGTTTAGTCCATGCTGAGCTCCCTGCTGTTGCTGCAGCTCAGGAACTGTGAACAGACAAGGTTGTAGCAGCAGCTGATACTGCACCCTCTCCAGAGTGGTTCAAAGAAAGGCCTAGGGAGAAAAAGTGTCTGTCCCTGACTTATGAAGTAAGGCTTTTCACAGAAGAACTGTGTTCATTGGGAAAATGTAACTGTAGTAAGACTTGTGGTGGATTTTCCTCCTCTAAATCAAGCTTCTATGTCTCCCTCAAAAATATCCCCTTACTCTGCATAAGTTCTTGGCTTTGTTAGGAAAACTATTAGGTAATATTCTTTAGCCTGTATTTTGATGAAGTCAAAAAAATTATTAAAATGGTCCCTTCTGACTTGAGAAAATATAACCAGTGGATATGATCCATTAGCAGTAAAGAAAAAGTAAGAAGTTTTATTTTAAAGCCAAAGAACTAAAGTCACAGATTTTTAGTGGTTTTCAGAATCTGCACACACTGAATTGTGCTCTTTAACACAGAAAATAAATTAAGGCTATGATTTTTTTAAAAAAAAAAAATCTCCTTAATTTCAACTCCTAAATACTTCTGTTAAGACTCAGGGGAAAAATGGACAAACTTTCGAACATGACAAGCCCTCAGGAACTCCCACTGCTCCTAAGGTGAGAAGCAGCATAGTGGTGTTTATAAGGAGGAAGGACATAGATTTAGGACTTTGACAAAGGAGCCCTGCCTCATCTTGCCATGGCAGTTGTTAACACCTTAATCCAAAGAACACTCCTGCTCCTTGGCCTCAGAGTCACCACGCCTTTTACTAACCCACTGCCCGGCAGCTACCTGGGGACAGCGCTCAGTTGTTTCAGCTCATGCCCTGTTGATGCCTTTGAACTAACAAACTGGTGAAGAGGGGTACAAGCACGTGTTCCACTCAGCCCTGGGGATGAAGACCTCGTGGGAAGAGACGACGTGGGCAGCTGTTAACAGCAGTAAACTCCAGTACCACAGGAAAAAGCCTTTGCCTTTTTTTGTTTTGTTTGAAGAGCTTAGTTGCAGACACAACTGTGCCTGCAGAGATCAGACTTTTCACAGGACGTACCTGGCACTGTGAGGACAAAACCTCAAGTTTCCAGGCTGCCAGGGGTCTAATGGAACCAAAGGAGAATTCTTCTCCTATGAATAAATCTTCAGAGACTTCCTAAAGTTCAGGTTAATGATCTAGTCATGTAAAGTTGGATAGCATTTGGGGATAATTTAGGCTTGCACTGCTGCAAAACAGAAAGGAGATGCCCAAAATGTGATTTTAAAGATGAAAGCCATTTTTAAGTCCTACTAATGTAAAAATGATTCAAAAAGCAGAAAGATTTTTTTTAATCATCAGATTTCTCTGAAAGTATGTAAAATATTTCTGTATGGCTACTGCATGTCTAATTTTACCTTCAACTCAATTTTTGCAGACAAATTGTAAATGTTTTTAATAAGAGAACTACAATTATTAATCTACTTGTCAATAAAAACAATTTTTCAGATGCTTGAATGCACAATTTCCTAACTTTCTAATTGCTCTAAATTTCTTGAATCCTCCTGCAATTTTTAGGAGCATTGACTGTGATCGAAAAGTCAGTTTTTATAACTGCATTTTTTTTTCCTTGAAGCAGAAAAAGGTATCAACAGCATATCAATTATATTATAGTTCTGGGCCATTTTATATTCTACCTTTGTGTTTACAATGAAAAACATAATTATCGCTGTTATAATCCACGACAAAGGAAGGCATCTATGATGTGGATCTACAGTTTATATTGACAACACAGTTTCTTCACTGGAGGAAGCCATGTGTTTCTGTTGTTTTGTGAGGAAATCTTTAAGGACTATATTTTTTTCCCCAGTATTGCATCAAAGTGAAGGACTGCCTCAACCCTTCCCTTCAGCTCACCCTCTGATACATCAGGCAGACCTAGCTCCTCACCCCTGCTGTTGGGGCCTTTCAGGGGGAGCAACAAACTCATGAATACAGACAGTCCCTACCATCTCTCAGGTGCTTAATACAACAGAATGTATTGGAAATTCCAGAGCAGCTCCTCCAGTCTCAAATAAGGGACATTGACTTCTTCTATGAAGATGGTTTGTTTGCAGAATTTTTGCAATGCAGCAGTTGTTTGGGGAATAAGAGGTATATTAGATGCAGACAGATCTGTCAGGGGATGTAGCTGTGAAACTCTTCTGAACTTTAACAACATCATTTTCAGATCTGTAAATATGCCAAATTGTGGTCAACTTCAACAGCAGTCGAAAAAGACACAACCTCAGCATAAGAACCATGCTCCTCTGAAAGTTAAAGTATATGCTCCAGAGCCTGGAGTAAAATCCCTAAAATGTCCGTAAGAATTTTATAACAAAAATAAAATTACATACCGTCCTTGATCTCATTCTCTATAAAGGACAAAGGATTTATCTGAAGTTTTCAAAAAGCACTTGGCTTGAAACAGCCAACTAGTCCAGAGAATTGGGTCTTGTTAACTAAGAAAGGAAATACTACAGTAAATGAAAATAAGATTTGGTGATAGAAAATACTAGGCAAATCTAACTATAGGTGTTAAAAGTTCTGCTTAATAATGAAAGTGACAATCCATCTAATGGCTCTTACAATTTCATTAAAGCAAATTATTAAAATTTCATTACATTGAATTGTTATCTATCTATGCTGGTTTACTATAAACAACTAGGGTTCCAGTTTCTTAATTTTTATTACGTAGAAGTCAGGAGTAGTAAGATTGGTCTTTTGGACAGTTCTTTGTTTCTTTTTTTGTATGTGTTGCATACATACCTCTTCAGAGAAGCCAACAGCTTTATTCATGCCAGTGAATTCTGGTTATGGCTAAAGAGGGAGTCTGGGACTCTACAGGCTGTATAAATCAGAAAAAAAGGCTAGACTTCTGATCACAAGACAATACAATGATTACTTGATATCATGGGAAAGCCAATAAAAAAAAGGAAATACTTCAAATCATAAATAATAATAACAAAATATATTTATTGAACTTAGCTTTCTAAGAGGCAAGTCCCCTTTTTTCTACTGGGCTGTTCAATATGAAACAGTTCTAGGAAACTCTAAAACTTTCTATTGTGGGGAATAGAAATCATCATAGGCCCTTGTTATAAGTCATCATCCTTTCAGTCAATCATCAGTTACAAGTCGATCATCCTTTATCACACCATATGATTAAGGCCTTGTTCTGGAAAGGATTTTTTTTTTAAGATATCCTACTGAACAGAGATGCTATGCTGATCAGGTCTCTGTCTTGATTTTCTATAGAAACTCTCCATACCAAACAGCTTGCAGGCACTGGGCAGTGATGCTGAATGAGATCGCTGGAAGAATGAAATACAAGCACTAAGCTTGACCATGTTGATCCCAGATCTTCACACTAAGGATATAGACATAAAACAAATTACACAGTATGCAAATATATTGTATCACATCTGGATTATATATGTTCAACTTCTTCTCCATAGAGAAATCCTTTACAAAATTCATTATCAATTTACAGAAATATAAGTATGATGGCATATACTATTTAGCTATCAGGAAAAGGAAAAAGAAATCTCTTCTACCAAATCATATATATATGAAAAATTAGGTATATGTTTATGTAATTTATATATAAAATATATTCATATTTATATATAAATAAAGAGATTGATGCTGCCAAGGGTTGCTAAAGCAGAAACAGAACTGATGTATACAACATTCTTTTACCCTAACCCAGCTATTTTCAATTTGAGCAGAATAGCCCACTAATGCTGCAGCTGTAGTTACCTTTCCATGTCTTGCAGAGTCTTGATATAAGAAACTGGAGAAACATGTAGAGAAACTGGAGAAACATGTAGAGCTATGTGTGTTAGAGTAATGATAGAGCCAGAAAAGCCCATCAGGATAAATTGGTTAAGTTCTGTAACAAATTACAAGATACAGTCAAATAAATATTACTAACTGGTAAGACCATCTTTTTTTTTTTTTTTCCCTGACTCTTTCTGAGGCTATTTCCCTAAATAAAATGACAGCTTATCAGGGGTTTAGGTCACATAAGTGATCAACATGAAGAAGCATATTAAAAAAAACCCCAACACTCAGATCAAATAATTCAGAGTCAAACTTATTTTACTGAAGTAAGAGAAAGACAGCAGCACTAACAACATTTTAATTATCTCAGTTTATTAAATATTTAAGCTGTTTTAGTAACTGTGCCACTCAGTTTTTCTTACCCATTTGATGTTATCTACATAAAACTACATTCTTCCTGGCCATACATTATTATTTACTTCCTAAAATAATAAATCATTTTTATGTGCTGCAAATGACTAACAATCTCACTATGCAGAAAATTCTCCCTTCCCTTAGGAATTTTACATGTGTGAAATTGCTTTATAGAATATACAACAAATATGCTTTTTCCCTATTGCCTGTCACAGACTACTCAAAATAAATCTGGGATCTTAAGATGACAACAGAGCCCAAGTTAAAAACCACTGTCCTAAAAAGCTGCATTTTTGTTTTTGTTAGTGCTTCTTCCTTTTCTGTTAAAAGAATATCCCGGGGTTTCTTAGTGTCTGTAGCCTTTGTGTCATAGTAAAAAACATTCACTGCTTTTTTTTACTATTGTGATAAAATTAATTAATAAGGATTGAATATCCTTACACACTAATTGTGTGGGGTTTGTGTTGTTTTTTTTTTAATAATATGTCTTCATATGTCATGAAGAATACAAGAAAACTGGGCAAACTAACATGCCCTTAGTACTTTTGTTCAGTACATTTATCCTTCCATCTTATAAATACTTAAACATATGAACAGGGATATGCATGTGTGCAGTGTAACTCAATTTGCTAAGACCACATGTATAAATGTCAGATCAAGGCCCAAACTGTCAGTAAAATGCTTAATTTGAATAATTTGAATTGAGGAAAGTAGTAGTGGCAGTACCTGGCAGATTAAATGTAAAACTAGACCCACAGGGAAAGGGTCTTTTTTTTCCAAAATATTTGAAGCCATAAGCAATCTAGTATGTTCCAAATTGAAAACATTCAGTTTTTACAGAATTTTTATGAACCTTAGGAATGAAAATTAATTTGGACAAGTTGAAAGAGAGACTCAAACTCCATGACTAACATGGGAATTACCCTAATCCTCTCTTCAACTTAATCATGGAATTTTAACAAGGTTTTTCTGGAAGCCCTTGAGATCTCCTAGGTTGAACGTTAACTTATGTCCATTATTTTTATACTAGTTAAAACACACTCATAAATGCCATCTGAGGCCGAATTAGGAGATCAACCTTTGAGTTCTAAATCACTTGTTTGAATCTTGGCCAGAAATTGCCACCATTTGCATGATAGACATAAAAAGGGTTGACAATTTCAATCTAGTAGCAGTTCTAACTCTGAATCTCCAACTATGCCTACTTAATGCTAGATTATTTCTGAGGGGGTAAAAAAAAAAAAAAGCTGTTCTCTTGGGTTTATGCTACAGATGAAGAGCATAAACCCTGAGGAATAATTCATGCTTGGAAGCAATGCACAAGTTTCTACTCTGCTCTCTCAAACATATGCCTCTTACCATAAAGCAATACAGAGATTATACCTTAAAAGATATTACCCATTCCTGCTCTCTTATCTCTTTATCACAATACTCAAAAGTAGGGAACTATGAGATGGAGAAATCTTTTGGTTATAATGTAAATGAGGGAAGCCAACTTCTTGATAGAAACTTGTTCAAGGCTAAAAGATTCAGTAAAATTATGTTGGTGAGAACAATTTTTCTGCCAGGGTTACTATTTCTGCTAAGAAAATTTAACGGCAGCAGTAGAACCATAAGAAGCATCAGCCAGGGCTCAGACCTGGTGACTTTCCAGCTATGCTGCAGAGTCTTTTATTTTTTCAGGCCTTTAAGGACGGATGAGTTGAAGGATGTGAGGGGCCAGGCTCATTTAGGTGACAGGTAATTACTCTCATCCAACAGTTGGTTTATGGAGTTGTTTATGCTGTGTGCTTTGCATTTTGTAGAACACTTGTAAGAGTGAATAAATGCTCAAATACAGTCATTAGTAAATGCTAATATTTTGCCTACCTACCAGAAAATACAAACAGGAATCTGTTACTCAGGGAAACTGACTGTTTCATAACCAAATCCAAAAAATTCTCGTTAGAATTGCTAAAGAGACTAAACACATGCTCCATCAGGTGCAAACCCGAGAAACTCTTCCTTGCAACAGCATATAAACATCAGCTGCGCCCTTCTCGCTTACTTTCGTCTCAACCTTTGGCTAAATTTTAATCGAGAAACTCATGGTCAGCCGCTGTTTCCCTCGCTTAGTATTCTTCACAACTCGGAATCAGTACAATCGCATGGGCTACAACTTTAAAGAGGGCACGGGAAGGGAGGGGTGTGGCGGGACGCTGTTGTGGGGGGGAGGTGTCTGTTTTTCCAGTCGAGGCTGAGTCTCTGCACAGCTGAGTCTGATTTGGTTGTTAAGACGCGCAGGTGGTGCGTGTGTCGCTGTGTGCCGGGCGCTGCTCTGCCCCGCGGAGGCGGCGCGGCTGCGGCGGGCGCGCATCTGCCCCGCGCCTCTTCTCCCTCTGCCCTGACCCGGGTACGCAGCTGCATCGCAGCTCCGAAGTGACCGCTATTTTCAATTTCAAGGCTAATGAAATCAGCATCGTAAAAGCACGTACTTCCCCCGCCTCTCCCCGACAAAAACATAAAAGCAAATTCGCTGTTTCCTTTCAAAACATGAGCGTGACCATTTGCGTTATTTTCTAAAGCACGACAAAAAGTATTTTTCTTGCAAGTTCAAGTGTAAAACGATGCTTTAAAATAAATAATGCACCATTTTGAATCACCACTTCGTGAGATTGTCTAGGGGCCAATGCCTACAAATCCTCCCCTCATTATGTCCCAGGATGGAAGCTGTGATGCGTGGACGCAAAACAACTTTGCCGATTGACCTGTGGGCGAGAGAAGATGCGTGCCAGCTCCGCAAATGACCCAGCATTGGTACTCGCTTCTCTAACTATTCGCTCAGCAGCACTCCCCAGCTCCGTTCCGCACGCTGACATTTTTGGACCCGCGCACTGCAGCCCCAGCCAAGCCTTTGAAAACATTCGCTGATAAAATTCAGCAGGTAGTTTAGGAAAACCAAAACAGACACACACCAAAAAAAAAAAAAAAAACCAAACCAAAAAAAACCCCCCACAACAAAGGGGGGGGTGCTTAAAAACACAACAAAAAAACAGGCTAAGCAGTGACAGCGGAGCGGAACTTGCCGAGCCCCCAGCACCCGGGCACGGGCGGGCCCCGGGCTGGGCACCAGCGGCGCCCCCGCAGCTCCTCGCTGCACCCACTGTCCCCTGCCGCGCACGGCAGCGCCTTCCTTCCCCAGCAAGTTCTTTCCTTCCCCCCCCGTTTTCAGTACACCAAGCGTGTGGGTTGGAATTTATTTCGCTCCCCCGCTCTTTAAGCTGTTGGTGTCGCAGGGTGAAGGGGCGCTGGCGCCTGCCCCGCTGCCCCCAGCGCCCGCTCTCCGAGGACCGAGGAGGGGCAGCACTATTCGCAGGCACAGCGGCGAATTTCCCCGGCGCTCGCTGTGCCGTGTCGTTCCCATTGGCCGTGCGGCCGGCAGGGAGCGACGGGAGGCGGAGAGGGAGCTGCCAGCAGCAGGCAGGCAGGCACCGGGCGAGCGCGTACACAGGCGCACGGCAGGCAGAGGCTGCTGGGGTATTGTTATCATTGTGCTTCGGCGGAGGGCTTTGCCTGCAGGGGGAGGGGTGGAGGGAGGAGAAGAAAGAGGGAGAGAAAGTGCGGGGCGAGCATGCAGCAGGGCTGGGGCCGGCGGAGCGGCGGTGCTGGCGTGCCGGGGCTGGGGCGCTGAGAGGAGCCGCCTGCCCGAGCTCGCTCGGGGGCACCGGCGGGAGGAGCGAGGTGGGCACGATCCGGACGCGGGGAAGGCATCCAGCCGAAGGAGAGCCGCCGCCGCACCGGCCTCGCAGCAGCAGCAGTGACTACTTCTTTCTTATCTCCCAGCCTTTTGTTCGCCCATCCTCCTCCTCCTCCTCCTCTTCCCTGCCCACCCTCTGCACCGCGTAGGGGGCTCGGCAGAGAGACAAGCACGCTGACCCAGAGCTGAGTTTCACCCATCCTCCGCCCCCCGCTCTCTTCCTCCGCTGCATCGCTGCCCATGAGCTAGAGCGGCAGCCGGCTCCGGCAGGCGGGGGCAGACGCCGACCGCAGCTCCCGGCAGCTGCCGCTGCCCGACCCTCCCCGCCGCTCCCCTCGCCCCGCTCCGCGGGCTCCAGCCGCGCTCCGGAACTGCTGGGGGCCGCCCTGCCGCCGCCC